>OY992884.1:84567683-84852199 GCA_963921405.1 Cepaea hortensis | reverse complement strand
AGAGTTTATCTTCCACTGTTGTCTCTCTAGGCCAGAAGGTTCGCCTGGATATGTTGTAGTTTGGGCAGTATTGGAGTATGTGCTCTGCTGTCTGCGACTCCAATCCACATGTGCACATGGCTGATTCCTTCCTTAGCCAGTCGATCAGCTCTGTCGTTTCCGGGTACTCCACAGTGAGATGATATCCACTGTATGGTGACCTTACGCTGACTGCTAAGTTCAGAAAGTAGTGTCCTTAGAACTAACAGTTTCCCAGTCAGGAGCACCTCTATTACTGATTTTGCATCTGTCAATATCACCACAGCTTGTGTACCATGGCTGGTATTTTGTAATTTCTCTGGTGCTATCTTGATTGCCTCAATTTCAGCATCATAGTTATGGCAGTACTTTACTGTTGGAACTCTGGCCGTGTCCCTAGTATTATTTGGGTATTCTATGTACACTTCCGCTCCAACATTTCTAACAGCATTTAGTGCTGACCCATCTGTGTAGACTCGGATCCAGAGATCCTGTGGGAATTCGTCATCAAGGAAGCTGAGAGTGGCTGTTCTGCGCTGTACACTGTTCTGTTCTTCCTTGTCAAATATCCGCTCACTTTTGTCTGGATTTGTAGCGATAGTCTATGTTCATCGTTTCATGGAGTTCTCTCTGGAATAGTTGTCAGAGGGATACCAACTGTTGGAAGATCGGTGGTTTCTCTGCAGGATCGTTTGGCCTGGTGGATAAAACTATTTTTTTTCAACCGCCCCATAGCTAAGTTTTCAAACTGGTTCTTCATAGGGTGGCTTGGCAAGCTGAGGAGCTTTTCTGCTTACTTAGTGTTTTTGTATCTCTGCATTCTCTCAGTGCTTGTGTCCTCCCCATCTTCTCCATTGCTACTATAGGGGTTGATCTCATCCCTCCTGTGATGGCTCTAAGTGCTTGATTTTGCACCTTGTCCAGCTCTTGTAGTGTGGTTTTTTATGCTGAACACCACGCAGCGGACCCGTATTCCAAGTGTGGTCGTATGCTCTGTTGATAAACTTTGCTAAGTATTTTCCCACTGGCTCCCCATGTGGTTCCACTTAGCTTTCTCAGGATGGCTATTTTCCTTCTGGCTTTTGCTACTGCTTTTTTTATGTGTTTTCTCCATGTCAGCCTGTCGTCGAATGTTACACCAAAGCATGTTGGTTCTTTATCTTCTCTTAGGGGTA
This sequence comes from Cepaea hortensis, assembly GCA_963921405.1. Lineage (NCBI taxonomy): Eukaryota > Metazoa > Mollusca > Gastropoda > Stylommatophora > Helicidae > Cepaea > Cepaea hortensis. The sequence goes on along the minus strand of OY992884.1, from coordinate 84,851,006 downwards.
CTCCATTTATCTGGATGATCCCAGCCTTTTGTTTCGGAGAGAGGGTAAATAGAGTGGTGCTGCACTTGTCAGTGTTTATGCTGACACACCATCTATCCGCCCATGCAATAAATGTATCTACCGCTCTCTGTAGCAATATGGTGGCCACTGATGCATGTTCATTTGTGCTCCATAGAACCAGGTCATCAGCGTACATTGCCGCTTTAATTCCATCCGGTAGATTAGCAACAAGATCATTGATGAAGATTAGAAAAAAGTGTGGGGGACAAGACTCCACCCTGGGGAACATCGTGACGCAGTAGTACTTTCTTGCTCTTGAGTCCGACTATCTGTACTCGAGCTCTTCTGTTGTGCAAGTATGCTTTCACCCATTTGTACATTCTTCCTTTGACTTTGCAGTTTCTCAGTTTCTTAATCAGACCTTCTTTCCAAACTTTGTCAAAGGCTTTCTTCAGATCTATCCATGCCGCAAGTACCAGCTTCTTCTTTTGGAATGCATCCTCAACTTCTTGAGAGAGGTAGGTTGTCTGATCTTCTGTAGAGTAGCACTGCCTAAAGCCAACTTGCTGTGGCACAATTATGTTTTCACTTTCAATTAACCACGGTAGTCTGTGATTGATGATGCGTTCCATTGTTTTTCAGAGACAGCTGGTGAGGCTAATTGGTCTGTAGCTGGAGGCAATGGAACTGTCTTTCCCTGATTTTAGGAGGGGTATCATGATTGCTTCTCTCCAGGCTTGTGGAACACTGCCTAAGGTCCAGGTGTTATTGAAGATCTGTAACAGCTTTGCTTTGGCTTCTCTTCCCAGGTTCCTGATCATTTCATTGGAGATACCATCAGCTCCTGGTGACTTTCCCATTTTCAGTTTTGATATGGATAGCTCCAGTACACTGATTGTGATAGGTGCCGCCAAAACCTCATGTACTATTTCCTTCTGTCCTGTATGTTGCCATTTTTCTCGAATCTCTTGTTGTTTCTCGGGACTAATTTCGATATTGTTATCTTGTGCGAATGAGTCTGCAAAATGGTCTGCTGCTTGCTTTCCTGTTAAGATGTTTCCGTCTTTATGTAGTGCAATTTTTGAGTTTCTCCCTGTGCCCTCATCGTTAAGCTGTTTTATAAGCTTCCACAACTTCCTTGTGTCTCTTTCAAAGTTCAGTGACTGTTTTCTCCTGCCAGCTTTTCCGTCTAGCCAGAAGCTTGGCCCTTTGAAATTTGGCTTTGGCGTTCTGGTATTTATGGTGGTGCTCTTGGCTGGGTTTGGCTTCTGCTTGCCTTCTACACACTTCCACATCATTATGCAGTCGTTCCAGTTCACTACTCCAGATGGGTTTATAATGTTTACGGGCTCCTCTTGGTACTGTTTCTCGCGCTGCCTGTAGTATGCATTTCCCAAACTCTTCAACTACTTTATTTATGTCCTTCTCAGTGTTCAGGTTGCTAACCCGTATGCTGGTGCGATGCTTGTACATTGCCCAGTCTGCTTTCTTGTAGTTCTACCCTGAGAGAGTGCTGCTTTCACTTACAAGCTCATTTTCTACGGTTAGAAAGAATGGTCTATGATCACTGCCACCAAGTTGTTTCCCAACAATTCGTTTAATGTTCCACTCAAGCTGGTGAATGAAAAGCTAGGTCAGGTGTAGTTGTAGTGTACCATGATCTCGAGGAGAAGGTATGTGGGTCAGACGGCTTGTTAATCAGGATGGATCTATTCTCATCCTGCCAGTCTTCTAGTCTATCTCCTCTCTGGTCCTTGTGATCATAGCCCCAGCTCTGCGAGTGGCTGTTGAAATCGCCACACACAATAATTGTTCCTTTTAATGGTAGTGTGTCCAGTGACTGTGGGTGGTAATTTGGACAGTAATAATTGATCAAGTGAAGGTCTGTATTGTCTGTCTTAATTTTAAGTGCCTGATACTCAGCCCCTTCAATGTAAACTTCAATTTGGGAAGCACCGATGTTATTTTTGACAAGGGTCAGTATCCCACCCTTTCGCCTGTCCTTTCAGTCAGATCGGTAACACTGGTAGCCTCTGATTTTGAAGGCTATATTTTCGTTGAGGTAAGTTTCTTGCAAGCAACATATGCTTACATTTTCTTGGGCCAAAAGGTTTTCTAGTTGTATTCTTTTTTTTGTTGACACCCTCAGCATTCCAGTGCATTATTTTAAGTCTTTGTTTGGTACGGCCAGACGCTCTATTGTCAGGCCCCCTGGCTCCGCAGGACATCTGAGAAGTAGTTGTGGTTAGACCCTTACGAGGCATATGGCCCTGCACTGCACCTGCCAGGGGGTCCAGAGCAGGGCGAGCACCATAACATGTAGTAGTTGTCGACATAATTCATGGCTTAATTGCGTGGCAGCCTGATTTCTGTGGTGCGCCTCCTGGCTGGCTGCCTCCATTGAGCTGTTAAGGCCTCTAGTCTCTAGTTGTATTTTTGCTTCTGGCTACGGTTTGTTTACCCAGTTTCTTCATGTTGAGATAGTAGTACATGGACCAGCTACTGAATTAAGTGCGTGAAGCGACACTGTGAGCTGTCGATTTCACGTGTAACACTTTTACATATGTCTGGGATGGTTTGTATTGGGAACTGCATGTTCAGAAAAATGAGAAAATGTCGGACGAGCGGTTACCGAACGATCTGATTTTGCCTTATCCAGTAATGTTTGTGCATTTGCTGGTGTTCTAGTGACGTCCGCTTCCTTTGACGATGAACTGTAATTTTGTTTGGCGGACTGTTATTTCGGCATTCTGTCAGCGGCCTTATGCATACATGTCTGTGCGTGCTGTTGGTTTGTCGGGACTGCTGTCTATTCAACTTTTTCACATGGGACAGTGAGGAGCATATGTGATATTTGGGAGTCTCCTTGGCGAAGTGGTCAAGCCGTTTGACGCGGGCTCCTAAGTTTGTGGGTTCGATTCCGGGCTGCGTTCTTCGGTTTATGAGTGAATATTTTCGGAGACTCCAGTGGGTCGTCGCTGGAGCTACTGAGTTCGTGCTTTGTGCGACGCTTTCCGGTGCAATGAAGTCGACCCTGTTGACTTTTAACAACTTTTTGTGATATTAACTGGCATAGGAATGGAACGTTAATGGGCGACTCTTACCTTGTAGTTGGAACCGCGAATAACGACTAACTAATGAGTAACTGAGGAACGAGGGGAGTTATGTAGAGAAGGATGAGGCAATGCGAAAGCAAAAGGAAAGAGACCATGAAGAAGAAAACATAAAAGAAGCAGAACGAAAAGGGGGAGGAGAAAGAATACGAAAAAGAACAAGAATAAACAAGCAGAAGAGGCAAAAGACGAAGAAGAAAATGAAGAAGCAAAGGAATTAAAGGAAGAACAAAATGATGATGAAGAAGAAGAGAAGAAGAAGAAGAAGAAGAAGAAGAAGAAGAAGAAGAAGAAGAAGAAGAAGAAGAAGAAGAAGAAGAAGAAGAAGAAGAAGAAGAAGAAGAAGAAGAAGAAAGAGAAGGGGACGAGGAAGAGGAATATGTGGAGGAGGAGAAAGAGAAGAATACGGATGAGTGGGAAGAGAAAGAGGAGAGAAGAGGAGCAGGAAGAGGGGAAAGATGAAGAGCAAAAGCGTGGCAGGAAACGAAGAAGGGTAAGAAAACTAGGAAGAAAAACAAGGAAGAGGAGGAGACAGAGGAGAAGGAGAAGCATAAGTAGAAGAAAAGGAGGAGGGGACAGAGCTGTATGTATATCTGGTGCACGGAAACCAAGTAAACATAGTTGATATGTAGCCCTTCCGTGTGGATGATGTCAGTGAGTTCGGGGTCGTCCAGGCAGACGGGCTACGGTGTAGGATGTTTTTCACCATCCTGTACAAGTGTGTCCAGAAATAGCATCTGTCATGTTGATGTGTGTGTTCCTGCAGCCAGCCAGCCAGTGACATTGTGTTGAATGTGCACTATTTTATGTACACATACATGAATACTTTGGGTGGAGGGAAAAGGTGGGGGGGGGGGGGGGTGACTGAGAGTTTACGTTGTGTCTCAGGTTGAGAAGGTCCCGGGCTGGATCTTGTCCTAGCGCTGGGCGTTTGTCTCAGACCCACTGGTGTCTGATGACATCACTTGCTCCTCTAGTCTCTCAGGTAGTGAGATCAGATTCATGGCCTTCTCGGACAAGGGCAAAAATTCGGAGGTTCCGTAGTGAGAGAGATAGATAAAGCGAGAGAGAGAGAAAGAGGGAGGCTGAGAGAGATAGAGAGAAAAGTGAGAATGAAAGAGTGAGACAGAGTGAAACAAAGAGTTATATATATATAATATAGTGACACAGAGAAAGAGAGACAGTGAGACAGAGAGGTAAAGAGAGAGAGAGAGAGAGAGAGAGAGAGAGAGAGAGAGAGAGAGAGAGAGACAGACAGACAGACAGAGAGACAGAGAGAGAGAGTAAATACTTTGGTCTAGGGAAGGAGACCAAGCCTATTGTGATAAAATCCAGTGCAATGAAGTCAACCATATTGACTTTAAACCCATGTATGTACACACGTACAGGGTAGAACTACCACACTCACATGCCAGCCCAATGATGTGGTTCAAACCTCCATCTAACGTGATATATTTAGGTCATAACATGGCTTCATGTAGTCCCAGTCTCATCAAATATGCTAGAGAAATCATGTCAGCCACGTCTGAGAGACGGACGGGTATCATGTTGTTGAGAATCATATTGAAAGTGAGACATCTTTAGGCCTGGTTTGATTGATTGTTTGATTGATTGATTGATTGATTGATTTAGGAACCGACATCACAGCATTCGGGGCATTCCCATAAGTGCTCCGTCCCCATCCTCAGAAGCCAGCGAAGAGTTCCAACCCCAATAGTACCAGTAGCAATCTGATTATATGTGCGTCTCGCCTTTCCTCTAAGCGTCGAGCATCGGCCAGATCCCCTCGTCACTCCTCGCTGTCGCATTCTTGCCAGACCATGGTGATCCATTTGCTCCTCCGAGGTGTACACGTGCTCCCACAAGGCCGCAACCACGTCTGCCTTATCATGCATCAATGCTCCACCAAGTCTTGCAGAGCCAGCCAATCTGTCTGCCTGTTCATTCCCCAGCACATCAGCATGCCCCGGAGAAAAGATCCAGACGATGCTTGCCACCCGTGACTTCCGAAGCGAAGCAAGCCACTCTGCACGAAGCTTGCCTGTCCTCACGCTACTCAGCATGCTCCCTGAGACAGTTACAATCACGATGTGTGTGTGTGTATCGTATTCTCCATCCAGCGGAAAGCTGCACTGACTGCTTCCACCTCCATTCCAATGCTAGATGCTGTGGTATCATATGCCAGGCTCTCCTGTACCAAACGTCGACCATTAGCCTTTGCAACCCCAGGCACCTCTACTATACTATCTCTCAACACCGAACCATCTGTGTATATAATCACATCACCCGAGAGAGCATTATCCTGAATTAGTTGCTGGATTTCCACTTCCGTGGCCCCTGCTGGCCACTCCCTGCACTCCCGGCTCAATGTGATTATAACTCTGCACAAGTCTAACAGCTCCGCTGGCACTCTGACCCACTCCTCTCCTCGCCTAATGTTCTCCAAGATGCACACCTGTCTGATCGTATCCTCCGCCTGAGCCATCCATGATTTCCCTCTTATCAGTCGCTGGCCCTTAATTAACTGCGTCCAGCGCCTCATGCAACGGGTGATCTGTGTCAGCAGCTACTCTGAGGTATGCCTTCGCCTGCATCACCTTGAGCCTACCAGCAACAGTCGGAAAACCAAGGATGTAACGCATACACACCACTGGGGTGTCTCTGGTGCATCCCAGAATGACCCGCATACCCTCGTTCTGTATGCGCTCCAACCTCACCAGCTGACTCTTTGAGACAGAGCACAGTCCTAGTCCATAATCAATCACTGAGAGGATCAAGTGCTGGTATAGTGTGAAAAGCATTCTCTGCTCTGTGTTCATTGCAGCCAAAGATTTAAGTGCGTTGAATCCCTTTTGAGATCTTGTCACAACCGTCTCCACATGGTCCTTGAAGGACAGACTCCTGTCAAATGTGATTCCCAGATACTTCAGTTTGTTCTCTCTGTTGACGCTTCCACCATCTATCGTGAGGCTTGGGACATCAGCTCTCACAATCCTGTTATCCAGAGAGCACCACAAAACAGCTGCCTTTTCCGGGTGGATGACAGCACCCATTTCAATGCACCAGTCAATGACTTTGTCTATTGTCGCCTGTAGCTCCTGGGCTGTTTGCTCCCTATTTCTCCCCTGCCTATATGCAAGAATATCATCTGCAAATGTTAGTATCCTTCCAACCTCTGGTGCTTCTAGGTTTGCAATTTTGCATGTATACACGTTAAAGAGCACCGGTGAGATTGCGGATCCCTGTGGCAGTCCCGGGGTTAAAATATGTGGCTCTGAGGTCCATGCACCCAGACGGAGAGCAATCCGACGAGAATACAGAACGGCCGCTATCCAGTTCAGCAGCCAGGGATTGACCCCCTTCTCCTGGTCATCAAAATATCACATCGAACTCTATTGTACGCATCCTCGAGATCAAGCGCTGCCGCCATCGTTTCCTGTCTACTCTGGAACCCCTCATAAACGTCAAAGGCAAAAGTGGCTGCATTTGACCAGGTATCTTTTCCTGGCCTGTAGCTCCCCAGGCCTCTTGGAAGAAGCGTCCCCCTTTCCAAAAACTCTTGCAGCTTGACAGCGACTATCTTCACTAAAACCTTCCCAAATGTATTTTGAAGGGTGATGATCCTAAAGCCGCTAAGTTGTGAATGATCCTTGAATGATTTTGGGAGAGGGATGAGATAACTGTGTACCCAATCCTGCGGTACTGATGCTGTCCTAATGCTCGGGTTAAAGCAGTCGGTCATCTCCTTCAGGTCTACATCGCTCAAAGCCTTCATGTGGCCATACCTGACCCCATCAGGCCCTGGTGCCGTGTCTTTTGTCTTTTTCAAAATATGTTTAACAAATTCAACCCGTATGATGTCTTCATAAAGGCATTTTCTTTATGGTGCCAGATAACTCCTCTCTAACTGCATCCTTGGTGTCCACATCATCATGACTGGTCTGCTCTAAATATATATAATATCTCTAAATATCTCTGTAGAAACGCCTCCCCTTTCTCTTTTTCTGTTGTCAATCGCACACCATGATCTCTATAAATTGTTCCCACTGTCATCGGTCGATCTTTTCTTTGTATTAGTCTGTGCAGTTTCCAGAATTTTCGCAGTGTTTTATCACCTCCAATCTATGAAAAAAATAAGATATCAACTCGCGCTGATAAAGCTTTGTAGATTATTACTAGTTAAATTTTTCGAAGACTCCTGTGGGTCGTCGCTAGAGCTACGGAGTTCGTGCTTTGTGCGACGCTTTCCGCGCTGCGTAAAGAGACCGAGCCATATGGGATAAAAACCCGGTGCAATGAAGTTGACCCTGTCGACTTTTAAGCGACTTTTTTTTTAAAAAACCTTTGTAGAGAGTAAAATAATCTGTGGGTCTGACGCTCCGTAGAATGTAAGATATTCTGTGGGCCTGAAGTTCAGTATAATGTAAGATATTCTGTGGGCCTGAAGAAGTTCAGTAGAATGTAAGATATTCTGTGGGCCTGAAGAAGTTCAGTAGAATGTAAGATATTCTGTGGGCCTGAAGTTCGGTAGAATGTAAGATATTCTGTGGGCCTGAAGTTCAGTAGAATATAAGATATTCTGTGGGCCTGAAGTTCAGTTGAATGTAAGATATTCTGTGGGCCTGAAGTTCGGTACAATGTGAGATATTCCGTGGGCCTGAAGTACCGTAGAATGTAATATAATCTGTGGGCCTGAAGTTCGGTTGAATGTAATATATTCTGTGGGCCTGAAGTTCAGTAGAATGTAAGATATTCTGTGGGCCTGAAGTTCAGTAGAATGTAAGATATTCTGTAGGCCTGAAGTTCGGTAGAATGTAAGATATTCTGTGGGCCTGAAGTACCATAGAATGTAATATAATCTGTGGATCTGTGGTTCCGTCTAAATAAGACAATCTGTCGTCCTGAAAACCTGTAGACAGTAAGATATTCTGTCGGCATGAAGATCTGTAGAATGTAAGATATCCTGTCGTCCTGAAGAACTGTAGAAAGTATGATATTCAGTCGTCCTGGAGAACTGTAGAAAGTATGATATTCAGTCGGTATGAAGATCTGTAGAAAGTACGATATTCAGTCGGCATGAAACTCTATCATCCTCATCATCATCATCAAGTCCCCTTTCAGCTAGCGTAGGCGTTCATGGCTCTCTACAGATCTCGGTCTTTAGTGTTCTGGATCAACTCTGCTGATGGTATACCTCCATGCCACTGTCTCAATTTATCAAGCATAATTTCTCTTGGTCTGCTTCTGCCTCTCTTCCCCTCAATCTTTCCAGTTGTCACGATGTTCTCCAATGCCTCTCTTCTCATCACATGACCGAAGAAAGCTGTTTGTCTATTTCTTATTGCTGTATATAATGTTCTAGTTTCATTAGCCTGTCTCAGGCAGTCGTCGTTAGTTACTCTGGCAGTCCAAGGAACTCGCAACATTCGTCTCAGGACCCACATCTCTGTTGCTTCTAATTTCTTCTTAATTTGTTCATTTACATTCCAAGATTCACTGCCATACAGCAAAACTGGTTCTACATAGCATTTCAGCACTCTCTTTCTTACATTCAGTGACAGTGACTTATTGCATAAGATACTCTTCATTTCCTGAAATGCAGCTTTTGCCTGCCCTATTCTGCTCTTAATCTCTGTTGTACATCTTCCATCTAATGTTATAAATGCCTCTAGGTATTTAAAATTATCCACTTGGTTAAGAATTTTCCCTTCTATTTCTATGACACATTTTGGTGTCACCTTTTTCTTTGATATCACCATTGTTACTGTTTTCTTGATATTCAAGGAGAGTCCTTTCCTTGCACTCTCTGTTACTACAATGCCCAGCAATTGTTGTAGGTCTGTTGAATTTTCTGCCACCAATATAGCGTATATTATTTATATTATAACCCCCTACTAGTATTCCTGGCGTCTCTTTGATCTCTCTCATTATTTACTTCACTATATAGGGGGACGCCGGTCTCTCTGGCCGAGGGGTTACACCACTTTCTCCGTAATCCCGTTTATCATGCAGAGTCTCGTAGCGGGCGAGAGCTGGAGGCGGTTCGACCCCCGCTGATGACTTGCGGGATAACTGAGCCGGCCGCTCAGAAAGCAATGGCAAACTACTGAGCGTAATCTTGCCACGAAATCAACAGACAGCTGAAAGATGCTGCTGTTGACAGCGATGTCCTGTAAAGGATATGCGAATTTTAAGGAAAAAAAATAGGGGGAAGAGATCTGGTGACAAGACACACCCCTCACGTACTCCTAGATTTATCTGTTCGCAACTACCCTCTTTATTTCCCATTTGAATTGCTGCTACTTGGTTCCAGTAAATATTCTTTATTATTCTCCCATCAATGTTGATATATTGCAACATTTTAATCAGTTCATTATGTTTTACTTTATCAAATGTCTTAGTATAATCTATGAAGCACAAATAGGCCTATATGTCTTTCTGTTTCTCTATTGATCTTTCTATTAGTGTCCGTAATGTATATATTGCATTGTTTGTGCCCTTTCTCTCCACAAATCCATACTGTTCTTCACTAATTTCCATTTTTATTTTCTTTCTGGTTCTTCTCATTATGATTCTGACTAGAAGCTTAGTGACATGGCTTATGAGGTTAACTGTACGAAAATCTTCACACTCAATTGCCCCTGGACTGTTTGGTATAGCAATAAATACAGATTTCAGCATATAACTGGGTAGATATCCATGCTGTAAATACCACTCAACACTTTGTTTAATATATCTACTCCAGATTCTCCTAATACTTCTAATTCTTCTATTGTGATTTCATCAGGCCCAGCTGTTTTTCCTTTCTTCATATGTTTTACAGCGTCGGCGACGTATTCGTTTAGAATAGGTGGACCTTCTAAGTTACTTTCTTCTGTTAATTCTTCCCTTTCTCCATCATATAATTCTCTTATGTACTCATTACACCTCTTCATTATAGCACCTTCCTCCAATAATAGCTTTCCTGTTTTTGATTTCAAACACCCTCTATTCTTAATTTTCTTCCCTTGAGCTCACTGATTTTCTGTACATATTTTTTGTATCCTTAACAGAATTTAATTCATTTTATTTTGCACTGCTCGTTTAACCAACTTTCTTTTGCCTTCACACATTTATCTTTTATTTCTTTATTTATCTTAGCATATTCTTGTTTGTCATTTTTACTCTGTTTTCTCTTGTCCATCAGCATTAAGATTTCTTCATTGGTATAATATTCTGTTGGACTGAAATTTCTTTAGATTGTATGCTATTCTGTAAATCCAAACTCCGTATGAAGTATGATATTATGTCTGCCAGAAGCCTTGTAGAAAGCATGATATTCTGTCTGCCGGAGGCTTCGTAGAAAGTATGATATTCTGTCTGCCTGAAACTCTGTAGAAAGTATGATATTCTATGAGCTTGAGGCTCCGTAGAAAGTATGATATTCTGTCTGCCTGAAACTCTATAGAAAATATGATATTCTATGCGCTTGAAGCTCCGTAGAAAGTATGATATTCTGTACGGTTGAAGCTTCGTATTAAAGTAAGACATTCTGTCTGCGTGAAGCTTTAAAGAAAGTAAAATATTTTGCTCACTTGAAGCTCAGTAGAAAGTATGATATTGAGCCGTTTTGAATCTATCCACTCCACTCATACACTTTCTGGACTTAACATGCATGCATCACACACTGAACCTTCATTCGCAAATGATTTAAAAAAAAAAAAATGCATAACAGAACGCTGCTCCTCTTTGTTGCCGGTCAAAAATGGAGCGGCCATCTTTAAACTATACTTATGACGTCACCTTGGTCGTCTGCACCATGATGTCAAATTCTTAACACTCTTGATATTCTTAACAACAATATTCAAACTTTTAAGTTCCTTCGTAAGAATTGACCACCCATTCCCCCAGGTCTATAACATGCGGTAGTCCTTACACGTGACACTCACCCGGCAGGTTCCTGCTACTTTTGTGGAAACAGTCAACAGGACGTATGATATTCTGTTGGTGGGAATTCCTGTAGGAAAAACTCTGTAGGACGTATGATATTCTGTTGGTGGGAATTTCTGTAGGAAAAACTCTGTAGGACGTATGATATTCTGTTGGTGGGAATTCCTGTAGGAAAAACTCAGTAGGACGTATGATATTCTGTTGGTGGGAATTCCTGTAGGAAAAACTCTGTAGGACGTATGATATTCTGTTGGTGGGAATTCCTGTAGGAAAAATTCTGTAGGATGTATGATATTCTGTTGGTGGGAATTTCTGTAGGAAAAACTCAGTAGGACGTATGATATTCTGTTCGTGGGAATTCCTGTAGGCAAAACTCAATAGGACGGATGATATTCTGTTGGTGGGAATTCCTGAAGGAAAAACTGTATAGGGCGTATGATATTCTGTTAGTAGGAATTCCTGTAGGAAAAACATAGATATTATGTTGCATACAATCCCTGTAGAAAGCAACACATTCTTTCGATCAGAAACCTACAGAAAGTAAGGCATTTTCTCGACGAGAAACTCTGTAGAAAGTAAAATATTCTCTCGATAAGAAACCTAGAGAAAGTAAGAAGACATTCTCTGTCCCAGAAACTCTGTAGAAAATGAGACATTCTCTCTAAAAGAAACTTAAAGAAAGTAAGACAATCAGTGTCATTGAAACCCTACAGAAAGTAAGACATTCTCTCTTCCGGAAACTCTATATAAAATAAGAAATTCGCACTCATAGAAGCAATATAGAAAGTAAGACATCCACTGTCGTATACTGTCCCACAAGCCGTTACTAGCTGTCAAGATCTCCCCAAATCCAACCCCATGGTACAAGAACATAAACTGCAATCACCACCGGTACGATTTCAACTGGGGGGGGGGGAGGGGTCAATCAACACCGCCCAGATTGAAAACCGCACAGATCACGAATCGGAGCAAAACACGCGAAAAAACGGACTGGATCAAAGAATTTAAAAGGTGGCGCACAAGTAAACAACTTCCTGTTTTACACAAAGCCAAGACGCGAGGTAGAAGGCATTTACGGACGGCCGGCAACATCTGCAAACGCACAACGATAAAATCCATTCGTGAAAGACAACATAAGTAGAAACCTACAGCGAAGTTGAACAACGCTGAGTTCTAAAGCCTGAAACCAGTGTCAGTGTTTACAGCCATTCAAGAGAATGCAGATAAACAATGCTACGAGAAGATAAAGAACCAACATACCTTGGAGTAACATTTGATGGCAAGCTGACATGGAGAAAGCACATCAACAAATCAGTAGCAAAAGCCAGAAGGAAAATAGCTATCCTGAGAAAGCTAAGTGGAACCACATGGGGAGCCAGTACAAAAATACTTAGCAAAGTTTACCAACAGAGCATACGACCACACCTGGAATATGGGTCAACTGCGTGGTGTTCAACATCAAAAACCACACTACAAGAGCTTGACAAGGTGCAAAATCAAGCACTTAGAGTCACCACAGGAGGGATGAGATCAACCCCTATAGTGGAAATGGAGAAGATGGTGAGGACACAGGCACTGAGTGAGCGCAGAGATACGAAAACGCTAATACAAGCAGAAAAGTTCCTCAGCTTGCCAGGCCACCCTATGAAGAACAGATTTGAAAACCTAGCTATGGGGAGGTTGAAAAGATGTAGTTTTATCCACCAGGCCAAACGACTCTGCAGAGAAACCACCGATCTGCCCACAGTTGGTATTCCCCTAACAACTATTCCAGAGCGAACTCCATGGAAAGATGAGCATAGACTATCGTTACAAATCCAGACAAAAGTGAGAGGAATATTTGACAAGGAAGAACAGAACAGTGTGCAGCGCAGAACAGCCACTCTCAGCTTCCTTGATGAAGAATACCCACAGAACCTCTGGATCCGAGTCTACACAGATGGGTCAGCACAAAATGCTGTTCGAAATGGAAGAGCGGGAGTGTACATAGAATACCCAAATAATATTAGGGACACAGCCAGAGTACCGACAGGAAAGTACTGCCATAACTATGATGCCGAAATTGAGGCAATCAAGATAGCAACAGAGAAATTACTAAATAACAGCAATGGTACACAACCTACTGACAGATGCAAAATCAGTACTCGAGGCGCTCCTCTCTGGGAAATTGCCAGTACTAAGGACACTACTTTCTGAACTTAGCAGTCAGCATAAAGTCACCATACAGTGGATACCATCCCACTGTAGAGTACCCGGAAACGACAGAGCTGATCAATTGGCTAAGGAAGGAGCTAAAGAAGAACAAACAGCCTGATGTGCCCGTTACATACCACCAAAAGAAAAGAATGATCAAATCAGTCAGAAAGCCACCAAAACCTGCTCAAGATGACTACCACGTTATGGACAGACCAGAACAAGTCATTATTCTTCGCCTCAGAACAGGACACAATAGATTACGCAACCACATGTATACAAAATTCAAGATTGGTGAAACAGCCATGTGCACATGTGGATTGGCGTCGCAGACAGCAGAGCACATACTCCAAGACTGCCCAAAATATAACATAACTAGGCAAACCTTCTGGCCTAGAGAGACGACAGTGGAAGATAAACTCTATGGACCACTGTGTGAACTGAAAAAGACAGTTCAATTCATGCAAGAGACGACATTGCAGATATAGGACATATTTCAAGCGAACGAAAGAAGAAGAAGAAGAAGAACAATGCTATATTTTATATTAGTTTAATCTGTGAGCCTTTTTCCCAGAAGAATCTGGTAAGTGAATATTGCAAACCATGTGGTTAATTCTTAAGAAATTAATTAGTAGAAACTAAATATTATATTCAGTATTATAGTTTATAGATAAACTGTACATTAGGATACCACAGTGAGTTTTATTTTCTCCCAGTGAAACAACTTATTTAAAGTATAAGCATTAGAACTAGTTGTACATTATATTTCTTAAGTAGTAAACTCAATCAGCAGTGTTTTAGAGTGGAGAGTAACTTAAGATTTAAGAAGGCTAAGAATATTTAGTTCAGTAAGAAGAAACTATTTTAAATGTGCCAACACTGGTAAGAGAAATTAGTGTAATGTGTAACATGAGTACATGAGCACCTGAGATGTAAATAGATTTCTTTCTGTAGGTATCATAATGTGTGTGATGGGTTAAAGCAACCATGTGGTGAGGCAATGTATTTTCATTGTTGTTAAACATGGGGAATTAATATTTGTGCCACATAATCATGCTTAACCAACCGCCATGCAAGAATGGTTAGGATGCATGATGAATGAATGTGAATTGGATGTACCACATAATTCTATGTATTTGATGAGAGCATTAGTGACCCATGTGATATCTTTATTGTTAAACAGATGTGAATGTATCATTTGTGAACCACATCAGTATGAATGATTAATTATCATCCATGAAAATATTATAATTTCTGATGAAGGATGGTAGAATGATGAATGATGAGATTTCATTGTATGTCAATTGTGTTGAATCTGTGAATTTATCATGGGTAAAGCACATACATATGCTTGATTGTCATCCATACAGATATGATTGTGTCTGATGAATGATTGTGAAATGATCATCCATGCACATATGAATATTATATCTGATGAATGAGTATGAGTGAGATGAAGAGACATGCTGAAAAGGAGTATAAGCTAACAGTCAATCTCATGATAGAAGGCAACTTTGATGTGTAATGTCTGGTCTGTCAGCAGAGAATCTGTTCGGCATAACCTAAACACTCATTAATCATTTAGTGCACTCCGACGCATGACAACACTTTATATTAAATATCATTCATGGTACCATCATATGCTTTTGTGCCCGAAGCACGACACAACCCATATTACATCATGCGTACTACAAGCATCTGGTTTTGTGTCTTAAGCAAAACCCCATTTTGTATTATAGATCACTCATGTTACAACATATGGGCTAGTGTTCTGATGAATTTAATGATAATGAGAGGTTGATTGTAATAGCAATAATGATGATTATGATTGTAATGAAGATGATGATTGTAATGATAATGATGATTATGATAATGATATAATGTTGAAGATGATTGTAATAAAGATGATGATTGTAGTAACAATGATGATGATGATAATGATATAATGATAATGATGAGAATGATAATGATGATTGTAATAACAATGATGATGAGGCTAATGAGAATGATGATGATGATAAATGACGTACAAGCATATTATAGTCACGGTGAATAGGAGGGAATATACTCGCCTTGAAACTGTTGATTAGAAAAGAATTCACCTGAATACTATACCAAAATGGATACCATGATGTACTTATACTGTTTATAAGCAAATACTCATTGCAATGGGGAATGCATTCAAAAAAAAACTTAATGTATGAGACCTTTTTCTTTTAATGGAAAAAGATGTAGAGAACATAACTAGGTACAGAAGAGGATGGTCAACATAATTGTCAAATTCCAAATCAATAAAGGTATTTATTACTTAACCTAGAGACCTAAGGACAGGCATAGGTAAAGCTGAAACTGCACATCTCCTAGTTTAAACCTTGAACACCTGATAGTGGAAGATTGGATGGAGAGCAAGTAATTATGTTGGTGATAACTAATTGAAAACACCAAGACTATCTTTCTCCTATGTTTATTATTCTCTAGAAACAAGATTCCTTTTATTGATTTCACTTGTTGTGTACTTAGGAGTTTACATTATTGAATTTTAATGTCATATTGAGGATGTGATTAGATGTATGTTGATTGCTGAAATTTCAGGTAGTGTCTAAGTACAGCTAGATCCAGACCTGACTTTGTGAATGTAACAGCTTGGCTGAATAGAGCAGCTTGACTGAGTGAGGCAGCTGGTAGAGTGAGGTCAATTACTAGTCACAAGCAACTTCCTGCAGATTTTCTCCACCCAATAGGACAGGTACTCTTGAGACCTTAGTCTATTTACAGAGGTAGAGAAATCCGGATCCTGGAACAAAAGAACTCATAGGAAACTATCACATATATTGCCGCCGAGGTTCAAGAACTTGAAGTTTGACAAATCCGAATGGATACAGTTTTTTTCTCCTCAGAGTATACATAGGCCAGAAGAAGAGACACAATAACTCTTTTGGAAGACTGATTCAATAGTAATTTTGATGGATCTAATATTGGGCACACCCAAGATAGATACAGGTAGTTAGAGATGAACATGTATATGATCTTATTTTGTTAATACACTGATTATATATGTTGATGACATCATTGTTCAATACCACTAATTAAGTGTAATAAATTTGAAAATAAGGGTCATTGTCTCTTTTGAGAGTTCTCTTGTCGTAGTAAAATTGTTGTAATCAACACCCTAGATTAATAAGTATTTAGTTGGTAGAAGAGAGGCAAGGAACCACCAAAAGGATATTTTGGGGGATACACAGAAAACTTTTCATTGGTTTCCTGGAGGTATTCCTTGGTTCTCCGAAACTCTATTAAATGGTCTCAAACCACTGAGCCAGAAACAGCTAAATTAATTATAACAGGCAGGATCACATTGAGAAAGAGGAGCTTAGTATCCTTTCTCTCTTTGGGGTTGAGCCATCAATCCGTACATCCGACATTCACTTTCCCAGAAATTCTGTAGAATGTAAGATTCTCTCGTCCAGAAAACTCTATAGAAAGTAAGACATTCTCTCGGCCAGAAACTCTTTAGACATTATTTCAATCAGAAATCCCATAGAAAGTAAGATATTCTGTCTCACATAAACTTTATTGAAAGTAAGACACTCACTTTCTCATAAATCGTATAGAAAGTAAGACAATCGCTTTACATAAAACCTTATATAAAGTACGACACTGACTCTCCCATTAACTCTGTAGAAAGTAAGACATTCATTCTCCCAGAAACCTTATAGAAAATAAGACATTCTCTCTCCTAAAAATCCTGTATAAAGTAAGACCTTGGGTCGGTCAAAAACCATGTAGAAAGTAAGAGATTAGGTCGCCCAGAAGTTCGTTGGAGAATAAGACATTATGAAGATCAGACACCTTGAATAAAGTAAGACATTCTGTGGGTCAAACACCTTGAATAAAGTAAGACATTCTGTGGATCAAACACCTTGAATAAAGTAAGACATTCTGTGTATCAAACACCTTGAATAAAGTAAGACATTCTGTGGGTCAAACACCATGTATAAGATAAGACATTCTGTGGGTCAAACACCATGTATAAGGTAAGACATTCTGTGGGTCAAACACCTTGAATAAAGTAAGACATTCTGTGAGTCAAAAACCATGTATAAGGTAAGACATCATGTGGGTCAAACACCATGTATAAGGTAAGACATTCTGTGGGTCAAACACCTTGAATAAAGTAAGACATTCTGTGGGTCAAACACCATGTATAAGGTAAGACATCATGTGGGTCAAACACCTTTAATAAATTAAGACATTCTGTATATCAAACACCTTGAATAAAGTAAGACATTCTGTGGGTCAAACACCTTGAATAAAGTAAGACATTCTGTGGGTCAAACACCATGTATAAGGTAAGACATCATGTGGGTCAAACACCTTTAATAAATTAAGACATTCTGTGTATCAAACACCTTGAATAAAGTAAGACATTCTGTGGGTCAAACACCATGTATAAGGTAATACATTCTGTGGGTCAACCACCTTGAATAAAGTAAGACATTCTGTGGGTCAAACACCATGTATAAGGTAATACATTCTGTGGGTCAACCACATTGAATAAAGTAAGACATTCTGTGGGTCAACCACCTTGAATAAAGTAAGACATTCTGTGGGTCAAACACCATGTATAAGGTAATACATTATGTGGGTCAAACACCATGTATAAGGTAATACATTCTGTGGGTCAAACACCTTGAATAAAGTAAGACATTCTGTGGGTCAAACACCTTGAATAAAGTAAGACATTCTGTGGGTCAAACACCATGTATAAGGTAATACATTCTGTGGGTCAAACACCTTGAATAAAGTAAGACATTCTGTGGGTCAAACACCTTGAATAAAGTAAGACATTCTGTGGGTCAAACACCTTGAATAAAGTAAGACATTCTGTGGGTCAAACACCATGTATAAGGTAAGACATTCTGGATGTCAGACACCTTATTTAAAGTTTCGTTTGGAATGGCTATCCTAGCTTCAGGGGTAACAGATTGTTAGAAGTGTATACATATTTTGCGCTGGCCATGCGGGAGTGCGGGGGAATGAACAGATTGATAGGCTTTCAGGAAATGCACCTCTTGGTGGTCGATTACATATGGACAGGGAAGAGATGGACAAATGCCTCTGGGACCAGGTGGAGAAGGTAACGGAACAGATTGAGGACCCGTATATGGAAAGGATGAGATTGTGGGGGATTGGCAGGGGTTCTGGTAGAATCTCAAATCTGAGAGGGAAGACCAGGAGAACTTTCAATCAGATAGCGGTGGGAACTATTAGTAGTATGACTCTTCGCTGGCTGTTGTACGAGGAGTACGGATAGCGTTTGGGTATGTCCTGAGTGCAATGATGTCGTTTCTTAGCTCAACTCAACTCAACTCATCTTACATAAAGTAAGACAGTATGTGGGTCAGACACCTTGTATAAAATAAGACATTTGCTGGAGAAAGCCAAAATAAATGAGTCACACGACAGTGAGAAACTGTAGGACAATGCGTTTGTGCACACGGACGACCATCCATCAAACCAGTCGTGCTGTTACCGTCACAGGTAGACAACAGGTTTGGTGGATTGTTACACTCGCTAGCCAGTTTATTAGGACTCAGCCAGGGAGACACTTGCACCGCTAACATGTTGGCTCAGGTAGGGAGATCTATGTGTACGTTCTATGGACATGTTGGCTCAGGTAGGGAGATCTGTGTGTACGTTCTATGTACATGTTGGCGCAGGTAGGGAGATCCGTGTGTACGTTCAATGTATATATTGGCTCAGGTAGGGAGATCTGTGTGTACGTTCTACGTACATATTGACTAAGGTAGGGTGATCCGTGCTGTATGTATATATTGACTTATGTGAGTACATGTGTGTACACTTTATATACGTGTTGGCTCTGGTAGGTACATCAACGCTCTGGCTGTTTTTGACTTTCTAATTACACGTTTGATTGAGGTAGGCAGATTCACGTGTACGTTCTTGAACCGCCTTATGTTGGTTTTTTAATGAATTAGTATGGGCGCCGGTCGTTCAGGAAGCAATGGCAAACTACTAAACGTAAACTTGCCCAGGAATCACGAACAGCCAAACCATGCTGGGGTTGACTGCTACGTCCTGTAAAGAATATGCAACAACTTATTTTCTGAGAACATGACTAAGGTTGGTTGGTATATCCGTACATTCTGTGTACATTGTGACTTGGGTAGGTAGCTCTGTGTGTACGGAGCGTAAGCCCAATAGATAACCTGATAGTCAGACAGACAGACATATAGTAAAACAAACAAACAGACAGACAGACAGACAGACAGACAGACAGACAGACAGGCTGGCAGGCAGGCAGACAGGCAGACAGGCAGACAGACAGACAGACAGACAGACAGACAGACAGACAGACAGACAGACAGATCTGTGGATGCGTGTAATGGCAAAATGGTTTTTCTCAAGCACCGACAAACAACTACAGGTCATTAGGGTCAGAGTTGAGTGACGTCAGACAAATTACTCTCGCTCCGCGAGAAGTCTGGGAACTGACACACGAGCTACACACAGGGTTAAACACTGACTACATACTAGAAGGTTAAACACTAACTACATACTAGAAGGTTAAACACTGACTACATAATAGAAGGTTAAACACTAACTACATACTAGAAGGTTAAACACTGACTACATTCTAGAAGGTTAAACACTGACTACATACTAGAAGGTTAAACACTGACTACACACTAGAAGGTTAAACACTGACTACATACTAGAAGGTTAAACACTGACTACATACTAGAAGGTTAAACACTGACTACATACTAGAAGGTTAAACACTGACTACATACTAGAAGGTTAAACACTAACTACATACTAGAAGGTTAAACACTGACTACATACTAGAAGGTTAAACACTAACTACATACTAGAAGGTTAAACACTGACTACATACTAGAAGGTTAAACACTGACTACATACTAGAAGGTTAAACACTAACTACATACTAGAAGGTTAAACACTGATTACATACTAGAAGGTTAAGCACTGACTACATACTAGAAGGTTAAACCCGGGCTACAAGCAATAAGTTAAAACCCGAACTGAAACCAGAGGGTTACACACGGGCTACAAACAAGGTTTTATTTAGGCCAAACTAGGAAGGTTAAACATGGGCTAAAACGGTAAGGTTAAACGTGGGCTAAGAAAAAGGTGTAACGCTGACTAAAATGAGTAGGTTAAACACGGCTTACATAAGAAGGTTAAACGCAGGCTAAAACAATGATGTGAAAAGAGCAACGGGAAGACAAAGCGATACATGCCAGGCTGGTTTGGTCACATGATATTGGGACAAGTACACAGACTTGAACCGAAACCGGGATCACCGTGTGATATGGCGAATCACGTTTGTCGGCATGGCACATGATGATGATGATGTTTGTTTACCATGCTTGTCGGCATGGCACATGATGATGATGGTTTGTAGCTCATTTTTAACATGTAAATTCGTAGCTCATTTTTTAACATGTACGTTGCAGGTCATTTTTAACAGTACGTTTGTAACTCATTTTTAACATGTACGTTTGTATGTCAGTTTTAACATGCTGGTTTGTATCTTGATGTTAACATGCTTATTTGCAGCTCAATTTTAACAATTTACGTTTTTATAGCTTTTTTTTTACATGTACGTTTATAGCTATTTTTAACATACGCTAGCTCAAGAAGCTCATGAAAGCAGGGTACTAATCGAGCAGCAAACGAGAATGCTAGAAAGGCATCTTTGGAGAATATCAAGTGCGGGCTATAAATGAGCAGCTTAACATAAGCTACAAGCCAGCTGCAAAGTAACACATGAAATATAAACTACAAACAAGTGCTTACACACGGATTTCAACGGAGCATGTTAAGACTTACACGAGCTGTAAACGAGCAGGTTAAACATTCGTTACACCGAGAAGGTTAAACTGAAGCTGCATATGAGTAGGTTACATTGGAATTACAAATGACCAGGCTAAACTGGAGCTAAAAATTGATAGGTTGAACATAAGCTATAAACGAGCAGGTTAATAAAAACCAACTGAAAACGAAAAGATTAATCATGGCTTCTTGCTTTAAAACATGCGCCATATTCACATGAAATAGTCGAGAATATTTATCAGACAAAAACTGATCCTGGCATGGCGTGTTGGAGAATAACGATCAGACAAATGTATAGTTTTTTTTGTCCTTACGAAGCGATCAAAACTGACAACCGTGAAGTTGTTCATTTGATTACAACCACTCTGTTTTACGTGAGCCTCACAACGAGGCGCTGTTGTCTGCTCATGGGAAGGGCCACGACGGCATTTATCTGCCATGGTCATGTTTGTGTGTCTCTAAGATTCGACCGTTGTGTTGACATGTTTGTGTGTCTCTAAGATTCGACCGTTGTGTTGACATGTTTGTGTGTTTATAAGATTCGACTCTTGTAACGACACGATCATGTTTGTGTGTTACTAAGATTCGACTCTTGTAATGACATGTTTGTGAGTCTCTAAGATTCGACTCTTGTAACGACACGATCATGCTTGTGTGTTCTAAGATTCGACTCTTGTAATGACATATTTGTATTTCACTAATATTCGACCATTGTGACGACATGTTCATGTTTGTGTGTCACTAAGATCCGACTCTTGTAATGACATGTTTGTGTGTCACTAAGATTCGACTCTTGTAATCACATCTTCATGTTTGTGTGTCACAAAGTTTCGACCCTTGTAATGACATGTTCATGTTTGAATATCACTAAGATTCGACCATTGTGATGGCATGTTCATTTTTGTGTGTCATTAAGATTCGATTATTGTGATGACATGTTAATTTTTGTGTGTCAGTAAGATTCTATCCTTGTAATGACATGTGCATGTTTGTGTATCACTAAGATTCGGCTCTTGTAATGGCATGCTCATGTTTGTTTGTCACTAATATTTGACTCTTATAATGACATGTTTGTGTGTCACTAAGATTCAACCGTTGTGATGACATGTTAATGTTTATGGTAATTAAGATTCGACCGCTGTGATGATATGTTTGCGTGTCTCTGCGGTTCGACCATTGAGATGACAAGTTCATGTTTGTGTGTCTTAAGATTCGACTCTTGTAATGACATGTTCATGTTTGTGTGTCAGTAAGATTCGACTCTTGTAATGACATGGTCATGTTTGTGTGTCAGTAAGATTCGACTCTTGTAATGACATGATTGTGTGTCCCTAATATTCGACTCTTGTAATGACATGAGTAGTATGTCAGGAGGTAATGGAAGCGTATTTTAGGTGCAGCACCTATATTTTTTACTATATAAAAAGTCTAGCACCTACGCTCTGACGTCATATTTTACGACCACATTTTCAAAAAATTGGCGGGAAATTTCTTGGGTGAACACTTCCGGTTGTCACTTCCGGTCCTCGGGTACTCCCTACCAACCACCCCGCCCACAGGTACCTCCTGCGGCCACCTCCGCTTCCCCCCAACCGCTTCCGAGCCTATTCAAAAAAGCGGTGCAAGCCCCGTGCATGTGGATTACTTATATAGATAAGTAGACCAACTAGTCACCGGGGACTAGTCCCAGTGTGTAGGTGTGTGTGCGTGTGCGTGTGCGATGCGGTGTGCGCGACTTCCAGTCATATCGATCCCCTTCGATGAGGAGACCGAAGTCAGTATGACAGAAAAATGCTTTATTTCATCTCTCGAGCGAACCCGAGGATCCACTGTTGGATTGGATGAATAAACTTTTGCACGCTTCGACATGTTTCCGTACCCATGCATCAACATTACGCGCATGGTTAAAATCTGGTCTAAAAAATATACTAGACAAAGAAATTTATTTACAAATTAAACCTAAAAACTTAATTAATCACCAAAATATCTTGTATGTATATTGGAGAATAGGTACGTCAATAAAAATCTACGAGTCTCCATTAATTTAAACCATAGAGTATCATGATATACATTAAAATATGTAATATTATTAAACCCCACAGTTATACCCCTTAATTATAAAATTACGACAAGGGGAGAGTAATCGGTCCCCCTAACTTCCCCTGACCGCCAATCGTTACCTGCGCGCACAAGCAACACGTGACCGAACACGCCCCGCGAGAAAAATACAATGGCTGACCAGCGACCGCGAGATTAAACGATACCGCTCATGTAGAACGCCTACGGAATTGTCAATTAACATGGACGGCCTTCAATGCTTATTGTAGATAGCGGTCAGAAGATTGTGAAGGGAATATCTGTGGCGAAAAAAATAAAAATATTCCTATCCGAAACCGTTATATATATTATTTTAAATATTAAATATAAATAGATATGTATGTATTTATGAATGTATGTATCTATGTATTTATATATGTATGTAATTCTATAGCTGTAGGTAAGTTGTCCCAGTGGCTATATATACGTACTTGCCTTGATGACTTAGTCACGCGGGATATGTGTGCGCGTCTCTCTGTGTGTGTGTGTGTGTGTGCGTGCGTACGCGCGTGTGGCCTATCAATTACAGGACATCACAGTCAGTCCCAACATTCGGTGGAGTGGTGTGCTTGCTGGCCATGTTTGCGATTCTCATTTTAAATGAACGACAATCATGTCAAGTGCGTATGCGTACGAGTATGCGTATATACATGCGTGTGTGCATGCGCGCGCGCGAGTGCTATCAATTACAGGACATCACAGTCAACCTCAACATTCTTTGGAGTTTCGTGTGTGCTGGGCAAGTTTGCAATTGTCATTATATACGAACGACAGTCAGGCCATGTGCGCTAGCGCGCGCGTGTGTGTATGCGTGCGTGCGCGCGGGTGTGCTATCAATTACAGGACATCACAGTCAAGCTCAGTATTCTACGGAGTGTCTGACTTCCTGAGGCAAGTTTTGCAATTGTCATTATGGACGAACGACAGTCATGGCACATACGCGAGCGCGCGCGCGCGTGTGTGTGTGTGTAAGTGTGTGCATGCGCGCGCGTGTGCGATCAATTACAGGACATCACAGTCAACCTCAACATTCTTTGGAGTTTCGTGTGTGCTGGGCAAGTTTGCAATTGTCATTATATACGAACGACAGTCATGTCATGTGCGCTAGTGCGCGCGCGTGTGTGTGCGTGCGTGCGCGCGGGTGTGCTATCAATTACACGACATCACAGTCAGATCCAACATTCGGTGGAGTGGTGTGTTTGCTGAGTAAGATTGTTGCTGTCTTATTGAACGAACGGTAGTCATGGCACGTACGCTCGCGCGAGTGTGTATGTGTGTGTGTGTGTGTGTGTGCTATCAATTACAGGACATCACAGTCAATCTCAACATTCTTTGGAGTTTCGTGTGTCCTGGGCAAGTTTGCAATTGTCATTATATACGAACGACAGTCAGGTCGTGTGCGCTAGCGCGCGTGTGTGTATATACATGTGTGTGTGTCTGCGTGGGTGTGCTATCAATTGCAGGACATCGCAGTCAACCTCAGTATTCTACGGAGTGTCTGACTTCCCGAGGCAAGGTTTGCCATTATCATTTTGGACGAACGACAGCCATGGGGTGTGTGCTACCGCGCGTGTGTGTATATACATCCGTGTGTGCATGCGCGCCCGCGTGTGTGCTATCAATTACAGGACATCACAGTCAACCTCAACATTCTTTTTAGTTTCGTGTGTGCTGGGCAAGTTTGCAATTGTCATTATATACGAACGACAGTCAGGTCGTGTGAGCTAGTGTGTGTGTATGTATGTACATGCGTGTGTGCGTGCGCGCGCGGGTGTGTGTATGCTATCAATTACAGGACATCGCATTCAACCTCAACATTCTAGGGAGTTTCGTATGTGCTGGGCAAGTTTGCAATTGTCATTTTCAATGAACCCCAGCCAGGTCATGTGCGTGTGAAGAGGGTGTATTAACAACTAATTGTCTATCTATTACACGACGTCGCAGTCAGACCCAACATTGTTTATGCAATGAATTTACAGGACGTTGCAGACAGCCGCAACATTGATTGGTGCCCGTGTACCATCATGACATCTGTTCCATGTATGCGTGCAGGTGTATGTACATGCGTGTGTGTGTGTGTGTGTGTGTGTGTGTGTGTGTGCTGTCGAGTGTATGCGTATGCGTGCGCGTGAACGTGTGCGCTAGTTATTACACCACACTGCAGTCACCCCGACCATGCCGTGGAGTGTCGTGTTTACTGGGTAAGATTATTGTTGTCTTTTTAACGACTGAATTTCTTTTACAGATGACAATCAAGGTTTAATGCATTGCCTTCACAGGACATCAAGTCAACCCCAACATTCATGCTTCTTGGGCAAGGTTGTCGTTGTCTTTCTGAACGGTTGAATTTTTCTTTTACATATGGCAGTCAAGCTAGCAACTACATGATAACTAGCTAAAACCGGTAAAATGACGTCACAACCGGGTATAGCTGTAATGTTACAGCTAGAACACGTTGATAAGAAGGATACTACACTATGTCGTGGTGATAGACCACGCCCTTACCATGTGAATACATCAAGGTCAGACATTTCCAGACAATATTCACCTCAGTCAGGAGTCTTCACCAGCAGATATCGTGTATATAACAACCACCATTCGCCGTCTAGATGTCCCGATCTCAGTGAACACCGTTCAGGTCACAATGTGCCAAGTCTCTAATGTTAAGATGTTTTTTTTTTTTTTTAAATAAAATCTTTCACATTTTCGGTGTGCTTCTCCAAGTTAACCTAACAATACTGGTATATTAAAGAGATATACGGTGCTAATCACATATAACTGGAGTATGTGCTCTGCTGGCTGCGGCACCAATCAACACATCCACAGGGCTGATCCATCAACCCGGCATACAGAAAGTAGTGTCCTTAGTACCGGCAATGTCCCACAAGGATCGCCTCGAGCACTGTTTTTTGCATTTGCCAATAGCAACTAATGATACAACCGAGACACGAGTGTAATGACCCAGTAGGTCAAAAACAGTGGTAATGGAAGAAACCAGCGTGGAAACTAACACACAAAATACCCCAGAGGGGGAAAGAAATTCGTTCTTGTGCATGTGTGGTCGGCGAGCGCCGCACCTAGAGATTGTCTTCTTCTGTCAACTGGTCGTTATATACACAGTCATTGGCATATCACTATTTAATCTGCCTCGAACCAGCGTCGATGCGGTCGAGGGCAAGTTGTGGATCGCTCTGCTAAGTAGCTGTCTGGGGTACATGCTACCAAACCCGAAAATATGAGTTTCTACGTGACATTACCGAGCAATGCGTCGCCGAACATGTTTCCCAAGAACACTCCAGGTCAATATTTCGTCAAGTTACCGCAGACTATTGAGGCGAATCAGCATTACGAAGTGGGTCTGGCCGAAATTGAATTTCCCAGCTACTATTGTAATGTGTTAGAGAATTAAGTATGGCTAAGATACATCCCACCCAATGGTAGAGTGATAAGAACGGTGGGTCCCGCAGGCCTGTACAGTTCACCAGACGTATTTATAGCTGCACTGAACCGCCTAATGAAAGATGGGAAGGTCGACGATCAACTCTGTGTTCTATTCCATTTCGACAATGCATCAAAGAAAGTCATCGTGAAAATACTCGAACCCGGGGCCACTATTACATTTAGTGAGAAGTTACAAGAGATACTAGATACAATTGAAGGTGAAGGGTCGCTAGACCTGAATAACGACCTGCGAAATATCTACGTATACAGCGATCTCATTGCGACAAGACCAGTTGCAGACGTCATGGTCCCACTACTAAGGGCGGTTCATATCATGAAGCAGCGATCAACCTCACTGTTTCGCGCCTACGACAAACCTCACTACATACCGCTGAATCGTTACTCCTTTGACACCGTGGAAATACTCCTAACCACTGAGACGGGCACAAAGGTCGCATTCACTACCGGGACTTCAGTGCTGACGTTACATTTTCGAGTTCGGAAGAGATCAGACCTAGAATAATGGGGAAATTACGGGGTGGTACATCGAAAACTAGGCTGTCCGAAGACAGGATGTGCCCGACACTCAGATGATTGATGGCTCGGGTATCTACAAGACTCAGATATCAACCCACCAAGCAGGAGGCCAGTTTTATGATTACATGCTAAGTGATATGCACATACCAGGCTACCAACCGAAAAAACCAATCTACTCAGACAATGGCGTGTAGAAATCCAGAAACAACAGACAATTTGTATAGCTTAGTATGTGAAAATAAAACGGTGTGATGATACTATGTATACCACCTCATAGCACATCATCCATTTCGTATAATGACATTATACATTTTTTTTTATTCTTGAAAAAAATGTACTGAAATACTGTAAAATGTACTTGAAATACTGTAAAATAAAACAGGCATATATTATAATTACGTCTTGATTGTTGAATTTTTGCTAGTGTTTACAGTGTACATAGTTGTCATGTGATGAGAGAATGATACATATTGGTGACAAATTCAAGAAATATTTCAACAAAACTAAGGAAACGAGTTAACCAAAGTAGAAAAAACTGTCGACCATAGTCTGAAATAGCTCAATCAAAATTATGAAAAGTAGGAAACTTTGCACACATAAGAAAATCTATTACCCAAAAGAGAAAAAAAAATATTTGGCCACATTTCAATCAAATTTATGAAAAGTAGGAAAACATGTTAACCAAATGGCAAAAATCTTGGTCAAGTAAGAAAATTTGTTAACCAAATGTGAAAAGGTTAGCCGAATTTCAAACCAAACTTATAAAAACATCGCAGTCAAACATATGAAAAGTAGGAAAATTTGTTAACCAAACGTGAAAAGTTTGGCCAACTGTCACCTAAACTTATGAAAAGTGGGAAATTTTGTTATCCAGCCGTGAAAAGTGTGACAAAATTTCATCCAAACTTATGAAAAGTAAGAAACTTTGTTAACCAAAGTGCAAAAATCGTGTGAAAATTTGTTGTCCAGAAGAGAAAAGTTTGACCACATTTCACCCAGTAGGAAACTTTGTTAACCAAATGGCAAAAATCTAGGCCAATTAAGAAAATTTGTTAACCAGAGGGGGAAAATTTTGGCCACATTTCAATCAAATTTATGAAAAGTAGGAAAACTTGTTAACCAAACGGCAAAAAATCTTGGTCAAGTAAGAAAATTTGTTAACCAAATGTGAAAAGGTTAGCCGAAGTTCAAACAAAACTTATAAAAATCTCAGTCAAACATATGAAAAGTAGGAACAATTTGTTAATCAAACGTGTAAAAGTTTTGGCCAACTTTCACCCAAACTTATGAAAAGTGTGAAATGTTGTTGTCCAGAGGGGAAAATTTTGACCACATTTCACCCAGTAGGAAACTTTGTTTATCAAATGACAAATATCTAGGCCAATTAAGAAAATTTGTTAACCAGAGGGGGAAAATTTTGGCCACATTTTAATCAAATTTATGAAAAGTAGGAAAACTTGTTAACCAAATGTGAAAAGGTTAACCGAATTTCAAACCAAACATAAAAAATCTCAGTCAAACATATGAAAAGTAGGAAAATTTGTTAACCAAACGTGAAAAGTTTGGCCAACTGTCACCCAAACTTATGAAAAAAAAAGGGGGGGGGAGAGATTTTATTGTCCAGAGGTGAAAAAGTTGACAAAATTTCACCCAGTAGGAAACTTTGTTAACCAAATGGCAAAAATCTAGGCCAATTAAGAAAATTTATTAACCAGAGGGGAGAAATTTTGGCTAAATTTCATTCAGACTTATAAAAAGCTCACCCAATCTTATGAAAAATAGGAAAATTTGTTTACCAAATGTGAAAAGGTTAGCCGAATCTCAAACCAAACTTATAAAAATCTCAGTCAAACATATGAAAAATAGGGAAAATTTGTTAACCAAACGTGAAAAGTTTGGCCAACTGTACCCAAACTTATGAAATGTAGGAAACTTTGTTAACCAAATGGTAAAATCCTTGGCCAAGTAAGAAAATATGTTAACCAACGGTGAAAAGTTTTGGACAAGTTTGACCAAATTTCAAACAAAACTCATAAAAACAAGGAAACTTTGTTAACCAAATGTGAAAAGTTTGACCAAAGTTCAGCGAAACTTATAAGATATTCACCTGTCCCCTATGCAAACAACAGCTGTATTTCAGAAAAGTAAACGTATCTTATGTAATAAGACACTATAATTGAAGGAACAAAATAAAATTTCAACAATAAAATTGTACAAAAAATTAACAATTAAATTTCTCTTTATGTTTCCAACTTGATTGTTTCATGGAGAAATTTAATTGTTAATTATTTGTACAATTTTATTGTTGAAATTTTATTTTGTTCCTTCAATTATAGTGTCTTATTACATAAGATACGTTTACTTTTCTGAAATACAGCTGTTGTTTGCATAGGGGACAGGTGAATATCTTATAAGTTTCGCTGAACTTTGGGCAAACTTTTCACATTTTGTTAACAAAGTTTCCTTGTTTTTATGAGTTTTGTTTGAAATTTGGTCAAACTTGTCCAAAACTTTTCACCTTTGATTAACATATTTTCTTACTTGGCCAAGGTTTTTACCATTTGGTTAACAAAGTTTCCTACATTTCATAAGTTTGGGTGACAGTTGGCTAACCTTTTCACATTTGGTAAACAAATTTTCCTACTTTTCATAAGATTGGGTGAGCTTTTTATAAGTCTGAATGAAATTTAGCCAAAATTTCCCCCCTCTGGTTAACAAATTTTCTTAATTGGCCTAGATTTTTGCCATTTGGTTAACAAAGTTTCCTACTGGGTGAAATGTGGTCAAAATTTTCCCCTCTGGACAACAAAATTTCACACTTTTCATAAGTTTGGGTGAAAGTTGGCCAAAACTTTTCCACGTTTGATTAACAAATTTTTCCTACTTTTCATATGTTTGACTGAGATTTTTATAAGTTTGGTTTGAACTTCGGCTAACCTTTTCACATTTGGTTAACAAATTTTCTTACTTGACCAAGATTTTTGTTGTTTGGTTAACAAGTTTTCCTACTTTTCATAAATTTGATTGAAATGTGGCCAAAATTTTCCCCCTCTGGTTAACAAATTTTCTTAATTGGCCTAGATTTTTGCCATTTGGTTAACAAAGTTTCCTACTGGGTGAAATGTGGTCAAACTTTTCCCCTCTGGACAACAATATTTCACACTTTTCATAAGTTTGGGTGATAGTTGGCCAAAACTTTTCCACGTTTGGTTAACAAATTCTTCCTACGTTTATTATGTGTGACTGAGATTTTTATAAGTTTGGTTTGAAATTCGGCTAACCTTTTCACATTTGGTTAACAAATTTTCTTACTTGACCAAGATTTTTGCCGTTTGGTTAACAAGTTTTAGTACTTTTCATAAATTTGATTGAAATGTGGCCAAAATTTCCCCCCTCTGGTTAACAAATTTTCTTAATTGGTCTAGATTTTTGCCATTTGGTTAACAAAGTTTCCTACTGGGTGAAATGTGGTCAAACTTTTCCCCTCTGGACAACAACATTTCACACTATTTTTGTCCTTTGGTTAACAAAGTTTCCTACTTTTCATAAGTTTGGATGAAATATGGTCACACTTTTCACGGCTGGATAACAAAATTTCCCACTTTTCATAAGTTTAGGTGACAGTTGGCCAAACTTTTCACGTTTGGTTAACAAATTTTCCTACTTTTCATATGTTTGACTGCGATGTTTTTATAAGTTTGGTTTGAAATTCGGCTAATCTTTTCACATTTGGTTAACAAATTTTCTTACTTGACCAAGATTTTTGCCATTTGGTTAACAAGTTTTCCTACTTTTCATAAATTTGATTGAAATGTGGCCAAATATTTTTTTCCCCTTTTGGGTAATAGATTTTCTTATGTGTGCAAAGTTTCCTACTTTTCATAATTTTGATTGAGCTATTTCAGACTATGGTCGACAGTTTTTTCTACTTTGGTTAACTCGTTTCCTTAGTTTTGTTGAAATATTTCTTGAATTTGTCACCAATATGTATCATTCTCTCATCACATGACAACTATGTACACTGTAAACACTAGCAAAAATTCAACAACCAAGACGTAATTATAATATATGCCTGTTTTATTTTACAGTATTTTAAGTACATTTTACAGTATTTCAGTACATTTTTCAAGAATAAAAAAAATGTATAATGTCATTATACGAAATGGATGATGTGCTATGAGGTGGTATACATAGTATCATCACACCGTTTTATTTTCACATACTAAGCTATACAAATTGTCTGTTGTTTCTGGATTTCTACACGCCATTGTCTGAGTAGATTGGTTTTTTCGGTTGGTAGCCTGGTATGTGCATATCACTTAGCATGTAATCATAAAACTGGTCTCCTGCTTGGTGGGTTGATATCTGAGTCTTGTAGACAGCCTGGGGTTTTCGATGTACCACCCCGTAATTTCCCCATTATTCTAGGTCTGATCTCTTCCGAACTCGAAAATGTAACGTCAGCACTGAAGTCCCGGTAGTGAATGCGACCTTTGTGTCCGTCTCAGTGGTTAGGAGTATTTCCACGGTGTCAAAGGAGTAACGATTCAGCGGTATGTGGTGAGGTTTGTCGTAGGCGCGAAACAGTGAGGTTGATCGCTGCTTCATGATAGGAACCGCCCTTAGTAGTGGGACCATAACGTCTGCAACTGGTCTTGTCGCAATGAGATCGCAGTATACGTAGATATTTCGCAGGTCGTTATTCAGGTCTAGCGACCCTTCACCTTCAATTGTATCTAGTATCTCTTGTAACTTCTCACTAAATGTAATAGTGGCCCCGGGTTCGAGTATTTTCACGATGACTTTCTTTGATGCATTGTCGAAATGGAATAGAACACAGAGTTGATCGTCGACCTTCCCATCTTTCATTAGGCGATTCAGTGCAGCTATAAATACGTCTGGTGAACTGTACAGCCCTGCGGGACACACCTTTCTTATCACTCTACCATTGGGTGGGATGTATCTTAGCCATACTTCATTCTCTAACACATTACAGTAGTAGTTGGGAAATTGAATTTCGGCCAGACCCACTTCGTAATGCTGATTCACCTCAATAGTCTGCGGTAACTTGGCGAAATATTGACCTGGAGTATTCTTGGGAAACATGTTCGGCGACGCATTGCTCGGTAATGTCACGTAGAAACTCATATTTTCGGGTTTGGTAGCATGTACCCCAGACAGCTACTTAGCAGAGCAATCCACAACTTGCCCTCGACCGCATCGACGCTGGTTCGAGGCAGATTAAATAGTGATATGCCAATGACTGTGTATATAACGACCAGTTGACAGAAGAAGACAATCTCTAGGCGCGGCGCTCGCCGACCACACATGCACCAGAATGAATTTCTTTCCCCCTCTGGGGTATTTTGTGTGTTAGTTTCCACGCTGGTTTCTTCCATTATCACTGTTTTTGACCTACTGGGTCATTACACTCGTGTCTCGGTTGTATCATTAGTTGCTATTGGCAAATGCAAAAAAAACAGTGCTCGAGGCGATCTTTGTGGGACATTGCCGGTACTAAGGACACTACTTTCTGTATGCCGGGTTGATGGATCAGCCCTGTGGATGTGTTGATTGGTGTCGCAGCCAGCAGAGCACATACTTCAGTTATATGTGATTAGCACCATATATCTCTTTAATATACTAGTATCTCCCCCGATGTGTCTCCACCTTGCCGTGGTGGGGGAGCTTGCGTGTCCCATCGACCCCATGTGCTTGCCGATGGGTGAAAACTACATATCGGACGGCTCGTGGGATAGGGACCAGACTAAGAGAGACACAACCTGCTGATCTGCAGGTAAGACTGAGGATAGCAGTCAAATCAGGCAAACGATCCCTAAATCTCAGTCCGGACATAACCTCTAAGGCTCCCATCCGAGGTGTATGGCTGAACGTCTCTAAGCCATAAACTCTCGGAAGTGAGAGCCTGGCCGACACAAACCTACATCAAAATTGTGATGATGTGCTGAGAACGCTACATGCTCGGCGCAGATTCGTTCGATGGCTCTTAGCTGGGGGATATGAGGTATCCCCGGATGAAAGGGCCTGACCGTTACTCGCCCACAGACGCACGGAGGTAAGGTGCTGAGCCGGCAGCACATGTAGCCTACCTCGTGAGTGAGTACAAAAGGTGGGAAAACACCTCGGTCGCACGTCTCGCAGACGTCCGATAGTCTGTAACCACACTCATGGAGTGAGTGTAGTCAAAGGTGGAAAATTGTCTCGTTGACACGAAATGGAACGCCTGTCTTGCGAATCCATTACGTGGCAGCCCGAAGCGAAAGCTTGCTGTGTGGAAGCCGAAACAAGAGTCTCGAAACCCGAGGAAGGCTAACCTCATTAAAAAAATGCCCGCCGGAAGCCGGAAGTGTCGTCCTACGGGTGGCAAACTAAAAATTGACACTACGCATTTACGTCCGAGTGAAATGTCTCGTCCGAATGTCTCTCGTGCTAGGAACAGCTTTGACTACCTAGTTTCTGAATGCCGCTCTTGTTCGGAACAGCTCTGACTAGGTAGTTTTCCGAATGTCTGTCGTGCCTGGAACAGCTCTGACCGGCGCAACGACAAGCACATGTCCGAAAACTCGCTGAGTGGATGCCGTCTGCAAACCTGTCTGGTTTGTGCGGGAATGGCCCGGGGCAAACGAAATGACCAATATATTGAGGTGAGGATTTAAAGCAGCCATGAGCAGGACGTGACGATTCCCTCGGCTAGCCCAGAACCAGGGCGTTATGTGCCGGCCGTGCAACTATGGAAGTAACCTTGGATGGCGGAAAATGCTATGGACTGTCCCTGCCTTCCTTTGAGGGATGACCGTTGTCTTCGACCGTTCTAACTTGGCCAGCATGGATGTAGACGGCACCACAAAAGTGAGAGTCTCCCAGGAATGCTACCTGGTCAAAAAAGCACGCTAAAGTCGATGTGTTGGCCTACGGGTTTCGGCCCAAGGGCGCATAACAGACACACCGCAATCACACCTGAAAAAACACCCCCGATGAACGAAAAGAAGATATACTAGTATTGTTAGGTTAACTGTATGTCTACTTGGAGAAGCACACCGAAAATGTGAAAGATTTTATTAAAAAAAAAAAAAACCATCTTACCATTAGAGACTTGGCACATTGTGACCTGAACGGTGTTCACTGAGATCGGGACATCTAGACGGCGAATGGTGGTTGTTATATACACGATATCTGCTGGTGAAGACTCCTGACTGAGGTGAATATTGTCTGGAAATGTCTGACCTTGATGTATTCACATGGTAAGGGCGTGGTCTATCACCACGACATAGTGTAGTATCCTTCTCATCAACGTGTTCTAGCTGTAACATTAAGCTATACCCGGTTGTGACGTCATTTTACCGGTTTTAGCTAGTTATCATGTAGTCGCTAGTTTGACTGCCATATGCAAAAGAAAAATTCAACCGTTCAGAAAGACAACGACAACCTTGCCCAAGAAGCATGAATGTTGGGGTTGACTTGATGTCCTGTAAAGGCAATGCATTAAACCTTGATTGTCATCTGTAAAAGAAATTCAGCCGTTAAAAAAGACAACACCAATCTTACCCAGTAAACACGACACTCCACGGCATGGTCGGGGTGACTGCAATGTGGTGTAATAACTAGCGCAAACGTTCACGCGCACGCATACGCATACACTCGACAGCACACACACACACACACGCATGTACATACACCTGCACGCATACACGGAACAGATGTCATGATCGTACACGGGCACCAATCAATGTTGCGGCTGTCTGCAACGTCCTGTAAATTCATTGCATAAACAATGTTGGGTCTGACTGCGACGTCGTGTAATAGATAGACAATTAGTTGTTAATACACCCTCTTCACACGCACATGACCAGGCTGGGGTTCATTGAAAATGACAATTGCAAACTTGCCCAGCACACACGAAAATCCCTAGAATCTTGAGGTTGAATGCGATGTCCTGTAATTGATAGCATACACACACCCGCGCGCGCACACACACGCGCATGTACATACACACACGCGCGCTAGCTCACACGACCTGACTGTCGTTCGTATATAATGACAATTGCAAACTTGCCCAGCACACACGAAACTCCAAAGAATGTTGAGGTTGACTGTGATGTCCTGTAATTGATAGCACACACGCGGGCGCGCAAGCACACACGGATGTATATACACACACGCGCGGTAGCACACACCCCATGACTGTCGTTCGTCCATAATGATAATGGCAAACCTTGCCTCAGGAAGTCAGACACTCCGTAGAATACTGAGGTTGACTACAATGTCCTGCAATTGATAGCACACCCACGCAGGCACACACACATGTATATACACACACGCGCGCTAGCGCACACGACCTGACTGTCGTTCGTATATAATGACAATTGCAAACTTGCCCAGGACACACGAAACTCCAAAGAATGTTGAGGTTGACTGTGATGTCCTGTAATTGATCGCACACGCGCGCGCATGCACACACTCACACACACACACACGCGCGCGCGCGCTCGCGTATGTGCCATGACTGTCGTTCGTCCATAATGACAATTGCAAAACTTGCCTCAGGAAGTCAGACACTCCGTAGAATACTGAGCTTGACTGTGATGTCCTGTAATTGATAGCACACCCGCGCGCACGCACGCATACACACACGCGCGCGCTAGCGCACATGGCCTGACTGTCGTTCGTATATAATGACAATTGCAAACTTGCCCAGCACACACGAAACTCCAAAGAATGTTGAGGTTGACTGTGATGTCCTGTAATTGATAGCACTCGCGCGCGCGCATGCACACACGCATGTATATACGCATACTCGTACGCATACGCACTTGACATGATTGTCGTTCATTTAAAATGAGAATCGCAAACATGGCCAGCAAGCACACCACTCCACCGAATGTTGGGACTGACTGTGATGTCCTGTAATTGATAGGCCACACGCGCGTACGCACGCACACACACACACACACACACACACACACACACACACACAGAGACGCGCACACATATCCCGCGTGACTAAGTCATCAAGGCAAGTACGTATATATAGCCACTGGGACAACTTACCTACAGCTATAGAATTACATACATATATAAATACATAGATACATACATTCATAAATACATACATATCTATTTATATTTAATATTTCAAATAATATATATAACGGTTTCGAATAGGAATATTTTTATTTTTTCGCTACAGATATTCCCTTCACAATCTTCTGACCGCTATCTACAATAAGCATTGAAGGCCGTCCATGTTAATTGACAATTCCGTAGGCGTTCTACATGAGCGGTATCGTTTAATCTCGCGGTCGCTGGTCAGCCATTGTATTTTTCTCGCGGGGCGTGTTCGGTCACTTGTTGCTTGTGCGCGCAGGTAACGATTGGCGGTCAGGGGAAGATAGGGGGACCGATTACTCTCCCCTTGTCGTAATTTTATAATTAAGGGGTATAACTGTGGGGTTTAATAATATTACATATTTTAATGTATATCTTGATACTCTATGGTTTAAATTAATGGAGATTCGTAGATTTTTATTGACGTATCTATTCTCCAATATACATACAAGATATTTTGGTGATTAATTAAGTTTTTAGATTTAATTTGTAAATAAATTTCTTTGTCTAGTATATTTTTTATACCAGATTTTAACCATGCGCGTAATGTTGATGCATGGGTACGGAAACATGTGGAAGCGTGCAAAAGTTTATTCATCCAATCCAACAGTGGATCCTCGGGTTCTCGGCCTTTTGGCTAAGATCAAAGTGTATTTGCTGGCCTCCAGTGGTGCGCTTGGTCTGGTCGGAGGCCGGGATGATCAATCTCGGTCCCTTGGCTAAGATCAGGCGCATTTGCTGCATCCCCCGCAGTAGTGCGCCTGGCCTGGTCGGGGGCCGGGTGATCAAAAAAAAAAAAAAAACCCTCACATTAGCATCACTTTAAATGTGGGCCCGGTGGACCACTGTGGGCAATAGCTCACAGTGGGACTAAGGGTCCACGCCAAAAACAGGGGAGGCGGGGAACCAGCTAGTCTGGGATGACCGCCAAACCCTAAAAAAAAAAAAAAAGGATCCTCGGGTTCACTTTTTCTAAAATAAATGTCATGAAAGGTTGGAAAATGCTGGCAAAGAGAAATATGTCCAAATCTCTAGAAAGTATTAGTCAAACGGATATAATTATCGTCAGCTCAATAGCTGCATGTTTTAAAAATATGACGCTGACTTCGGAGACAGCACAGAAGACCACACATTAATAACTTCAGCAGGGTCAGATATACTGAATAACAATAACAGCTTTGAATTGTCCGGATGATGTTCACTTGTTTACTATTTATTTGTGTACTTTTCTTGTTACTTTCTTCTGTTCATGTTGAATGGCTTTTATCACCCCTGTCTATCTATTTGTCTATCTGTTTAACCTGTACTTGATGATAGTGGAAGATCAATAATATACACATTTTCTCAGTGTGTATGAAATAAAAAGCTAGACATAACACTGCACTTAAGGCGATGGTAACCTAAAAAAAAAAAAAAAAAACTCGATTTTTGGTCAGTTTGGCTATTTTTGGAATAGTTCATTTTTAAACACCTTAGCATGTCTTCTATCAGATTCGGCACTTGTTTTACTTTAAAAACTGTTATTTTAATGCAATATTCATATTTTACTGAACACACCCTAGGTGTAGAATTGTCTACTTATTGAAAATTGTAACGAAATTGACGTTTTTTGAAACCATTGCAAAGATATCTCGCCGACGCGTGATCCACGTGTTTCATCCATCCATCCATCATGTGCCATGCCGGTAAATGTGGGCGGTCATGTTCTGCCATCATATTCGATCACCAGAGTCGTGGATCAATGTAACACGTGTTTCATACATCATTGTAAAGGTCACGAATTGTTCGTTAAACTTCGGGTTCGTTTAATTGAGAGCTTTTCTGTGTACGACGGTTTCTTTCGAATCAATAATCTTCCGGAAACTCCCATATATGGAACAAATCGCCGAATGCCCAAATCCCCGTTGGTGGAAACTGATCACATGGGTTTCCAAGATGGCCGTTTTGTTGTGTTTTCGCTTGGCAACCGATCGACACGCGAATTGAAAAATACCTTTTCCAAAGAAATTTAACATAAAATCATCTGCTCAACGTAAGAAATCACGTAGTCAATAACTGGCAAATGCTCGTGAACACCAAAAAGCCTACCAGAACTTAAACATTACAGAAAAGTCTGAATTTGACCCTAAGAGAACTTTTTTAGTATAAAAAAGCATGAAAATAATTTGTTTTTCCCCGTTTTCTCATTTTGCCATATTTGTATTTAGGTTGTTTCAATTTTTTTTTTTTTTCAAAAACTATGTGTCACATTACAATGAAACTTGGCAGACGTATTTTTCATTATATTATGTACAATTTATCAAGAGCATTTGTAAAACTATGATTTAGTTTTTGTGCAGTAGTAAAAGATACACAAAAATTGTCAATAAAAATGTTGAAATTTGTTTTTAATTATGAAGACAAAAAATTCCAAGGGATATCATTAAAAGCTTCTGACAGAATAAAAAAAAAAAAGGATCCTCGGGTTCGCTCGAGAGATGAAATAAAGCATTTTTCTGTCATACTGACTTCGGTCTCCTCATCGAAGGGGATCGATATGACTGGAGGTCGCGCACACAGCACCGCACACGCACACGCACACACACACACACACACCTACATACTGGGACTAGTCCCCGATGACTAGTTGGTCTACTTATCTATATAAGTAATCCACATGCACGGGGCTTGCACCGCTGTCTTTGAATAGGCTCGGAAGCGGTCGGGGGAAGCGGAGGCGGCCTGAGGAGGTACCTGTGGGCGGGGTGGTTGGTAGGGAGTACCCGAGGACCGGAAGTGACAACTGGAAGTGGTCACCCAAGAAATTTCCCGCCAATTTTTTGAAAATGTGGTCGTAAAATATGACGTCAGAGCGTAGGTGCTAGACTTCTTATATAGTAAAAAATATAGGTACTGCACCTAAAATACGCTTCCATTACCTCCTGACATACTACTGACATGATTGTGTGTCACTAAGATTCGACTCTTGTAATGACATGATTGTGTCTCACTAAGATTCGACTCTTGTGATGACACGTTTAAGTGTCACTAAGATTCGACTCTTGTTATGAAATTTTCGTGTTTGTGTGTAACTAAGATTCGTCTCTTGTAATTACATGTTTATGTTTGAGTGTCACTAAGATTCGACTCTTATTATGACATGTTCATGCTTGTGGGTCGCTAAGATTTGACTCTTGTAATGACATGTTTGTGTGTCACTAAGATGCCACCGTTTGATGGCATGTTCATGGTTTTGTTTCACTAAGATTCAATAGTTGTGATAGCATGTCCATGTTTGTGTGTCACTAAGATTCGACTTTGTAATGGCATGTTTGTGTGTCACTAAGATCGGGCTAGTGTGATGACATGTTAATGTTTGTGTCTCACTAAGATTCGCTGTTGTGATGAGTTTGTGTGTCTCTCAATTTCGACAAATGACATGTTCATGTTTGTGCATCACTAAGATTCGACTCTTGTAACATGTTTGTGTGTTACTAAGAGTCGACCGTTGTGATGATGTGTTTGTGTGTTACTAAGATTCGACTCTTGTAATGACATGTTTGTGTGACTCTAAGATTCGACCGTTATGATGACATATTTGTGTGTCTCTAAGATTCGATTCACATAATGACAGTGCTGATGTTATGTTTTTTTTCCAGTGAATCTTGTTCTGCTCGGACACAAACACACCCACACAAACACACAAATACACATACACACACATTCACTCACTCACTCACACACAAACACACCCACACACACTCTCTCTCTCTCTTTCTCTCACTCACTCACACACACACGCGCGCACATACAGTCACACTAACAATGACATGATATAAATGTCCTAGATGTTTACAGCCATCATATTTATGCCCGCTATAATAATAATTGTCCCTCGACGTTCTGTCATATATGTTTATTAGTAACAAATATCTCTCGAATTACTGTCATATATGTTCATTAGTAACAAATTTTTCGTGAGTTACTGTCATATATGTTCACAAGTAACAAATGTCTCTCGAGTTACTGTCATATATGTTCACAAGTAACAAATGTCTCTCGAGATACTGTCATATATGTTCACAAGTAACAAATGTCTCTCGAGTTACTGTCATATATGTCCAGAAGTAACAAATGTCTCTCGAGATACTGTCATATATGTTCACAAGTAACAAATGTCTCTCGAGTTACTGTCATATATGTCTAGAAGTAACAAATGTCTTTCGAGTTACTGTCATATGTGTTCATTAGTAACAAATGTTTCTTGAGTTACTGTCATATATATTCATTAGTAACAAATGTTTCGTGAGTTACTGTCATATATGTCCAGAAGTAACAAATGTCTCTCGAGATACTGTCATATATGTTCACAAGTAACAAATGTCTCTCGAGTTACTGTCATATATGGCCACAAGTAACAAATGTTTCTCGAGTTACTGTCATATATGTCCAGAAGTAACAAATGTTTCTCGAGTTACTGTCATATATGTCCAGAAGTAACAAATGTCTCTCGAGTTACTGTCATATATGTCCAGAAGTAACAAATGTCTCTCGAGATGCTGACATATATGTCCAGAAGTAACAAATGTCTCTCGAGATGCTGACATATATGTCCAGAAGTAACAAATGTCTCTCGAGATGCTGACATATATGTCCAGAAGTAACAAATGTCTCTCGAGATACTGTCATATATGTCCAGAAGTAACTAATGTCTCTCAAGATGCTGTCATATATGTCCAGAAGTAACTAATGTCTCTCAAGATGCTGTCATATATGTCCAGAAGTAACTAATGTCTCTCAAGATGCTGTCATATATGTCCAGAAGTAACTAATGTCTCTCAAGATGCTGTCATATATGGCCGCAAGAAACAAATGTCTCTTGAGTTACTGTCATATATGTGCAGAAGTAACACATGTCTCTAGAGATGCTGTCATATATGTCCAGAAGTAACTAATGTCTCTCAAGATGCTGTCATATATGTCCAGAAGTAACAAATGTTTCTCGAGTTACTGTCATATATGTCCAGAAGTAACAAATGTCTCTCGAGTTACTGTCATATATGTCCAGAAGTAACAAATGTCTCTCGAGATGCTGACATATATGTCCAGAAGTAACAAATGTCTCTCGAGATGCTGACATATATGTCCAGAAGTAACAAATGTCTCTCGAGATACTGTCATATATGTCCAGAAGTAACAAATGTCACTCGAGTTACTGTCATATATGTCCAGAAGTAACAAATGTTTCTTGAGTTACTGTCATATATGTTCACAAGTAACAAATGTCTCTCGAGTTACTGTCATATATGTTCACAAGTAACAAATGTCTCTCGAGATACTGTCATATATGTTCACAAGTAACAAATGTCTCTAGAGTTACTGTCATATATGTTCACAAGTAACAAATGTCTCTCGAGTTACTGTCATATATGGCCACAAGTAACAACTGTCTCTCGAGTTACTGTCATATATGTTCACAAGTAACAAATGTTTCTAGAGATGCTGACATATATGTCCAGAAGTAACAAATGTCTCTCGAGTTACTGTCATATATGTCCAGAAGTAACAAATGTCTCTCGAGATGCTGACATATATGTCCAGAAGTAACAAATGTCTCTCGAGATGCTGACATATATGTCCAGAAGTAACAAATGTCTCTCGAGATACTGTCATATATGTCCAGAAGTAACTAATGTCTCTCAAGATACTGTCATATATGTTCACAAGTAACAAATGTCACTCGAGATACTGTCATATATGGCCGCAAGTAACAAATGTCTCTTGAGTTACTGTCATATATGTGCAGAAGTAACACATGTCTCTAGAGATGCTGTCATATATGTCCAGAAGTAACAAATGTCTCTCGAGTTACTGTCATATA
Source organism: Cepaea hortensis (assembly GCA_963921405.1). Classification (NCBI taxonomy): domain Eukaryota; kingdom Metazoa; phylum Mollusca; class Gastropoda; order Stylommatophora; family Helicidae; genus Cepaea; species Cepaea hortensis. Next base: position 84,808,829 of record OY992884.1, on the reverse strand, counting down.
TGTCCAGAAGTAACAAATGTTTCTTGAGTTACTGTCATATATGTTCACAAGTAACAAATGTCTCTCGAGTTACTGTCATATATGTTCACAAGTAACAAATGTCTCTCGAGATACTGTCATATATGTTCACAAGTAACAAATGTCTCTAGAGTTACTGTCATATATGTTCACAAGTAACAAATGTCTCTCGAGTTACTGTCATATATGGCCACAAGTAACAACTGTCTCTCGAGTTACTGTCATATATGTTCACAAGTAACAAATGTTTCTCGAGATGCTGACATATATGTCCAGAAGTAACAAATGTCTCTCGAGTTACTGTCATATATGTCCAGAAGTAACAAATGTCTCTCGAGATGCTGACATATATGTCCAGAAGTAACAAATGTCTCTCGAGATGCTGACATATATGTTCACAAGTAACAAATGTCTCTTGAGTTACTGTCATATATGTGCAGAAGTAACACATGTCTCTAGAGATGCTGTCATATATGTCCAGAAGTAACAAATGTCTCTCGAGTTACTGTCATATATGTCCAGAAGTAACAAATGTTTCTTGAGTTACTGTCATATATGTTCACAAGTAACAAATGTCTCTCGAGTTACTGTCATATATGTTCACAAGTAACAAATGTCTCTCGAGATACTGTCATATATGTTCACAAGTAACAAATGTCTCTAGAGTTACTGTCATATATGTTCACAAGTAACAAATGTCTCTCGAGTTACTGTCATATATGGCCACAAGTAACAACTGTCTCTCGAGTTACTGTCATATATGTTCACAAGTAACAAATGTTTCTTGAGTTACTGTCATATATGTTCACAAGTAACAAATGTCTCTCGAGTTACTGTCATATATGTTCACAAGTAATAAATGTCTCTCGAGATACTGTCATATATGTTCACAAGTAACAAATGTCTCTCGAGTTACTGTCATATATGGCCATAAGTAACAAATGTCTCTCGAGATACTGTCATATAAGGCCACAAGTAACAAATGTCTCTCGAGTTACTGTCATGTATGTCCAAAAGTAACAAATGTCTCTCGAAATGCTGTCATATATGTCCAGAAGTAACAAATGTCTCTCAAGATGCTGTCATATATGCCCAGAAGTAACAAATGTCTCTCGAGTTACTGTCATATATGTCCAGAAGTAACAAATGTTTCTTGAGTTACTGTCATATATGTTCACAAGTAACAAATGTCTCTCGAGATGCTGTCATATATGTCCAGAAGTAACAAATGTCTCTCGAGTTACTGTCATATATGTCCAGAAGTAACAAATGTCTCTCGAGTCACTGTCATATATGTCCAGAAGTAACAAATGTCTCTCGAGATACTGTCATATATGTTCACAAGTAACAAATGTCACTCGAGATACTGTCACATATGTTCACTAATAACAAAAGCCTCTCGAGTTACTGCCATATATGGTAGCTAGTAACAAATGTCGCTTGAGTTACTGACATATGTTTATTAGTTACTGTCATACATGTCCATTACTGACAATAGTTCCTCAAGTTGCTGTCATATATATTTATTACTGACAACATTCCCACTAAGTACTGTTTTAAAATGTTTACAATGACACTTATCTCTCAAGGCTCTGTCATAATATGACCACTACTAAACGCTGTATCCCGTGATTCTCTAATGAGATGAATGCTATTGATAATTGTCCCATGAGGTAATGTTATAATATGTCAACAAATGACAGTAATAACCTTTAGCACTGTCATACTATGTGAGCAAATGGCAAACATCGCTCGGGATACTATCATAACATGTCAACAAGTGACAACTAATCCTCGAGGTACTGTCATAACATGTCCACAAATGACTATCCCTCAAGGTGCTGTCATAATTGTCCACAAATGACAACTATCTCTCGAGGTAGTCATAATATGTCCACAACTGACAACAATTCCTCAAGTTACTGTCATAAAATGTCCACACACACAAAAAACACAGCTAACCTCGAGGTATTGCCATATAATCGTCTACAAATTACAACTGTCTTTCGAGGTGCTGTCATAGTATGTCTACAAATAACAACTGTCCTTCGAGGTACTGTCATAAAATGTCCACAAATGACAACTATCCCTTGAGGTACAGTCATAATTAATATGTCCACAAATGACAGCTATCCCTTGAGGTACTGTCATAAACTGTCCACAAATAACTATCCCTCAAGGTACCGACATACTATGTCCACAAACGTCAACTATCCCTCTAGATACTGTCATACAATGTTCACAAAAGACGACTGTTCCTCGAGGTACTATCATACACACGACACTCGGCCTGCTGTCAGATATGCTGTGAGATTAGAGAGCGGATTGATATAATGAAACCAACCGTGAATAAGTGCTGCAGAAGTTGCAGAATCACTACCTGACATGAACAATTGAAAGGCGCCCGGATCGTGCAACATTGCGTGGAAGGAAACTGAGGCCTTGTGAGATTTGTTGCACACGAAATAATATAGTAACTGATTCAGTGTCGTAGGGTAATCTATCGACCAAATGTGACATCCCATTAGGTCAGAAGGGCGATATATCGCCATACTAGGGTCATCGTGTTATTTGCTTTGTTTCGTGGTATCTTCCACAATTTTAAAGCTCAGGTCATGAAGATTTACATTATAATATTTGTTCAATTTATTGGCTACTGTTTGTTTGTCACTAAATCAGTTCATAGATGGATATAATACGGAGATGGGCTATATGGCGATAAGAAATCCAATGCAAGTATTCAAGAACACGGTGAAGGTCCCCCAAATACTTGCTGCGGAAGTTGAGGGTGCATAACTTTACATGAAGAAAGGAAAGGTACCCGGACCAAAATCGAAATAATGACAGCATTTTTATAACAAGGTACATTCCTAATGCCGGTCTCCATGGCCTAGGCGGTAGCGACTTTCTCCGTAATCCCATATATTCTCGTGAGTAAGGTAACCTGCGCGAGAATAGGTAGCAGTTCTCGCCGCGTTGGTGGCTTACGGAGTATGTGACCCGGCCGCTCAGAAAGCAATGACCAACTACTGGGCGTAATCTTGCCAAGAAATCAACAATCAGCTGAAAGATACTGATGTCGACAACGATGCCCCATAAAGGATATGCGAAAAAAAAAATTCCTAATGGCATATTAACATCCTTATTAATAGCTATGGCAAAGAAAGCTGATGCATTAAATTGTGAAGACCACCGCACAATGCGTTTGATGAGTCACATTATAAAGGTTTTACGGGGTATAATGATGATAAACGTAAGAAGCAAGATTAAATGAGGAATTAGTGATGAGCATTGTGGATTTTAGAGGGCAGAGGCACAAATAACACCATATACATTCCAGGACACAATCAAATAGAGCCATAAAAGTAAAATCAGATCTGTACTTATTGTTCATAGACTATATAAAAGCGGTTGGCAATATGAACAATGACGAAATCAACTACTAGAACAATTAAACATTGGTGGCAAAAATTCCGCGAACAACAACGAGCATATAGTGACAGCAGACAGCAGAATCAACCTTAACTTGTCAGTACACAAAGGGAGGGGTCAGACAAGATGTGCACTGTTCCCAATCTGTTTATATTATAGAGTGAGCATATAAATAGATCTATAGGAAACATGATATTGATCGTTTGTTGTAAAAATATAAAGAATCTTGATAGAAGGAAAAGTCAGATGGACTACAGGGAATTATGGATACAGTGGTTGTAGATGGGGACAACTTGAATGATAGGAAAGGGGACGTCATCATATTAAAGAAACAGACCGTCTCTGAATGCACAAAGTCAAGGGAATTAATTTGGGACAAGTGCAGAAACTGAGGTATCTAGATATATTGACAACATCAAATGAATCGCAAACATCAAGAACAGAATAGGACAAATAAATACTGCATGTCACAACAATAAAATGTCGTATGCAATAAATACTTGTCATTGGAGGCTAGGACAATAATTATTGTATGTTACATACAACCATTTCTAACACACGGCTGCGAATCATGTACAATTATTAATCAAACAATAACACCTCGAGATTAACTTAGATATGTAGTTTCATAGAATGTCGAATATTCATAGAACATCCAAAAGAGTAATGAAAATATTTTGAAAGAAGCTGAGACACAAAGACAACGAATTACTATCATCAAAAAGAGAAAGTCGTCAGGCAGGCAGTCAATCAGCCAACCAGAGACAGGCAGGCAGCCAGCCAGCCAGCCAGTCAGACAGCCAGCTAGCCAGACAGACAGACAGATAGACAGACAGATTGATTGATTGATTGATTGATTGATTGATTAGTGCATTTACTAATTGATTGAGTGACACATTGTTTGATTTATTGACTGACTTTGTCTGATTAAAATTGTCATTTGATAGACTAACTTGTTGTGGTCCACAGAAATTTGTTTTCCTGGTCTGTCTGATCTGTGGCGTGTGTAGCCAGACTGACAACTTTTTGACGTCACCGGATGTGGACACTCAAAGTGGATTTTTCCCTGACTCTGGCTATCTGCGACCCGACCCTTTATCATGTAAGAAGTGCTATATAGCAACCTCCGACCCCACTCTTTATCATGTAAGAAGTGCTATATAGCAACCTCCGACCCCACCCTTTATCATGTAAGAAGTGCTATATAGCAACCTCCGACCCGACCCTTTATCATGTAAGAAGTGCTATATAGTAACCTCCGACTCCACCCTTTATCATGTAAAAAGTGCTATATAGTATATAGCAACCTCTGACCCCACCCTTTATCAAGTAAGAAGTGCTATATAGTATATAGCAACCTCTGACCCCACCCTTTATTATGTAAAAAGTGCTATATAGTATATTGCAACCTCTGACGCCACCCTTTATCATGTAAGAAGTGCTATATAGTATATAGAATCCTCTGACCCCACCCTTTATCATGTAAGAAGTGATATATAGTATATAGTAACCTCTGACCCCCCACCCTTTATCATGTAAGAAGTGCTATCTAGTATATAGCAACCTCGGACCCCCCCCCCCCTTTATCATGTAAAAAGTGATATATAGTATGTAACAACCTCTGCTCCACCCTTTATCATGTAAGAAGTGCTATCTAGTATATAGCAACCTCTGACCCCACCCTTTATCATGTAAAAAGTACTATCTAGTATATAGCAACCTCTGACCCCACCATTTAATATGTAAAACGTGCTATATAGTATATAGCAACCTCTTACCCCACCCTTTTTCATGTAAGAAGTGCTATATAGTATATAGCAATCTCTGACCCCACCCTTTATCATGTAAGAAGTGCTATATAGTATATAACAACCTCTGCCCCACCCTTTATCATGTAAGAAGTGCTGTATAGTATATAGCAACCTCTTACCCCACCCTTTATCGTGTAAGAAGTGCAATATAGTATATAGCAACCTCTTACCCCACCCTTTATCATGTAAGAAGTGCTATATAGTATATAGCAACCTCTGACGCGACCCTTTATCATGTAAAAGTGCTATATAGTATATAGCAAACTCCGACCCGATCCTTTATCATGTAAGAAGTGCTGTATAGTATATAGCAACCTCTTACCCCACCCTTTATTATGTAAAAAGTGCTATATAGTATATAGCAACCTCTGACCCCACCCTTTATCATGTAAGAAGTGCTATATAGTATATAGCAAGCTATGCCCCACCCTTTATCATGTAAAAAGTGCTATCTAGTATATAGCAACCTCTGACCCGACCCTTTATCATGTAAGAAGTGCTGTATAGTATATAGCAACCTCTTACCGCACCCTTTATCGTGTAAGAAGTGCTATATAGTATATAGCAACCTCTGACCCGATCCTTTATCATGTAAGAAGTGCTGTATAGTATATAGCAACCTCTTACCCCACCCTTTATCGTGTAAGAAGTGCTATATAGTATATAGCAACCTCTGACCCGACCCTTTATCATATAAGAAGTGCTGTATAGTATATAGCAACCTCTTACCGCACCCTTTATCGTGTAAGAAGTGCTATATAGTATATAGCAACCTCTGACCCGATCCTTTATCATGTAAGAAGTGCTGTATAGTATATAGCAACCTCTGACCCCACCCTTTATCGTGTAAGAAGTGCTATATAGTATATAGCAAACTCCGACCCGATCCTTTATCATATAAGAAGTGCTATATAGTATATAGCAACCTCTGACCTCACCCTTTATCATGTAAGAAGTGCTATATAGTATATAGCAACCTCTGACCCGACCCTTTATTATGTAAAAGTGCTATATAGTATATAGCAAACTCCGACCCGTTCTTTTATCATGTAAGAAGTGCTGTATAGTATATAGCAACCTCTTACCCTACCCTTTATTATGTAAAAAGGTCTATATAATATATAGCAACCTCTGACCCCACCCTTTATCATGTAAGAAGTGCTATATAGTATATAGCAAGCTCTGCCCCACCCTTTATCATGTAAGAAGTGCTATATAGTATATAGCAACCTCTGACCCCACCCTTTATCATGTAAGAAGTGCTATATAGTATATAGCAACCTCTGACACCACCCTTTATCATGTAAGAAGTGATATATAGTATATAGTAACCTCTGACCCCCCCCCCCCCACCCTTTATCATGTAAGAAGTGATATATAGTATATAGCAACCTCTGACCCCACCCTTTATTATGTAAAAAGTGCTATCTAGTATATAGCAACCTCTGACCCCACCCTTTATCATGTAAAAAGTGCTATCTAGTATATAGCATCCTCTGACCTTACCCTTTATCATGTAAAAAGTGCAATATAGTATATTGCAACCTCTGACCCCACCCTTTATCATGTAAGAAGTGCTATCTAGTATATAGCAACCTCTAACCCCACCCATTATCATGTAAAAAGTGCTATATAGTATATAGCAACCTCTGACCCCACCCTTTATCATGTAAAAAGTGCTATCTAGTATATAGCAACTTCTGACCCCACCCTTTATCATGTAAGAAGTGCTATCTAGTATATAGCAACCTCTGACCCCACCCTTTATCGTGTAAAAAGTGCTATCTAGTATATAGCAACCTCTGACCCCCCCCCCCTTTATCATGTAAGAAGTGATATATAGTATATAGCAACCTCTGACCCCCCCCCCCTTTATCATGTAAGAAGTGATATATAGTATATAGCAACCTCTGACCCCACCCTTTATCATGTAAGAAGTGCTATCTAGTATATAGCAACCTCTGACCCAACCCTTTATCATGTAAGAAGTGATATATAGTATATAGCAACCTCTGACCCCACCCTTTATCATGTAAGAAGTGCTATCTAGTATATAGCAACCTCTGACCCCACCCTTTATCATGTAAGAAGTGATATATAGTTTATAGCAACCTCTGACCCCCCCCCCCCTTTATCATGTAAGAAGTGATATATAGTATATAGAACCTCTGATCCCACCCTTTATCATGTAAGAAGTGCTATCTAGTATATAGCAACCTCTGACCCCACCCTTTATCATGTAAGAAGTGATATATAGTATATAGCAACCTCTGACCCCTTCCCCCCCCCTTTATCATGTAAGAAGTGATATATAGTATGTAGCAACCTCTGACACCCCTCCACTTTATCATGTAAGAAGTGATATATAGTATACAGTAACCTCTGACCCCCCCCCCACCCTTTATCATATAAGATGTGATATATAGTATATAGCAACCTCTGACCCCATCCTTTATTATGTAAAAAGTGCTATCTAGTATATAGCAACCTCTGACCCCACCCTTTATTATGTAAAAAGTGCTATCTAGTATATAGCAACCTCTGACCCCACCCTTTATCATGTAAAAAGTGCTATCTAGTATATAGCAACCTCTGACCCCACCGTTTATCATGTAAGAAGTGTTATCTAGTATATAGCAACCTCTGACCCCACACTTTATCATGTAAGAAGTGCTATCTAGTATATAGCAACCTCTGACCCCACCCTTTATCATATAAAAAGTGCTATCTAGTATATAGCAACCTCTGACCCCACCCGTTATCATGTAAGAAGTGATATATAGTATATAGCAAACTTTTGACCCCACCCTTTATCATGTAAGAAGTGCTATATAGTATATAGCAACCACTGACCCCACCCTTTATCATGTAAGAAGTGCTATCTAGTATATAGCAACCTCTGACCCCACCCTTTATCATGTAAGAAGTGCTATCTAGTATATAGCAACCTCTTACCCCACCCTTTATTATGTAAAAAGTGCTATATAGTATATAGCAACCTCTGACCCCACCCTTTATCATGTAAGAAGTGCTATATAGTATATAGCAAGCTATGCCCCACCCTTTATCATGTAAAAAGTGCTATCTAGTATATAGCAACCTATGACCCCCCCCCCCCCCCTTATCATGTAAGAAGTGATATATAGTATATAGCAACCTCTGACCCCCCCCCTCCTTTATCATGTATACCCCACCCTTTATCGTGTAAGAAGTGCAATATAGTATATAGCAACCTCTTATCCCACCCTTTATCATGTAAGAAGTGCTATATAGTATATAGCAACCTTTGACGCGACCCTTTATCATGTAAAAGTGATATATAGTATATAGCAAACTCCGACCCGATCCTTTATCATGTAAGAAGTGCTGTATAGTATATAGCAACCTCTTACCCCACCCTTTATTATGTAAAAAGTGTCATATAGTATATAGCAACCTCTGACCCCACCCGTTATCATGTAAGAAGTGCTATATAGTATATAGCAAGCTATGCCCCACCCTTTATCATGTAAAAAGTGCTATCTAGTATATAGCAACCTATGACCCCCCCCCCCCTTTATCGTGTAAGAAGTGCTATATAGTATATAGCAACCTCTGACCCGACCCTTTATCATGTAAGAAGTGCTGTATAGTATATAGCAACCTCTTACCGCACCCTTTATCGTGTAAGAAGTGCTATATAGTATATAGCAACCTCTGACCCGATCCTTTATCATGTAAGAAGTGCTGTATAGTATATAGCAACCTCTTACCCCACCCTTTATCGTGTAAGAAGTGCTATATAGTATATAGCAACCTCTGACCCGACCCTTTATCATGTAAGAAGTGCTGTATAGTATATAGCAACCTCTTACCGCACCCTTTATCGTGTAAGAAGTGCTATATAGTATATAGCAACCTCTGACCCGATCCTTTATCATGTAAGAAGTGCTGTATAGTATATAGCAACCTCTGACCCCACCCTTTATCGTGTAAGAAGTGCTATATAGTATATAGCAAACTCCGACCCGATCCTTTATCATATAAGAAGTGCTATATAGTATATAGCAACCTCTGACCTCACCCTTTATCATGTAAGAAGTGCTATATAGTATATAGCAACCTCTGACCCGACCCTTTATTATGTAAAAGTGCTATATAGTATATAGCAAACTCCGACCCGTTCTTTTATCATGTAAGAAGTGCTGTATAGTATATAGCAACCTCTTACCCTACCCTTTATTATGTAAAAAGGTCTATATAATATATAGCAACCTCTGACCCCACCCTTTATCATGTAAGAAGTGCTATATAGTATATAGCAAGCTCTGCCCCACCCTTTATCATGTAAGAAGTGCTATATAGTATATAGCAACCTCTGACCCCACCCTTTATCATGTAAGAAGTGCTATATAGTATATAGCAACCTCTGACACCACCCTTTATCATGTAAGAAGTGATATATAGTATATAGTAACCTCTGACCCCCCCCCCCCACCCTTTATCATGTAAGAAGTGATATATAGTATATAGCAACCTCTGACCCCACCCTTTATTATGTAAAAAGTGCTATCTAGTATATAGCAACCTCTGACCCCACCCTTTATCATGTAAAAAGTGCTATCTAGTATATAGCATCCTCTGACCTTACCCTTTATCATGTAAAAAGTGCAATATAGTATATTGCAACCTCTGACCCCACCCTTTATCATGTAAGAAGTGCTATCTAGTATATAGCAACCTCTAACCCCACCCATTATCATGTAAAAAGTGCTATATAGTATATAGCAACCTCTGACCCCACCCTTTATCATGTAAAAAGTGCTATCTAGTATATAGCAACTTCTGACCCCACCCTTTATCATGTAAGAAGTGCTATCTAGTATATAGCAACCTCTGACCCCACCCTTTATCGTGTAAAAAGTGCTATCTAGTATATAGCAACCTCTGACCCCCCCCCCCTTTATCATGTAAGAAGTGATATATAGTATATAGCAACCTCTGACCCCCCCCCCCTTTATCATGTAAGAAGTGATATATAGTATATAGCAACCTCTGACCCCACCCTTTATCATGTAAGAAGTGCTATCTAGTATATAGCAACCTCTGACCCAACCCTTTATCATGTAAGAAGTGATATATAGTATATAGCAACCTCTGACCCCACCCTTTATCATGTAAGAAGTGATATATAGTTTATAGCAACCTCTGACCCCCCCCCCCCCTTTATCATGTAAGAAGTGATATATAGTATATAGAACCTCTGATCCCACCCTTTATCATGTAAGAAGTGCTATCTAGTATATAGCAACCTCTGACCCCACCCTTTATCATGTAAGAAGTGATATATAGTATATAGCAACCTCTGACCCCTTCCCCCCCCCTTTATCATGTAAGAAGTGATATATAGTATGTAGCAACCTCTGACCCCCCTCCACTTTATCATGTAAGAAGTGATATATAGTATACAGTAACCTCTGACCCCCCCCCCCCCACCCTTTATCATATAAGATGTGATATATAGTATATAGCAACCTCTGACCCCATCCTTTATTATGTAAAAAGTGCTATCTAGTATATAGCAACCTCTGACCCCACCCTTTATTATGTAAAAAGTGCTATCTAGTATATAGCAACCTCTGACCCCACCCTTTATCATGTAAAAAGTGCTATCTAGTATATAGCAACCTCTGACCCCACCGTTTATCATGTAAGAAGTGTTATCTAGTATATAGCAACCTCTGACCCCACACTTTATCATGTAAGAAGTGCTATCTAGTATATAGCAACCTCTGACCCCACCCTTTATCATATAAAAAGTGCTATCTAGTATATAGCAACCTCTGACCCCACCCGTTATCATGTAAGAAGTGATATATAGTATATAGCAACCTCTGACGCGACCCTTTATCATGTAAAAGTGCTATATAGTATATAGCAAACTCCGACCCGATCCTTTATCATGTAAGAAGTGCTGTATAGTATATAGCAACCTCTTACCCCACCCTTTATTATGTAAAAAGTGCTATATAGTATATAGCAACCTCTGACCCCACCCTTTATCATGTAAGAAGTGCTATATAGTATATAGCAAGCTATGCCCCACCCTTTATCATGTAAAAAGTGCTATCTAGTATATAGCAACCTATGACCCCCCCCCTTATCATGTAAGAAGTGATATATAGTATATAGCAACCTCTGACCCCCCCCCTCCTTTATCATGTATACCCCACCCTTTATCGTGTAAGAAGTGCAATATAGTATATAGCAACCTCTTATCCCACCCTTTATCATGTAAGAAGTGCTATATAGTATATAGCAACCTTTGACGCGACCCTTTATCATGTAAAAGTGATATATAGTATATAGCAAACTCCGACCCGATCCTTTATCATGTAAGAAGTGCTGTATAGTATATAGCAACCTCTTACCCCACCCTTTATTATGTAAAAAGTGTCATATAGTATATAGCAACCTCTGAGCCCACCCGTTATCATGTAAGAAGTGCTATATAGTATATAGCAAGCTATTCCCCACCCTTTATCATGTAAAAAGTGCTATCTAGTATATAGCAACCTATGACCCCCCCCCCCTTTATCGTGTAAGAAGTGCTATATAGTATATAGCAACCTCTGACCCGACCCTTTATCATGTAAGAAGTGCTGTATAGTATATAGCAACCTCTTACCGCACCCTTTATCGTGTAAGAAGTGCTATATAGTATATAGCAACCTCTGACCCGATCCTTTATCATGTAAGAAGTGCTGTATAGTATATAGCAACCTCTTACCCCACCCTTTATCGTGTAAGAAGTGCTATATAGTATATAGCAACCTCTGACCCGACCCTTTATCATATAAGAAGTGCTGTATAGTATATAGCAACCTCTTACCGCACCCTTTATCGTGTAAGAAGTGCTATATAGTATATAGCAACCTCTGACCCGATCCTTTATCATGTAAGAAGTGCTGTATAGTATATAGCAACCTCTGACCCCACCCTTTATCGTGTAAGAAGTGCTATATAGTATATAGCAAACTCCGACCCGATCCTTTATCATATAAGAAGTGCTATATAGTATATAGCAACCTCTGACCTCACCCTTTATCATGTAAGAAGTGCTATATAGTATATAGCAACCTCTGACCCGACCCTTTATTATGTAAAAGTGCTATATAGTATATAGCAAACTCCGATCCGTTCTTTTATCATGTAAGAAGTGCTGTATAGTATATAGCAACCTCTTACCCTACCCTTTATTATGTAAAAAGGTCTATATAATATATAGCAACCTCTGACCCCACCCTTTATCATGTAAGAAGTGCTATATAGTATATAGCAAGCTCTGCCCCACCCTTTATCATGTAAGAAGTGCTATATAGTATATAGCAACCTCTGACCCCACCCTTTATCATGTAAGAAGTGCTATATAGTATATAGCAACCTCTGACACCACCCTTTATCATGTAAGAAGTGATATATAGTATATAGTAACCTCTGACCCCCCCCCACCCTTTATCATGTAAGAAGTGATATATAGTATATAGCAACCTCTGACCCCACCCTTTATTATGTAAAAAGTGCTATCTAGTATATAGCAACCTCTGACCCCACCCTTTATCATGTAAAAAGTGCTATCTAGTATATAGCATCCTCTGACCTTACCCTTTATCATGTAAAAAGTGCAATATAGTATATTGCAACCTCTGACCCCACCCTTTATCATGTAAGAAGTGCTATCTAGTATATAGCAACCTCTAACCCCACCCATTATCATGTAAAAAGTGCTATATAGTATATAGCAACCTCTGACCCCACCCTTTATCATGTAAAAAGTGCTATCTAGTATATAGCAACTTCTGACCCCACCCTTTATCATGTAAGAAGTGCTATCTAGTATATAGCAACCTCTGACCCCACCCTTTATCGTGTAAAAAGTGCTATCTAGTATATAGCAACCTCTGACCCCCCCCCCCCCTTTATCATGTAAGAAGTGATATATAGTATATAGCAACCTCTGACCCCCCCCCCCTTTATCATGTAAGAAGTGATATATAGTATATAGCAACCTCTGACCCCACCCTTTATCATGTAAGAAGTGCTATCTAGTATATAGCAACCTCTGACCCAACCCTTTATCATGTAAGAAGTGATATATAGTATATAGCAACCTCTGACCCCACCCTTTATCATGTAAGAAGTGCTATCTAGTATATAGCAACCTCTGACCCCACCCTTTATCATGTAAGAAGTGATATATAGTTTATAGCAACCTCTGACCCCCCCCCCCCTTTATCATGTAAGAAGTGATATATAGTATATAGAACCTCTGATCCCACCCTTTATCATGTAAGAAGTGCTATCTAGTATATAGCAACCTCTGACCCCACCCTTTATCATGTAAGAAGTGATATATAGTATATAGCAACCTCTGACCCCTTCCCCCCCCCCCTTTATCATGTAAGAAGTGATATATAGTATGTAGCAACCTCTGACCCCCCTCCACTTTATCATGTAAGAAGTGATATATAGTATACAGTAACCTCTGACCCCCCCCCCACCCTTTATCATATAAGATGTGATATATAGTATATAGCAACCTCTGACCCCATCCTTTATTATGTAAAAAGTGCTATCTAGTATATAGCAACCTCTGACCCCACCCTTTATTATGTAAAAAGTGCTATCTAGTATATAGCAACCTCTGACCCCACCCTTTATCATGTAAAAAGTGCTATCTAGTATATAGCAAACTTTTGACCCCACCCTTTATCATGTAAGAAGTGCTATATAGTAAAATAGCAACCACTGACCCCACCCATTATCATGTAAGAAGTGCTATCTAGTATATAGCAACCTCTGACCCCACCCTTTATCATGTAAAAAGTGCTATCTAGTATATAGCAACCTCTGACCCCACCCTTTATTATGTAAAAAGTGCTATATAGTATATAGCAACCTCTGACCCCACCCTTTATCATGTAAGAAGTGCTATATAGTATATAGCAAGCTATGCCCCACCCTTTATCATGTAAAAAGTGCTATCTAGTATATAGCAACCTATGACCCCCCCCCCCCTTATCATGTAAGAAGTGATATATAGTATATAGCAACCTCTGACCCCCCCCCCCTCCTTTATCATGTATACCCCACCCTTTATCGTGTAAGAAGTGCAATATAGTATATAGCAACCTCTTATCCCACCCTTTATCATGTAAGAAGTGCTATATAGTATATAGCAACCTTTGACGCGACCCTTTATCATGTAAAAGTGATATATAGTATATAGCAAACTCCGACCCGATCCTTTATCATGTAAGAAGTGCTGTATAGTATATAGCAACCTCTTACCCCACCCTTTATTATGTAAAAAGTGTCATATAGTATATAGCAACCTCTGACCCCACCCGTTATCATGTAAGAAGTGCTATATAGTATATAGCAAGCTATGCCCCACCCTTTATCATGTAAAAAGTGCTATCTAGTATATAGCAACCTATGACCCCCCCCCCCTTTATCGTGTAAGAAGTGCTATATAGTATATAGCAACCTCTGACCCGACCCTTTATCATGTAAGAAGTGCTGTATAGTATATAGCAACCTCTTACCGCACCCTTTATCGTGTAAGAAGTGCTATATAGTATATAGCAACCTCTGACCCGATCCTTTATCATGTAAGAAGTGCTGTATAGTATATAGCAACCTCTTACCCCACCCTTTATCGTGTAAGAAGTGCTATATAGTATATAGCAACCTCTGACCCGACCCTTTATCATGTAAGAAGTGCTGTATAGTATATAGCAACCTCTTACCGCACCCTTTATCGTGTAAGAAGTGCTATATAGTATATAGCAACCTCTGACCCGATCCTTTATCATGTAAGAAGTGCTGTATAGTATATAGCAACCTCTGACCCCACCCTTTATCGTGTAAGAAGTGCTATATAGTATATAGCAAACTCCGACCCGATCCTTTATCATATAAGAAGTGCTATATAGTATATAGCAACCTCTGACCTCACCCTTTATCATGTAAGAAGTGCTATATAGTATATAGCAACCTCTGACCCGACCCTTTATTATGTAAAAGTGCTATATAGTATATAGCAAACTCCGACCCGTTCTTTTATCATGTAAGAAGTGCTGTATAGTATATAGCAACCTCTTACCCTACCCTTTATTATGTAAAAAGGTCTATATAATATATAGCAACCTCTGACCCCACCCTTTATCATGTAAGAAGTGCTATATAGTATATAGCAAGCTCTGCCCCACCCTTTATCATGTAAGAAGTGCTATATAGTATATAGCAACCTCTGACCCCACCCTTTATCATGTAAGAAGTGCTATATAGTATATAGCAACCTCTGACACCACCCTTTATCATGTAAGAAGTGATATATAGTATATAGTAACCTCTGACCCCCCCCCCACCCTTTATCATGTAAGAAGTGATATATAGTATATAGCAACCTCTGACCCCACCCTTTATTATGTAAAAAGTGCTATCTAGTATATAGCAACCTCTGACCCCACCCTTTATCATGTAAAAAGTGCTATCTAGTATATAGCATCCTCTGACCTTACCCTTTATCATGTAAAAAGTGCAATATAGTATATTGCAACCTCTGACCCCACCCTTTATCATGTAAGAAGTGCTATCTAGTATATAGCAACCTCTAACCCCACCCATTATCATGTAAAAAGTGCTATATAGTATATAGCAACCTCTGACCCCACCCTTTATCATGTAAAAAGTGCTATCTAGTATATAGCAACTTCTGACCCCACCCTTTATCATGTAAGAAGTGCTATCTAGTATATAGCAACCTCTGACCCCACCCTTTATCGTGTAAAAAGTGCTATCTAGTATATAGCAACCTCTGACCCCCCCCCCCCCTTTATCATGTAAGAAGTGATATATAGTATATAGCAACCTCTGACCCCCCCCCCTTTATCATGTAAGAAGTGATATATAGTATATAGCAACCTCTGACCCCACCCTTTATCATGTAAGAAGTGCTATCTAGTATATAGCAACCTCTGACCCAACCCTTTATCATGTAAGAAGTGATATATAGTATATAGCAACCTCTGACCCCACCCTTTATCATGTAAGAAGTGCTATCTAGTATATAGCAACCTCTGACCCCACCCTTTATCATGTAAGAAGTGATATATAGTTTATAGCAACCTCTGACCCCCCCCCCCCCTTTATCATGTAAGAAGTGATATATAGTATATAGAACCTCTGATCCCACCCTTTATCATGTAAGAAGTGCTATCTAGTATATAGCAACCTCTGACCCCACCCTTTATCATGTAAGAAGTGATATATAGTATATAGCAACCTCTGACCCCTTCCCCCCCCCTTTATCATGTAAGAAGTGATATATAGTATGTAGCAACCTCTGACCCCCCTCCACTTTATCATGTAAGAAGTGATATATAGTATACAGTAACCTCTGACCCCCCCCCCCCCCACCCTTTATCATATAAGATGTGATATATAGTATATAGCAACCTCTGACCCCATCCTTTATTATGTAAAAAGTGCTATCTAGTATATAGCAACCTCTGACCCCACCCTTTATTATGTAAAAAGTGCTATCTAGTATATAGCAACCTCTGACCCCACCCTTTATCATGTAAAAAGTGCTATCTAGTATATAGCAACCTCTGACCCCACCGTTTATCATGTAAGAAGTGTTATCTAGTATATAGCAACCTCTGACCCCACACTTTATCATGTAAGAAGTGCTATCTAGTATATAGCAACCTCTGACCCCACCCTTTATCATATAAAAAGTGCTATCTAGTATATAGCAACCTCTGACCCCACCCGTTATCATGTAAGAAGTGATATATAGTATATAGCAAACTTTTGACCCCACCCTTTATCATGTAAGAAGTGCTATATAGTATATAGCAACCACTGACCCCACCCTTTATCATGTAAGAAGTGCTATCTAGTATATAGCAACCTCTGACCCCACCCTTTATCATGTAAGAAGTGCTATCTAGTATATAGCAACCTCTGACCCCACCCTTTATCATGTAAAAAGTGCTATCTAGTATATAGCAACCTCTGACCCCCTCCCCCCTTTATCATGTAAGAAGTGATATATAGTATGTTACAACCTCTGCTCCACCCTTTATCATGTAAGAAGTGCTATCTAGTATATAGCAACCTCTGACCCCACCCTTTATCATATAAAAAGTACTATCTAGTATATAGCAACCTCTGACCCCACCCTTTATTATGTAAAAAGTGATATATAGTATATAGCAACCTCTGACCCCACCCTTTATCATGTAAGAAGTGCTATATAGTATATAGCAAGCTCTGTCCCACCCTTTATCATGTAAAAGTGCTATCTAGTATATAGCAACCTCTGACCCCACCCTTTATCATGTAGGAAGTGATATATAGTATATAGCAACCTCTGCCTCACTAGTGTCATCTGTGTCATCTGCATAGCGTGGATTGTTTATATTATAACCTCTGATTAGACTTCCTGAATTCTCTTGATCTCTCTCATTATTACTTCGCTATAGAGGACTAAGACAGTTGGAAATGGCTGTCAAAGGCACGAGTAAAAGACCCAAAGTGGTTGTGAAATGCAAGGGGAAACCACCACATTATCTTCGAAAGTGTTCATGAATATCCAGTTTAGAGTCTGTGAACGGTGTTGATGGCTGTATTAGGACATTCTCGTCCGGTAGGGACAGCCACGGGCCACAGGTGACACCAGACCGTCATCCAGCTACTGGTGGCAGAACCAAAAATAATATAAATATATTTAAAATAGGAGCATGGAATGTTAGGCCACTGAATGAGTTAGGAAAGTTGAACAATGTTATAAAAGAAATGAAAAATAGGAAAATGAATACCCTAGGCAGAAGTACGATGAGGCAAAAGAGACCTGGTAGAATATAACAGACAAATAGATGAACATAATAATTTACATAGAGAGATAGATGGAGAGACACATGGATAATATCCAATAATTTAGATAGGGATATAGATGGAGAGATACATAGATATATCAAATAATTCATATAGGAAGATAGATGGCGAGACACATAGATATACATAGTAATTTACATAGAGAGATAGATGGCGAGACACATAGATATACATAGTAATTTACATAGAGAGATAGATGGCGTAGACACTTAGATATCTCCAATAATTCAGATAGGGAGATAGGTGGAGTGACACATTTTTACACACAGTAACAGACATAGAGAGATAGATGGAGAGACACATTGATATACACAGTAATCTACACAGGGATATAAATCTAGAGACACATAGTAATTCATATAAGGAGATAGATGGCGAGGCACATAGATATACACAGTGCTTCAGGTGCGGTATATATTGTGAGACACATCGATCTACACAGTAATTCAGACAGCGAGATATATTGTTAAACACACAGTAATTCAAAAGAGGAGATAGATTGAGATGCACATTACGTCAGTAAGTTGGTACAACCTGCCTAGGTTGGTACGTAGGTAGGCAGGTTGTTACGTAGGTAGGTCTATACGTGGATAGGTAGGTTAGTGGGTACGTAGGTAAGTAGATGGATATGACAAGATGCTGTGATAACCACAGACAGGCAGGTAAGCAGGCAGGCAGGTAGAAGAATAGAATAAGATAGACAGACCATGTGAGGAGCGGCTGATCGAGTGGCTAGAATGCCAGATTCTACTTCGGGAGACCCGGGTTCAAATCCTCGGTAAGGTGTGGAGTATTTTTCTGTCGGGGGCAAAAAAGAAAACTATAACCTGCACAGATCGCGGCGACTGTACTAGCCAGGCGCCTTAATAACTTAATTCCTCGGGCTCAAGACCCCCCCCCCCCCCACCCCCCTCGCCATACACCGCGAGGTACTATATAGGCAGTAAATGACATACAGAAAAGAATAGAATAGAATAGAATAGACGACGGACTGAAGGACAGACAGACAGACAGACAAACCGCTAGATAGACACACAATGATTCAACAGTTATCCCCCCTTCACCCAGCTGCTAAATCCCAGGACGGGCTGGCCGCCGGCAACTGGCAGGAGTCGCCGGACAACATCAACAACGACAACAAGCTCCTGTCTGTCCCCGAAACTGTGCTCATGAAACCCAAGCGTCTGCAGTGAGTTGTTGTGGTTGTGGTTGATGTTGTGGTTATTGAATGTAATGCTTGACGTTGTTTCTCTAAGGGCAGAAGAAGGGCAGAAGAAGGACAGAATGTCAGACGGGCCTGCGTGCCCAATTCTTAACCTTTTGAAAATAAAGATCGATCGTTCTCTAGATTACAATACTCTACAGCATTAGAACCCGCCCAGGGACGCAGAGGTGTTTCCAAGGCACCAGGGCCTGGTTCTATACTGGCCAAGACCTACTAACACGCCCTAGTCGTGCGTACTGGGCAACAGGTCCCGTCGGGGTCCTGGCTAACGTAGTAGGATAGCTAATTCTTCCGAAGTCTGACAGTATCTACCTGCACGGCGAAGAACCACCAGTCTGCACATCAATAAGCCAGACATGGGACAACGGATATCTCGCAAACCTCAGTCCGGTATGACATCACACTGATGTTGGACAACAGGATGTCTTCATCCGACATACAGGACTTCACGCTGGAGTTCTCAGCCAGCGAACACAAAGCAAGCAAGCAAGCAAGAACCCGCTCAGGATTTAGAAGTTGTGTGTGAGCTTGTACCAGTTTTGCCTGGTCAAGGTACTGTCTCCATCGACGAGTGCACAAACGTAGCACTGTAATAATATGGGGTGTATTGTTAAATGACCGGGTCTCCGTGACCAAAGGCTTGCGAACGCGATTCGTGAGCCGCTTACCAGACGTTCGAAACGCAGCTGCGACCGATTTGTGCAGCAGATCGTGTCGCGTTGTGTTATAACGTGTTGGTATGGGAGCCTGTCGTTCAGAAAGCGATGGCAAACTCAATCCATCATGTGCCATGCCGGAAAGCGTGGGCGGTCATGACTCGCCATTTCACTCGATCACCAGAGTCGTGGATCAGCTCAGTGTCCTGCCTCGACGATGTCATGTGGCCAAGCCATCCAGGTATTTTCCTCTCGGTCTTCCTCTTGGTCTGTTCCCTTCGATCTTGCCAGTTGTCACTAAGTTCTCCAATCCATTTCTTCTCATAACATGTCCAAAAAATTGTGACTGTCTACGTCTAATTTCTCTAATCAATTTACGATTTTTATTTATTTCCTGTAGTACTTGGTCATTGGTTTTTCTGTCTGTCCATGGTAATCTTTGCATTTTCCTCAGAAACCACATTTCTGCAGCCATCAGATGTTTTTCAGCTTGACTGCTCATTGCCCAAGTTTCACATCCATACAAAAGAACAGGCTCTATGTATCCCCTCAGCACTCTTTTTCTTGTTCCAATTGACATCTTTTTGTTGGTCAGAATGTTTTTCATCTTGCTAAAGGCCACTTTCGCCATGGCGATTCTTGTTCTCTTCATGGCATCTCCCATCAGATGTTATGACTGTTCCGAGATAATTGTACAGATTCACTTGTTTAAGAATAGTCCCATTTACTTGTATATTACATTTTGGTATTTCCTTCTTTCTAGTGACGACCATAACCTGTGTCTTCTTAAAATTTAATTATAACCCAAGCTGTTCACTGTGTGCATGACATTGGCACCTTGCCGTCTTGACAGACGATAGTTTGTGCTTTAAAAAGGCATAATAACTTTTAACTATGGCAGTACTGAGTGTGACTGATAAGGCCAATTTGCGCTGTAAATGTCCGTTCACAGTGGGTGCATGTGAACACGTGGTCATTTCCACCATCATGCACCATCTTACGTCTCAAACGCTTGGTGTGTGACTTTTCTGCAATAATTTTCTCCTTTGACTTTATTCCATTTCTGATATTTGCCCTCCATGCAACACGTTCAGCGGCGACTTGCTCCCAATGTGCATTATCAATGCCTGTATCAATCATGTCCCGCTTACACACATCTTTGTATCGTAGTAGAGGCCGACCCTGAGATCTCTTACCCATCTGTAATTCACCAAAAAAGATATCCTTTGGTATTCTACCATCATCCATCCGCCTAAGATGTCCTATCCATCTAAGTCTACGAAGACTGAGCATGGAATAAACTGTCACACAACCTGATCTTTCCAATACTTCAGTATTTGTGATTACTGTGTGCAACAACTGCATATACTACATTGTGCAGATTCTGCTCATTGTCTGCGGTCAATACTATATCATCCGCATATCTCATGTTATTCATGTTTCTTTCTCCAATGATGATTCCTGTCATCATCATCATCATCATCATCATCATCATCATCATCATCATCAAGTGCCCTGCCAGCTGGCGTAGGCGTTCATGGCTCTCCACAGATCTCGGTCTTTGGTTTTCTGGATCAACTCTGGTGCTGATATTCCTCTGTGCCACCGTCTCAATCCATCCAACATCATTTCTCTTGGTCTGCCTCTGCTCTCTTCCCCTCGATCTTTCCAGTTGTCACAATGTTCTCCAGTGCCTCTCTTCTCATTACATGACCAAAGAAAGCTGTTTGTCTCTTTCTTATTGTTGTATATAGTGTTCTAGTTTCATTAGTCTGTTTCAGGCAGTCGTCGTTAGTTACTCTGGCAGTCCAAGGAATTCTCACCATTCGTCTCAGGAACCACATCTCTGTTGCTTCTAATTTCTTCTTAATTTGTTCATTTATATTCCAAGATTCACTGCCATACAGCAAAACTGGTTCTACATAGCATTTGAGCACTCTCTTTCTTACACTCAGTGATAGTGACAAGATACTCTTCATTTTCTGAAATGCGGCCTTTGCCTGCCCTATTCTGCTCTTAATCTCTGTTGTACATCTTCCATCTGATGTTATAAATGTCCCTAGGTATCTAAAATTATCCACTTGGTTAAGAATTTTTCCTTCTATTTCTATGTCACATTTTGGTGTCACCATTTTCTTTGATATCACCATTGTTACTGTTGTCTTGATAATCAAGGAGAGTCCTTTCCTTGCACTCTCTGTTACTACAGAGTCCAGCAATTGTTGTAGGTCTGTTGATTTATCTGCCACCAATACTGTGTCATCTGCTTAGCGTATATTATTTATATTATAACCTCCAACTAGTATTCCTGGCATCTCTTTGATCTCTCTCATTATTACTTCGCTATATAGGGAGAAGAGATCTGGTGACAAGACACATCCCTGTCGTACTCTTAGCTTTATGTGTTCGTAACTACCCTCTTTATTTCCAATTTTAATTGCTGCTACTTGGTTCCAGTAAATATTCTTTATTATTCTTAAATCTTTCCCATCAATTTTGATATCTTCCAATATTTTAATCAGCTCATCATGTTTTACTTTATCAAATGCCTTAGTATAATCTATGAAGCATAAATATATGTCTTTCTGTTTCTCTATTGACCTTTCTGTTAGTGTCCGTAATGTATATATTGCATGATTGCTCATGATTGTCCCTACCGGACGAGGATGTCCTAAGACAGCCATTAACGTCGTTCACTAACTCTGATATGTGTTTTGCCATGAAGTCTTGGGAAGATAATGTGGTGGTTTCCCCTTGCCTTCCAAATTCACATGGTGGTCTTTTACCTCTACCTTTAACAGCCATTTCCGACTGTAAGGACAAGTGAGTGCCCTGCTCTGCTCAGCTGCAGAGTTGTCCACTTATTCCGGTGGATACTCGGTCCCCAGAGCTGTGTTAGCCACACTGTGGTGTGTTTCCATCCTCTACCACGGGGAGGTGCAGTTGGGATTTTCCCTTCCTAAAGTTATGGTCTATGAATAAAACTCTCCAGTACTTTTTAGAGGACATTCCTGTCATATCTTCTACATTTCTGAAAATATTTTCACTGCACAGTGAATAATGATCTGGAGACATTAAACACCCCTGCCTCACACCTCTCTTAATAGTCTACAGGTAGACAGACAGATGGACGAACACACAGACTGAAAGACAGAGAGGCATGCAGGTGAATAGCAGAACAGACTGACATACACACAACTACCACATACATGTAAACATGACAGATGACCTCGTGTCCCCAGGCAAATGATGGCCCGCATGCAGGAGGAGAAAGTGGTCAGGTTGGAGCACAAACAGGGTTCTCAACCTGAAGACACCAGTTACCTGACCTTGTTTACCGGAACCAAGGAGGTCAAGGGTTAGTGCCAAGATGGCGGCCAGATGTGACGAGCAGACACACCGCTAAGTGTGACCAGCAGACCAGTGCGTCACTTGTTTCAGTTTAAAGTATTTCATCGCTGCAAAACATGTTTGAAATGTTCAAATTGAATCTGTCCAGCAGGTTCAACAATAAATCTTGTGTTGAGACAACTGATACCCAGAGTTTGTTTACATGACTGGCCTCGTTCCTAGCTGTATCTGACATGTCTTTTTCCTTCCTAGCTGTGTCTAACACTCCTCTATTCCTCTCTTCACCGTATCTGGCACTGTACTATTCCTCTCTCTGCTTAATCTGACACTCCTCTATTCCTCTCTCCACCGTATCTGACTGACAATTTCCTTTCTCCGCTGCCTATGACTGTTAATTTTCTCTCTCCGCTGAATCTGACACACCTGTAATAATTTCTCAGCTACATCTGACACTGTCTGCGCGAATTTGTTGACAGTGAAGAGGGGGGTGGGGGGGGGGGGGGATGAGAGAGACTTTTCAGCCCCTCAGAAGAGCCAACGATGGAGGCTGGGTGAAGGGAGGAGGAGAGGAAAACTTGCAGCCCCTCAGAAGAGCAAACGATGGAGGCTGGGTGAAGGGAGGAGGAGAGGAAATCTTTCAGCCCCTCAGAAGAGCAAACGATGGAGGCTGGGTGAAGGGAGGAGGAGAGGAAAACTTTCAGCCCCCCAGAAGAGCAAACGATGGAGGCTGGGTGAAGGGAGGAGGAGAGGAAAACTTTCAGCCCCCCAGAAGAGCAAACGATGGAGGCTGGCTAAGAAATTGAGAGAGCAGAATAGTGCTGCTAGGACATGCAGCGACGAGAGTGAGGAGAACTGCTTGGCTGCGATGTGGCAGCACTGCCCAATTAAGCATTGCTTCCTCTGACGATAAGAATGCTTGTGCAGGAACAGGACGAGAATGCGGAAGGAACATTTCTTAATGGAACAATTACGTCGAGAAAACGCTGCTGAAAGTGGGGAATTCAAAGAATCCCTAGATGCACTGAATATACCACCATGATCTGGGAAGCTATCAATAGAGCGAAGGCAGGGATGATAAACCACCATGTGATATGGCGGGACTTGGCAGCTAAATACAGCTCAGTACCCGAGCAGAGACTGGCAGTTCAATACCCGAGCAGAGGCTGTGGCAGTAATGTACCCGAGCAGAGGCTGTGGCAGTCCTGTACCCTAATAGAGGCTGTGGCAGTTCTGTGCCTGAAAATAGGCTGTGGCAGTTCTGTACCCTAACAGCGGCTGTGGCGAGTTCTGTACCCGAAAATAGGCTGTGGCAGTTCTGTACCCTAACAGCGGCTGTGGCAGTTCTGTACCCGAAAATAGGCTGTGGCACTTCTCCCACCCCAAGAGATATCCCGTACTTGAGGAGATAACGGCAAGTCTGAGGAAAAATATCTCGATATGCCCGTTTTGTTTCTTGACCTTGGCTTTTACGGCCGTATGGATCGACCTCCAGGTGTTCACATCGATGAGCTGTCTGATTTCCACGATACCATTCATTGTGCTCAAGCAAGCCATCCTGTAAGCGACGGCCGGCTACACCCAAGCTGGGAAACCCAGTGGGGAGTGGATGATGTCACCACTCAGGGCTTTCGAGGACGACACTGCAATTCTTGTACCAAAGAAGAGAAGCCTGCAACATGCTATTGAGTCTAGATCAAATGCTAGTGCGGGCTGAGCTCAAACCCAAGAAATTTACAAGCTTGTCTATCGTAACGGGCTGTCAGCGATATAAGTCCTGGGCTAGAGCACGAGCCGCACTGATGGACTAGAATACAGACCAGCAGATACGTGAGGCCAAGGACATTGTGTGCAGGCTATCGACGAGCGACACCTGACTGCAGCAACATATGAGAATGTAAACATAACCTAATAAATATGTGTAAATCCTACGAGCGAGAGTGTGTGTGCGTGAGAGAGAGAGAGAGAGAGAGAGAGAGAGAGAGAGAGAGAGAGAGAGAGAGTGAGTAAGATAGAGAGAGAGAGAGAGAGAGAGAGAGAGAGAGAGAGAGAGAGAGAGAGAGAGAGAGAGAGATAGAGAGAGAGAGAGATAGAGCGAGAGAGAGAGAATTCAGACAGAGTGTACATGCGGACAAGGTTTCGATGCCAACCCTCATCGTTCGCTATGGAAACTAGAGACTGACCACCTATCCTCCGTTAGGACCTTCACACTCTGAGTAAACGGAGGATAGGTGGTCAGGCACATATCTACAGCACGTTACGGCTACGGGGTTGTTTAGTGTTTACACATACCTTACGTCGAACTCATTCCAGGTCTATTGAGATCAAAGTGGGAACATTAATTGAGAGAGTACACAATGATACCAACAACAACAACAACAACAACAAGGTTGAGCGCATATGTAATTTTAAAAAACTGAACCGCAACATACAAATTCGACGTTTCCAACCTAACGATCTACAGAGAAAAATGACGCCCGATGTGCCACTGCTGCAGCCAAGCGGTGACTGCAGTTGCTGACGGTAGAGCAAGACGCCATGTAGGGGGAGGGGTGGCTTTCCGCTGCAGAAACAAGGGCGAGAGAAGGAAGGAATCAGCAGGCAAATACAATGAAAGTTCTCAGAGCTGGCTTCCCCTGGACACGTCTAAAAATGCCTCTACTTCAGACGTGGACGAATAAGCCAGCATGAACACAGGGGCATCATCTTGAAATAAGAAACCGTGACTACGGAGAGGACTACAGTGATCAGACAGTCGGGGAAAGAAGCTGGCTTAGTATAAGCCAGGTCAGTAAGTGCTATGATCAGACAGCCGGAGAAAGAATCTGGGTTTGTCTCAGCCAGGTCAGTAGGTGATGTGATCAGACAGCCGGAGAAAGATGCTGGCTAAGTCTCAACCAGGTCAGTAGGTGCTGTTAGAAGGAAACTAAAACATCGCACCGGATATTCCTCTTGCTGATTTGTGGGACAACTGCAATTAGCGATGAACGTCTCAAAACCAGCATGAAGAATTCTGATGCACAATGAGGAAAAGACACATGGGAGTCATGGCTCGGCTCCCCGAAGGTGTAAGAAGATAATAACGCCGAAGCATTAGTGGAAGTGGGACGGCTTCTGATGATCAGACATATCCTGTTGTGTTTGGAGCACGGTGGAGTTGACACTACTACCTTTAACCCTGGTTGCAGATTGTGTGCAACAACATCAAGTAAATGTTGAGCATCTGTTCCATTGTCTGCAATCACCTGACAATCTCATTATATCAATGGAGATATCCCACACGTAAGTAGTCAGCGGCACCTTGCAAGCACTGCATAGTGTTTCTGCTACAAGTATCAACACCCACTTACTTGTATTCATGGGCAATAATTTCATCAGTCATTATCTGTTATGCAAATGATTGTCCTCTGTCTGCACGGGTCGGCGAACACTACACTTCACACCATGTGTACGTCCGTTATTTGATTGTGTCATTAGCCTAACTACATGCCACATTGATGCGGCGCGGCCGGCACTCTGCATTCAGTAACTCACGGAGTTTTTTGTTTGTTTGTTTGTTTGTTTGTTTGTTTGTTTTTGTTTCTTTTGCTCTCTATGAATACCAGCTTAGTCCACGCACATACCACCACTACTAGTAGTGACCACTACTGGGGATTGCACTGGGCTGATGTTTGCGTGTGGGTTAGCTTTCCCTATTGCCAGTGTCCCTCGCCATCAGGCGAACCCACTTGTCAGATACGTGTTGGTGGTAAAAACTCCGCAAAAAAATAATACAACAGAAAGTTTCTGACCATCAGATGCAGACTCCCTCGCAGAATGTGTTGGCCCCTTTATCTTCCTGACACTCGGGTAGTGAGGAGGGGGGGGGGACCCTTCCGGGTCATGACTCCTGGCCGTTTTTCTCCTGTCCACAAGGGAGACTCCGTGTCGAAGTGGTCAAGCCGTCTGACTAGGGCTCCGAAGGTTGTGGGTTCGATTCCGGGCCGTGTTCTTCGGTTCACGGGTGCAGTTTTTCGGAGACTCCTGAGGGTCGTTGCTGGAGCTACGGAGTTCGTGATTTGTGAGACGCTTTCCGCTCTGTGGAAGGAGACTGAGTCATATGGGATAAAACCCGGTGCAATGAAGTCGACCTGTCGACTTTTAAACGACTTTCTTTTCTCCTGTCGTGCGCAGACACGTTTGAGACTATGATCGTGCATTTCCCTGATCGACATTGTTAAGTGTGTCTGTCCAGAAGCCATTTAATTGTGACATACGTTCCCTAGTCAAAGACAAGAAGTCACTATTTGACGTCAACAAGCAGTGACCAGCGCCGTCTTGTTTGTCTGTGTGTTCGGTGAGGTACGACGTGACCACCGCTCTGTCTACGACATGGTGTGTGACGTGGGTGGGGTTGACATCACTCTGACATGCAGGCATCCATTCTAGCACTCCTCCTTTCTATACCTGTGAGGCCATTAAACTGCACTAGGAGGGTTTGGTTTATTTGTTGTGTGTGTTGTGTGTGTAGTGTGTTGTATGTGTGTGTTGTATGTGGTGTGTGTATGTTGTGGTCTCATATGCGTGTTGGGTTTCAAAGAGCACCTCAGTGTTAGTGTGCCCAGCTCTTTCACATGTCTTAGAGAATATGGTGCTACATAAACATTGTGTAAACTAACTGACATCGGGTGGGTGACGGCACCACTATCACGCCGGGTACCTTCACCTTTCCATTATCCTAGAATCATAGTGTCCGGTTCATTATACCAGAAAATTGACTGTCCGGTCTACGTCGCAGAATCAGTGTGTTCAGGTAACAATCCCAGAATAAGTGTGTCCAGGTAACAACCCCAGAATTAGAGAGTCAGGTCCACTACCGCAGAATCAGAATTTCTGGTCCTCTATTACAGAACCAGATTGCAAATGCCACTACCAGAGAATCAGATTGCACAGGTCACTACCACAGAAAATAGATTGCACAGGTCACTACCACAGAACCAGATTGCACAGGTCCCTACCACAGAACCAGATTGCACAGATCATTACCACAGAAAATAGATTGCACTGGTCACTACCACATAAAATAGATTGCAAAGGTCACTACCACAGAACCAGATTGCACAGGTCACTATCACAGAACCAGATTGCAAAGGTCACTACCACAGAAAATAGATTGCACAGGTCACTACCACAGAACCAGATTGCACAGATTACTACCACAGAAAATAGATTGCACTGGTCACTACCACAGAAAATAGATTGCAAAGGTCACTACTGTCACATAAATAAACTTGAGATTCGATCAATGACAACAAGACCCGACATAAATCTGTAAAAACAAGTAATCCTTTGATGTACAGACTGAGAAAAATACGTCTTTAAAACTGTTTACACATAATCGGCATTTCTAACGGGGAAGCCAAACACGTCGCGTCAGAATGTCTACACCTGGTCGGCGACTTTGTTATGATGTGGGTTGCTCGAGACGAACAACGGCGTCATTTGTCTGCCACGGCGGTAGTGGGCTTTGAAGTGATAGACGGAGAGTCTGGAAAACAGGCGGGATGGATCCTCTGATGTGGGGAATTCTCTGGTTCCCGGACGGACTGGAATTTCCCCAAATGAAAGCAAATTTGACCGCGGGTTGACTCCAGTTAGTCTAGAACAGGAGGAGGAACCAGACTCTGGACTGGTAAGCGTCTGGACTTTTTGGTGACGTCACTCACAGCCCAATATAAAAAGCGTTGCAGTAAACAAGAGGAGTGAGTTGACCAGATTTCTGAAGTTGGAAAGAGCGATGCAGTATTCCGAGTTGTGTTACATAAAAGAAACTAGGGGTGTCAAAGTGTTGATAGTTATCGGCGGACATAGATCCAGTCTGTGATCGCCTAGTTTCGATTAGCAACCGGGATAGGCATATGGTGGGATATTAATCATATCTAACTTAGAGTATGATTAGGAATAGAGTACAGTACTGTGCGGTAATATAATGTATCATAGTGCGGTAATATATGTATCATAGTGCGGTGATCTAATGTATTATAAATGTGATGATATAATGTTTATGATTAGTGATAGAATGTTCTATAAGTGCGGTGCTTGAAAGTATCATAGGAGCGTCGGCACTAGTATTATATTGTGTGGCTTCAACTAGCTTGTGTGATATATCATTTTACACAGGGAGTTGAGGACAATGTAGTGGAATAATAATTAGAGAGATTAAGAATGGTTGAGAGGGAGGAGAGGAATGTGAAATGGTAGGATCTTCCAGTAGGGCATCTGCTGGGTTTCTACCCGTTCCTTTATTCTTTCCTGGTGTTGCCATGTCTCAGATCATGAGATGAGTTATTTGGCCATATGACAGAGATCGGATCTCTGTTATAGATCTGAGTGCTGCTATAGGCCTACACTCACCTAATTCCGGCCAGGATTGAGTTGCCCTCACCATAGTATTCTCTATTCTACAGGTTCCATTTACAGGTCCACGTATGTGTGCTATGATTTTGACCAGTGAAGCTAACAAATTTTAGAAGATGATGGCTCAGAATTTGAAGACAGAAGTTGCTGAGAGGCCGCTAAATTGGGCTTATACCCAAGTTGGTTTGCGGGAACCTGACTTCTGCTGAGCAGGATATGCTGATGATACTTATGTTTTAGCAAGTGATAGGTGTATCACTGAACAGTCAGAACATTATATATATTCTAAATATACAACACTGCTACCAGAAACAGTCATATAAATATTATACTGATACCTGGAACTTCAGATTGTATTGTTAATATGGGGAATCTTTAAAACCAGTGACACTAGATCAAGTAAGATTTCCCCAGTAACAGTGACAATAGTGTTAGAATTTTCTAATTAACATTCGGTTAAATAACAGAGGAAATTCATAGTGTAAAACAGATTGAAGACTCTCATTAGACAGTGTTTGTCATGGGTGTCCAAGCATCCTAGTGGTTCAAGAGACAACGGAGGAAGTCTTCACGTGACCGGAGGAGCATCACCTTGGTGAGGTTGCTTGTCTGGGCTGAATGGTGCTAGTGTGTTCGCAGCACAGTGATGTTAATGACTGTAGCATGATGGAACAGAATTCCCCATTCCCAGTCCGACATATTTCATAAAGATACCTTAAGTCTTAACGGGGACCATCCCAAATAGAAGGGCTATTATTAGATCGTATGTTCTAGAACGAGTTGGGGGAGGCGGCGGTATGCACTTGTCTTTTGATTGGTTCATAAGTAATGAGCCCACGCTATTCCTGGGCCATATTTTAAAATCTAATTAGTTGAGCGGGATTCCACCGAGAGCGGTCGCTAGTGTGATGTGCTGACCCAACAATGCCCTTAAAGATTCAATAATATATTGTTCTCTGGACAGCAGGTACCACTTTAAAACATACTTTAATGTTGTAGTTGTGCCTGGTAAACGAATGAGAAGAATGTATGAGTATTTTGTGAATAAAATGTGAAAGTGGAAAACCTAACTTCTGTGCGCCAGAATTCTGAACACTGCATCTTCAACCTTGACATGTCTTTCACGCTGTATACTCCAAGTGCATATCAATCCCTTGATGTGACTGGTTGCGTATGCTTGATGAATGTATGGCACACTCATGCAGATTCGCAAACCCAAACCCCTGGTGCATTCTTCATGCCTAGGATGACTCATTCTTAACTCAACTGTACCTTTGCTCTCGTGCGAGTTAACAAATGACAGTCTGAATGGGAATGAGTGATGTAAACATGTACAAGTTCCTTGGTAAAAAGCTGAGAATGTTGGAGTGAGTGAGTTGGTGATTTAATAAATAGCCTCTCACATCTAGTGGAAGGAAAGATGCTTCAATATCCATATGTAAACAGGTTTGTGTGTGGCACGCCAGAATTGCTAAATCCATGTGATGCCTGGTGGATATATGCTCAAGAGAATTAATACAATTTCTCTTTGAAGTATCACACTGTTACCTCTACTGTTGGATGGTTCATATAAACTAGTTCCTAAGAGAACCATAGGTGTGTGAACCTGTGTCTTAGTTGGCTGAATATAATGTATGGCTCATGCAAATTTACAAGGACTAAACATGTTTTTCCCATATGTGCTTTGGTGCATATGTGAACAGTTGTTATGCAATTGAGCTTCTGTTACCTACTGTAGTAGACATGAAAATTACTCAGTGGGGAGAGAGCACATGATGATGATAAAGATGATGTACCTGTGAGTCAGGTCTGTCTGAGAAAAGGGGTGAGGTCTGGCATTGCTGAATGAGTGTATATGGAATAGGACATTCATGCACCAACATCACAGCCATAGGAATGGATGTCTGGTCTGCTAATTGGGTAAATGCCATTAGTTAATACATATTGCATATTGCAGTTGTAAATGCCTATTTTCCATTTCCCTTCACAATGCCTGTCCCATGTTGCTATGTCACAATGATTGCTGTACTGTGTCTGGTCCTCCTTGTGCCCAGGTCTACTGTGGTTCAAACATGGTGGAACTTAGACCACATAAATGCTTGTAATTGTGTTAAGCTACCCTGTCTCAGCATATGGTCTTGTGATTACCACAGTGCATCACAGTGAAATTCACTACATCATCAACCTTAACCTTCCCCATCTCCATCTGTGTATGTTAATGTATGATAACATCATCTTTTAACAAATGTAAAGAGATGTTGTGCCATTTTGTATATTGACAGAGAACAGGAGGATGGAGGAGAGGCTTCCATATATCATCTGGGAAAACTAACCAGTAGTCCTAGAATCCAGAACCAACTCTCTATAAGTGAAATCTTCTAGAACCCACAATATGGGAATTTCCTAGAGACTTTCAGCTCAGCTCTCAAACAGCTGGATATAAATAAGGGAGAAAAAGAGTTCTGAAGACTACAGTGATCTTTGAGTCAATCAAATGTCATCTGAGAACTAAACAACAAGTCTATGGTGGTGAACCTCATTCAAGACGTCTGGTGAAATGACTGGGACAATGGATTGTTTGGCTAGGACTTATCTTAGTTAATCTCCAGCCTGGTGCTCACACAGTGTTCAGAATGAAGACTTGTATGTAAAGTACGTGAGATAGACTGAGGAGAAGGAAGAAGACTGGGACATAGTTGTATCTTAGATCTTCCTCTACAGGAAAAGGAGAACAACATCCTAAGTCTCAACTTCATAAACAGTCAACTCACCAGTGAAAGACAAGGCTGTAGCTTTTCTTCAAACTGTGACAGTAGGGGATAATTAGTCAGACTTGGAAAATCATCATGGGGAGAACTGCAACCTGAGCTTGTCCAACACCCATCATAGGTGCTAAAAGGATTAAACAGACCAGTGGAGCAGAAGGTCCCTATGCTTGCCCCAGGTTATGGCTTATCTTGGTTTTCCCTCATTAACAGTAGAGGAAAGGATAAAAGTCAATGGTGTAGTGGTGATTAGAGAGGAGAGGAGGAGGAGAGCTGGTTATTGGCTGGTGGAGTAATGGGGAGGTGTTGTATCTTGTTTATCAACCTGCATGTGTGACATATTTTATGCATTTTCTATGCAATAATTGAAGTGTTGACATGACAGGAGATGAGACAATGGTCATCACTGGACTCACCATCCACTCAATAAATTGTGTATTCAATGAACCAGTGTTTTAAGTACATGTCCCCAGTGAATTTCTTGTACAGTTGCTGTCAAGTGTTGTCTCTGGTGACTGTCTTAAGTGCTGTGGTTGGTTATACATATTGTGAAAAGTCCTGTATAGATGTTGTCAAGTATATCATGATGTATGTCTTGCACAATTGTGGTGTAAACAATTCTATGTAAATGTATGTCCCACTTTTGTCAAGAAACTGTCATGTAGATGTCTTGTCCAACAGATGTAATGTACAGTTATTGTTGAAGTTTGTTTGTCTACAAATAATTGAGTCCTACAATCCCAAAGAAATGGGACAAACTGATATAGGTCACAAAATGACAAAATATATAGGAGAAGATCTATGTGACGGGCGAACAGCACACTGTCAACAGTATAATGAGTGAGATGGATCCTCAGTTGTGCAGGGGCTAATAGTTCAGATCTTCTCTGGCCTTGGGTGAACTATTTTGCTTCTTTTATAAATTTCTGTGTAGATACATAGTGGTCTCACAGTGGGGGTTTGAGCCAAAGAAAAATGTTCTCCAAAAAAAAGGCTATTGCGGGAATGATTAGCTCATTTGAGTGACCTCTAGACAAAACGTGCTAAATCATATCCTTTATCTTGTTATTTATTATTCAAGATATATCTCCAGAGAACACTACAAACTAGGTCCTCTGGCAACTCAATCAAACATGTCACATAACTGGTAGGCTCTTTCCGGGATATAAATCCTGGGAAAACCTGGTCACATAACTGGGTTCCTCTTTTCGGGATATAAACCCTGGGAAAAAGAACACTCGTCTCGGATTAAACCCTGGTAATAACCTGCTAGGGGCTCACATACCTGTTGCCCTGATGTCAGGATACAAACCTTGGGTATACACTGCATAGGACTCACTTTTGGGATCTCTATGTTGGTATTAAAATCCGGGGTGACCTCTCGCAAATCAGTCCAATTCTTAGAGTTTTTATGGTGTTGTTTAATGGACCCTGTCTCTTATATGAGGGCAACTGTCCAGACATGTAAACCCACAATAAATCTCTAGAAGGTTTGATTTCAATAATAGTGATAATATTGCATGTATCACTGTTTTAATATATCAGTTAGGAATTCAATGTAGCAGACTGAAAATGATGTATAGATATCTTATGGGTCAACATAATTGCTTGTATCCATGATATTTATGTTCTCAGTATGAAATGACTTATTGGCTTGTCAATAATGTTGTATAATTTTGTGCATGCTGGTTGTTCAATATATGTATCCAACAATTAAGGTACCTGAAACACCAGAGAACACAAATTATTTTAAATATAACTGAGACAGCTAGTACAGGGAAAAATTCATTTTTGTCCCTGAAATTAGGACACTTAATCCAGTAAATGAATATGGGGCCTACTTCATCTCCAAAAATTAATTGCTGGCATGGGTGAGAGAGGGGAATATTGTTGTAAATACAACATTTTTTAATGTCACCACATCACATAAGATAACAACTCATTATATTCTCTTCTCCCCATAACATGCTTGCAACACTGAGAGCAGAGAGTGTGAACCCTGATGGAAAACTTGGGCAACCATTAAGACACCTCACTGACAATCTCTCTCGGTGATAGTCAGTATTCGTACCGACTAATGTCCAGTGTCGATTCGACATCTGGGTTTATTCTTCAGTTGTGTAACCCTGTCAGTGGCCCTGATCAAGCTACTGCGCGTGAGCACAATTGAATCTCCAGGAGAAAACATCCCTATCAACTCCGTCACTTGCCATTTCTGAAGTAGTGGTATTATTAAGCGTACTTGATACGTAATGGACGAGATGAAGGGAAGATTTTACCTGATGTCATGGGCGGTCATATAAAACCGACCACAGTCTGGTGTCTATAAGACATTAGTCTATTGTTCGATGGTGTAATCTCTCTGGTGTACTAGGATCCATGTCGCCAGGAGTGAACTCATTGAATCTCCAGGAAGGCCATCAAAATAACTGGACCCCTAGCCATTTATATGGAAGTGGAGAGCGTACGCAAAGTATGTGTCCAGGAAACGATGGATAACCAACCTGATGTCATTGGCGTATCATACGACTAGGAGCAAAACGTGGACAACCTGAAAAATTTCATGAAGAGATAAAACAGGATCCGTCTCCGACGTCTGCCGTCAATTCATCCTCAGCTGAGAAAGCGTTTCTGCCTTAAAAATGGTGGGAATTAAAGGGAGGACAAAGTTGAGTACAACTGATGTCATTCCCCTTTTTCATTCTCAATTGGGAAGACCTTTCTGCCGGAAGAAGGTGGGAATGTAAATAAGGATTACTGTTTCCAAACAGTTAACTCTTATATGGTAGAGATCACTGCAACTCCAGCAGTTGACACTCTATACACAATGTCTGCGAAAGTGGACTAACGAAAGATCAGTTTTAAACAGCTGACTACTTTCAAGATAAAGATCCCTGCACTCCAGCAGTCGATTCTTTATATAATAAGAACCATGCATTATGCAGTGGGATCTTATATTATTACTGAGATGCGAGGTGTATTCACAAGACCTGGCCAGGCCTATCCTCAAAGTCAGTAAAAATTGGCTTCCAAAATTCCAGTCAATATTGGTAACTAAGAAGCTAACCCACATAATCACACACCTTCAAAGGTAGCTGTGATAATGACGGACTTCTCTATGGATGAGAAGAAACGCCTTATATTCGCCAAAATAAACGTTTTGCTCATGTGGGAGAGAAAGAACGGATACTTCCCAGTCACTCAAAAGCATTTCGCTAGAGCATGGCTGAAGACAACTAGTTGGAACCTCCACCTGGAATTCTATATTAGTAGTGGTGGATGTTAGTCTAACTGCATCTACAAACTCAGTTGCTGCGTTAGAAACAGCTTAATTAGCAACTAAGGAGAGAAAATGCTGTCACTTCTCACAACAAATCAAAATAGAGGCCTAACGGAATGAGGAAATCTCAGCCAATAAGTGCACCTCTAAATCTATGGTAAGACTACAGAAATAAGTCAAGGAAATATAATGGGAAATTGCTACCATCTGCGAACACAAGAGACTTATTGGAAAGGTAGACCCTGTGTCCAACGCTAACCAAATCTGCACTAGTAGATTTTAGTCTCAAGTTCTGCAGCGGCTGCTATACAGTTCACCCGGAAGTGATTGTCTTTGCTCCGGTGATGATCAAAAATTTTAACCCAGTTCCAAATGCCAAGATTACTGTTGGAGAAAGTGTTCAGTTAAATACACTCTCGCAGGATTATCATTCTCCAGTGGCGAGGGGAAGAATGAAGTTCTGATAAGGTGAAAGGTTGAGAGATAAATGAAATGCAACCATTCTCTCTACACCTCATCTAGAAGTTGGCTTAATTGCAAGGCCATTACTTCACATAATGAATCTCTATGGAACATTCATACATTACGAAATGGTGTGACTCAGAGAGATCATTTATCACAATAAGGAAATATAGCAAGGATGTCAGCAGTGGAACACTGTCAGAGGTAAATAGAAGAGCAGTTCACAGATGAGTGGAGTCAGGACTCCTGATGCTCCCAGTGACTTAAAGGAACATAATGCAGGGCTAACTTCATAGTCTTCGCGTTTGCCACCAAATTCATCAACAGATGCAATGTTGGGGCAGATGTTTTTAAAGGAGAAAATCACTCAGTTCCAAATGTACTACTCTAGTAGGGTAAAGGGAGACAGGGAGTAATTGACAAAACCCACTTCAGGGATCTGGGAACTGTGGATTTCTGAAAATCATCTGTCATACCTATGAAAGATTTAAGAGAGGGGCCATGTAGCATGATGGAACAGAATTCCCCATTCCCAGTCCGACACATTTCATAAAGATACCGTAAATCTTAACGGGGACCATCCCAAATAGAAGGGCTATTATTAGATCGTATGTTCTAGAACGAGTTGGGGGAGGCGGCGGTATGCACTTGTCTTTTGATTGGTTCATAAGTAATGAGCCCACGCTATTCCTGGGCCATATTTTAAAATCTAATTAGTTGAGCGGGATTCCACCGAGAGCGGTCGCTAGTGTGATGTGATGACCCAACAATGCCCTTAAAGATTCAATAATATATTGTTCTCTGGACAGCAGGTACCACTTTAAAACATACTTTAATGTTGTAGTTGTGCCTGGTAAACGAATGAGAAGAATGTATGAGTATTTTGTGAATAAAATGTGAAAGTGGAAAACCTAACTTCTGTGCGCCAGAATTCTGAACACTGCATCTTCAACCTTGACATGTCTTTCACACTGTATACTCCAAGTGCATATCAATCCCTTGATGTGACTGGTTGCGTATGCTTGATGAATGTATGGCACACTCATGCAGATTCGCAAACCCAAACCCCTGGTGCATTCTTCATGCCTAGGATGACTCATTCTTAGCTCAACTGTACCTTTGCTCTCGTGCGAGTTAACAAATGACAGTCTGAATGGGAATGAGTGATGTAAACATGTACAAGTTCCTTGGTAAAAAGCTGAGAATGTTGGAGTGAGTGAGTTGGTGATTTAATAAATAGCCTCTCACATCTAGTGGAAGGAAAGATGCTTCAATATCCATATGTAAACAGGTTTGTGTGTGGCACGCCAGAATTGCTAAATCCATGTGATGCCTGGTGGATATATGCTCAAGAGAATTAATACAATTTCTCTTTGAAGTATCACACTGTTACCTCTACTGTTGGATGGTTCATATAAACTAGTTCCTAAGAGAACCATAGGTGTGTGAACCTGTGTCTTAGTTGGCTGAATATAATGTATGGCTCATGCAAATTTACAAGGACTAAACATGTTTTTCCCATATGTGCTTTGGTGCATATGTGAACAGTTGTTATGCAATTGAGCTTCTGTTACCTACTGTAGTAGACATGAAAATTACTCAGTGGGGAGAGAGCACATGGTGATGATAAAGATGATGTACCTGTGAGTCAGGTCTGTCTGAGAAAAGGGGTGAGGTCTGGCATTGCTGAATGAGTGTATATGGAATAGGACATTCATGCACCAACATCACAGCCATGGGAATGGATGTCTGGTCTGCTAATTGGGTAAATGCCATTAGTTAATACATATTGCATATTGCAGTTGTAAATGCCTATTTTCCATTTCCCTTCACAATGCCTGTCCCATGTTGCTATGTCACAATGATTGCTGTACTGTGTCTGGTCCTCCTTGTGCCCAGGTCTACTGTGGTTCAAACATGGTGGAACTTAGACCACATAAATGCTTGTAATTGTGTTAAGCTACCCTGTCTCAGCATATGGTCTTGTGATTACCACAGTGCATCACAGTGAAATTCACTACATCATCAACCTTAACCTTCCCCATCTCCATCTGTGTATGTTAATGTATGATAACATCATCTTTTAACAAATGTAAAGAGATGTTGTGCCATTTTGTATATTGACAGAGAACAGGAGGATGGAGGAGAGGCTTCCATATATCATCTGGGAAAACTAACCAGTAGTCCCAGAATCCAGAACCAACTCTCTATAAGTGAAATCTTCTAGAACCCACAATATGGGAATTTCCTAGAGACTTTCAGCTCAGCTCTCAAACAGCTGGATATAAATAAGGGAGAAAAAGAGTTCTGAAGACTACAGTGATCTTTGAGTCAATCAAATGTCATCTGAGAACTAAACAACAAGTCTATGGTGGTGAACCTCATTCAAGACGTCTGGTGAAATGACTGGGACAATGGATTGTTTGGCTAGGACTTATCTTAGTTAATCTCCAGCCTGGTGCTCACACAGTGTTCAGAATGAAGACTTGTATGTAAAGTACGTGAGATAGACTGAGGAGAAGGAAGAAGACTGGGACATAGTTGTATCTTAGATCTTCCTCTACAGGAAAAGGAGAACAACATCCTAAGTCTCAACTTCATAAACAGTCAACTCACCAGTGAAAGACAAGGCTGTAGCTTTTCTTCAAACAGTGACAGTAGGGGATAATTAGTCAGACTTGGAAAATCATCATGGGGAGAACTGCAACCTGAGCTTGTCCAACACCCATCATAGGTGCTAAAAGGATTAAACAGACCAGTGGAGCAGAAGGTCCCTATGCTTGCCCCAGGTTATGGCTTATCTTGGTTTTCCCTCATTAACAGTAGAGGAAAGGATAAAAGTCAATGGTGTAGTGGTGATTAGAGAGGAGAGGAGGAGGAGAGCTGGTTATTGGCTGGTGGAGTAATGGGGAGGTGTTGTATCTTGTTTATCAACCTGCATGTGTGACATATTTTATGCATTTTTTATGCAATAATTGAAGTGTTGACATGACAGGAGATGAGACAATGGTCATCACTGGACTCACCATCCACTCAATAAATTGTGTATTCAATGAACCAGTGTTTTAAGTACATGTCCCCAGTGAATTTCTTGTACAGTTGCTGTCAAGTGTTGTCTCTGGTGACTGTCTTAAGTGCTGTGGTTGGTTATACATATTGTGAAAAGTCCTGTATAGATGTTGTCAAGTATCTCATGATGTATGTCTTGCACAATTGTGGTGTAAACAATTCTATGTAAATATATGTCCCACTTTTGTCAAGAAACTGTCATGTAGATGTCTTGTCCAACAGATGTAATGTACAGTTATTGTTGAAGTTTGTTTGTCTACAAATAATTGAGTCCTACAATCCCAAAGAAATGGGACAAACTGATATAGGTCACAAAATGACAAAATATATAGGAGAAGATCTATGTGACGGACGAACAGCACACTGTCAACAGTATAATGAGTGAGATGGATCCTCAGTTGTGCAGGGGCTAATAGTTCAGATCTTCTCTGGCCTTGGGTGAACTATTTTACTTCTTTTATAAATTTCTGTGTAGATACATAGTGGTCTCACAGTGGGGGTTTGAGCCAAAGGAAAATGTTCTCCAAAAAAAGCTATTGCGGGAATGATTAGCTCATTTGAGTGACCTCTAGACAAAACGTGCTAAATCATATCCTTAATCTTGTTATTTATTATTCAAGATATATATCCAGAGAACACTACAAACTAGGTCCTCTGGCAACTCAATCAAACATGTCACAATGACTATACTCCTGAACACTGATCTGAGTCTACAGACACTTTAGAATATACGTCACACATTCTACACTTTATACACACACACACTTCTCCTACATATACTCTTTGCTTTAATAAATTTCTTGTGTTTATTTGTAGAAGCTAGAGTTGTCACGTATGTTATGTTGGGGAAGAATGAGAGGGGCATGATCCAGGAGTGAGTAAGAGTGAGAAGAAGGTGTCTTCAGATTGAGGGAGTGTTGTGGACGGAGTCTACTGGATATCTCCAGGATAGTGATATTGAATTAAAAGAAATGTGGGTGTTGATTCCCCTCACTCCAGGGACGACACTAAAGTGGTAAAGAAGAGCAAATAACTACTACATTCATTTTTTACAAACACGACAACTACCACAGAACTAGATTGCACAGGTCACTACCACAGAACCAGATTGCAAAGGTCACTACCACAGAAAATAGATTGCACAGGTCACTACCACAGAAAATAGATTGCAAAGGCCACTATCACAGAATCAGATTGTCCGTACCACTCCAATAGAATCAGCTTGTCCATACCACTACCACAGAATCGGAATGCACAGGCCACTACCACAGAATCAGATTGTCCGTTCCATTACCACATAATTAGATTGTCCGTTCTATTACAATAGAATCGTATTGTCCGTTCAATTACCACATAATCATATTTTCAGTTCCATTACCAAATAATTAGATTGCCCGTACAATTACCACAAAATCTGACTGTCCGTTCCACTGGCAAAGAATCAGGATGTCTGTTTTACTATCACATAATCAGATTGTCCGTTCTACTATCATAGAATCATATTGCCCGTTCTACTATCATAGAATCAGATTGTCCGTTCTACTATCATAGAATCATATTGCCCGTTCTACTATCATAGAATCATATTGCCCGTTCTACTATCATAGAATCATATTGCCCGTTCTACTATCATAGAATCAGATTGCCCGTTCTAATATCATAGAATCATATTGCCCGTTCTACTATCATAGAATCATATTGCCCGTTCTACTATCATAGAATCATATTGCCCGTTCTACTATCATAGAATCATATTGCCCGTTCTACTATCATAGAATCATATTGCCCGTTCCACTATCATAGAATCATATTGCCCGTTCTACTATCATAGAATCAGATTGCCCGTTCCACTATCATAGAATCATATTGTCCGTTCTACTATCATAGAATCATATTGCCCGTTCTACTATCATAGAATCATATTGCCCGTTCTACTATCATAGAATCATATTGCCCGTTCTACTATCATAGAATCATATTGCCCGTTCCACTATCATAGAATCATATTGCCCGTTCTACTATCATAGAATCATATTGCCCGTTCTACTACCATAGAATCAGATAGTTCGTTCTACTATCATAGAATCATATTGCCCGTTCTACTATCATAGAATCATATTGCCCGTTCTACTATCATAGAATCATATTGCCCGTTCTACTATCATAGAATCATATTGCCCGTTCTACTATCATAGAATCATATTGCCCGTTCTACTATCATAGAATCATATTGCCCGTTCTACTATCAT
This sequence comes from Cepaea hortensis, assembly GCA_963921405.1. Taxonomy (NCBI): domain Eukaryota; kingdom Metazoa; phylum Mollusca; class Gastropoda; order Stylommatophora; family Helicidae; genus Cepaea; species Cepaea hortensis. The sequence continues at coordinate 84,767,170 of OY992884.1, read as the reverse complement.
AGAATCATATTGCCCGTTCTACTATCATAGAATCATATTGCCCGTTCTACTATCATAGAATCATATTGCCCGTTCCACTATCATAGAATCATATTGCCCGTTCTACTATCATAGAATCATATTGCCCGTTCTACTACCATAGAATCAGATAGTTCGTTCTACTATCATAGAATCATATTGCCCGTTCTACTATCATAGAATCATATTGCCCGTTCTACTATCATAGAATCATATTGCCCGTTCTACTATCATAGAATCATATTGCCCGTTCTACTATCATAGAATCATATTGCCCGTTCTACTATCATAGAATCATATTGCCCGTTCTACTATCATAGAATCATATTGCCCGTTCTACTATCATAGAATCATATTGCCCGTTCTACTATCATAGAATCATATTGCCCGTTCTACTATCATAGAATCATATTGCCCGTTCTACTATCATAGAATCATATTGCCCGTTCTACTATCATAGAATCATATTGCCCGTTCTACTATCATAGAATCATATTGCCCGTTCTACTATCATAGAATCATATTGCCCGTTCTACTATCATAGAATCATATTGCCCGTTCTACTATCATAGAATCATATTGCCCGTTCTACTATCATAGAATCATATTGCCCGTTCTACTATCATAGAATCATATTGCCCGTTCTACTATCATAGAATCATATTGCCCGTTCTACTATCATAGAATCATATTGCCCGTTCTACTATCATAGAATCATATTGCCCGTTCTACTATCTTAGAATCATATTTCCCGTTCTACTATCATAGAATCATATTGCCCGTTCTACTATCATAGAATCATATTGCCCGTTCTACTATCATAGAATCATATTGCCCGTTCTACTATCATAGAATCATATTGCCCGTTCTACTATCATAGAATCATATTGCCCGTTCTACTATCATAGAATCATATTGCCCGTTCTACTATCATAGAATCATATTGCCCGTTCTACTATCATAGAATCATATTGCCCGTTCTACTATCATAGAATCAGATTGCCCGTTCTACTATCATAGAATCATATTGCCCGTTCTACTATCATAGAATCATATTGCCTGTTCTACTATCATAGAATCATATTGCTTGTTCTACTATCATAGAATCATATTGCCCGTTCTACTATCATAGAATCATATTGCCCGTTCTACTATCATAGAATCATATTGCCCGTTCTACTATCATAGAATCATATTGCCCGTTCTACTATCATAGAATCATATTGCCCGTTCTACTATCATAGAATCATATTGCCCGTTCTACTATCATAGAATCATATTGCCCGTTCTACTATCATAGAATCATATTGCCCGTTCTACTATCATAGAATCATATTGCCCGTTCTACTATCATAGAATCATATTGCCCGTTCTACTATCATGGAATCATATTGCCCGTTCTACTATCATAGAATCATATTGCCCGTTCTACTATCATGGAATCATATTGCCCGTTCTACTATCATAGAATCATATTGCCCGTTCTACTATCATAGAATCATATTGCCCGTTCTACTATCATAGAATCAGATTGCCCGTTCTACTATCATAGAATCATATTGCCCGTTCTACTATCATAGAATCATATTGCCCGTTCTACTATCATAGAATCATATTGCCCGTTCTACTATCATAGAATCATATTGCCCGTTCTACTATCATAGAATCATATTGCCCGTTCTACTATCATAGAATCATATTGCCCGTTCTACTATCATAGAATCATATTGCCCGTTCTACTATCATAGAATCATATTGCCCGTTCTACTATCATAGAATCATATTGCCCGTTCTACTATCATAGAATCATATTGCCCGTTCTACTATCATAGAATCATATTGCCCGTTCTACTATCATAGAATCATATTGCCCGTTCTACTATCATAGAATCATATTGCCCCTTCTACTATCATAGAATCATATTGCCCGTTCTACTATCATAGAATCATATTGCCCGTTCTACTATCACAGAATCATATTGCCCGTTCCACTATCACAGAATCATATTGCCCGTTCCACTATCACAGAATCATATTGCCCGTTCCACTATCATAGAATCATATTGCCCGTTCCACTATCACAGAATCATATTGCCCGTTCCACTATCATAGAATCATATTGCCCGTTCTACTATCATAGAATCATATTGTCCGTTCTACTATCATAGAATCATATTGCCCGTTCTACTATCATAGAATCATATTGCCCGTTCTACTATCATGGAATCATATTGCCCGTTCTACTATCATAGAATCATATTGCCCGTTCTACTATCATAGAATCATATTGCCCGTTCTACTATCATAGAATCAGATTGCCCGTTCTACTATCATAGAATCATATTGCCCGTTCTACTATCATAGAATCATATTGCCCGTTCTACTATCATAGAATCATATTGCCCGTTCTACTATCATAGAATCATATTGCCCGTTCTACTATCATAGAATCATATTGCCCGTTCTACTATCATAGAATCATATTGCCCGTTCTACTATCATAGAATCATATTGCCCGTTCTACTATCATAGAATCATATTGCCCGTTCTACTATCATAGAATCATATTGCCCGTTCTACTATCATAGAATCATATTGCCCGTTCTACTATCATAGAATCATATTGCCCGTTCTACTATCATAGAATCATATTGCCCGTTCTACTATCATAGAATCATATTGCCCGTTCTACTATCATAGAATCATATTGCCCGTTCTACTATCATAGAATCATATTGCCCGTTCTACTATCATAGAATCATATTGCCCGTTCTACTATCATAGAATCATATTGCCCGTTCTACTATCATAGAATCATATTGCCCGTTCTACTATCTTAGAATCATATTTCCCGTTCTACTATCATAGAATCATATTGCCCGTTCTACTATCATAGAATCATATTGCCCGTTCTACTATCATAGAATCAGATTGCCCGTTCTACTATCATAGAATCATATTGCCCGTTCTACTATCATAGAATCATATTGCCCGTTCTACTATCATAGAATCATATTGCCCGTTCTACTATCATAGAATCATATTGCCCGTTCTACTATCATAGAATCATATTGCCCGTTCTACTATCATAGAATCAGATTGCCCGTTCTACTATCATAGAATCATATTGCCCGTTCTACTATCATAGAATCATATTGCCTGTTCTACTATCATAGAATCATATTGCTTGTTCTACTATCATAGAATCATATTGCCCGTTCTACTATCATAGAATCATATTGCCCGTTCTACTATCATAGAATCATATTGCCCGTTCTACTATCATAGAATCATATTGCCCGTTCTACTATCATAGAATCATATTGCCCGTTCTACTATCATAGAATCATATTGCCCGTTCTACTATCATAGAATCATATTGCCCGTTCTACTATCATAGAATCATATTGCCCGTTCTACTATCATAGAATCATATTGCCCGTTCTACTATCATAGAATCATATTGCCCGTTCTACTATCATGGAATCATATTGCCCGTTCTACTATCATAGAATCATATTGCCCGTTCTACTATCATGGAATCATATTGCCCGTTCTACTATCATAGAATCATATTGCCCGTTCTACTATCATAGAATCATATTGCCCGTTCTACTATCATAGAATCAGATTGCCCGTTCTACTATCATAGAATCATATTGCCCGTTCTACTATCATAGAATCATATTGCCCGTTCTACTATCATAGAATCATATTGCCCGTTCTACTATCATAGAATCATATTGCCCGTTCTACTATCATAGAATCATATTGCCCGTTCTACTATCATAGAATCATATTGCCCGTTCTACTATCATAGAATCATATTGCCCGTTCTACTATCATAGAATCATATTGCCCGTTCTACTATCATAGAATCATATTGCCCGTTCTACTATCATAGAATCATATTGCCCGTTCTACTATCATAGAATCATATTGCCCGTTCTACTATCATAGAATCATATTGCCCGTTCTACTATCATAGAATCATATTGCCCGTTCTACTATCATAGAATCATATTGCCCGTTCTACTATCATAGAATCATATTGCCCGTTCTACTATCACAGAATCATATTGCCCGTTCCACTATCACAGAATCATATTGCCCGTTCCACTATCACAGAATCATATTGCCCGTTCCACTATCATAGAATCATATTGCCCGTTCCACTATCACAGAATCATATTGCCCGTTCCACTATCATAGAATCATATTGCCCGTTCTACTATCATAGAATCATATTGCCCGTTCTACTATCATAGAATCATATTGCCCGTTCTACTATCATAGAATCATATTGCCCGTTCTACTATCATGGAATCATATTGCCCGTTCTACTATCATAGAATCATATTGCCCGTTCTACTATCATAGAATCATATTGCCCGTTCTACTATCATAGAATCAGATTGCCCGTTCTACTATCATAGAATCATATTGCCCGTTCTACTATCATAGAATCATATTGCCCGTTCTACTATCATAGAATCATATTGCCCGTTCTACTATCATAGAATCATATTGCCCGTTCTACTATCATAGAATCATATTGCCCGTTCTACTATCATAGAATCATATTGCCCGTTCTACTATCATAGAATCATATTGCCCGTTCTACTATCATAGAATCATATTGCCCGTTCTACTATCATAGAATCATATTGCCCGTTCTACTACGTAACTTACGGGGTATGTGAGCCGGCCGCTCAGAAAGCAATGCCAAACTACTGAGCGTAATCTTGCCAAGAAATCAACATACAGCTGAAAGATGCTTATGTTGACAGCGATGTCCTGTAAAGGATACGAAAAAAAAAAAAAACACTACCATAGAATCAAACTGCACAAGCCACTATCACAGAATCAGATTGCCCGTTCTACTACCACAGAATTAGATTGCACAGACCACTACGACATAATCAGATGGCCCGTTTCACTATCACACAATCAGATTGTCTGTTCCACTACCACAGAATCAGATTTTCCGTTCCACTGTCAACGAATCAGATTGACCGTTCAACTACCACAGAATCGAATTGTTCGTTCCATTACCACATAATGTGATTGCCCGTTCCACTACCACAAAATCAGATTGTCCGTTCCAGTACCACATAATTAGATTGCCCGTTCCATTACCACAGAAGCAGATTATCCGTTCCACAACCACATAATCAATTGTCCATTTCACTATCGCATAATCAGAGGGTCAGTTCCACTATAACAGAATCAGATGGCTTGTTCCACTACCACAGAATCAAATTACCCGTTCAACTACCACAGATTAAGATTGCCCGTTCCACTACCACAGAATCAGATTGTCCGTTCCACTACCACGGAATCAGATTGTCCGTTCCACTACCACAGAATCAGATTGTCCGTTCCACTACCACGGAATCAGATGCTCAAGTCATTACGTCTCTGTCCAAATCATTGGCTTTATCACAGCAGAGACCGTGAGCCTTAAAGAAGTGACGAGAAATGACTTCATCCCACAACTATTTGTCATCTATTAGAATAACTGAAAGATGCCCATCCTCTACACATTTGATATGACACACTACATACACCCCCACACACACACATACACACACGCACGTACACACACATTCGCATACACGCGCGCGCACGCATCGCCCCGTTAGTTAGTTAGTTAGTTAGTTAGTTAGTTAGTTCGTTAGTTAGTTAGTTAGTTAGTTAGTTCGTTCGTTAGTTAGTTAGTTAGTTAGTTAGTTCGTTCGTTAGTTAGTTAGTTAGTTAGTTAGTTAGTTAGTTCGTTATTTAGTTAGTTAGTTAGTTAGTTAGTTAGTTAGTTAGTTAGTTAGTTAGTTAGTTAGATAGTTCGTTAGTTAGTTCGTTAGTTAGTTAGTTAGTTAGTTAGTTCGTTAGTTAGTTAGTTAGTTAGTTAGTTCGTTAGTTAGTTAGTTAGTTAGTTAGTTCGTTAGTTAGTTAGTTAGTTAGTTAGTTAGTTCGTTAGTTAGTTAGTTAGTTAGTTAGTTAGTTCGTTAGTTAGTTAGTTAGTTAGTTAGTTAGTTAGTTAGTTCGTTAGTTAGTTAGTTAGTTAGTTAGTTAGTTCGTTAGTTAGTTAGTTAGTTAGTTAGTTAGTTCGTTAGTTAGTTAGTTAGTTAGTTAGTTAGTTAGTTAGTTCGTTAGTTAGTTAGTTAGTTAGTTAGTTCGTTCGTTAGTTAGTTAGTTAGTTAGTTAGTTAGTTAGTTCGTTAGTTCGTTAGTTAGTTAGTTAGTTAGTTCGTTAGTTCGTTAGTTAGTTAGTTAGTTCGTTCGTTCGTTCGTTAGTTAGTTAGTTAGTTCGTTAGTTAGTTAGTTAGTTAGTTAGTTAGTTAGTTCGTTAGTTCGTTAGTTCGTTCGTTCGTTAGTTCGTTAGTTAGTTCGTTCGTTCGTTCGTTCGTTCGTTCGTTCGTTAGTTAGTTAGTTAGTTAGTTAGTTAGTTAGTTAGTTCGTTCGTTCGTTCGTTCGTTCGTTCGTTAGTTAGTTAGTTCGTTCGTTCGTTCGTTCGTTCGTTCGTTCGTTCGTTCGTTCGTTCGTTCGTTCGTTCGTTCGTTCATTCGTTCGTTCGTTCGTTCGTTCGTTCGTTCGTTCGTTCGTTCGTTAGTTAGTTAGTTAGTTAGTTAGTTAGTTCGTTAGTTAGTTAGTTCGTTAGTTCGTTAGTTAGTTCGTTAGTTAGTTAGTTCGTTAGTTCGTTCGTTCGTTCGTTCGTTAGTTAGTTAGTTCGTTCGTTCGTTCGTTCGTTCGTTCGTTCGTTCGTTCGTTCGTTCGTTAGTTAGTTAGTTAGTTAGTTAGTTAGTTAGTTCGTTCGTTCGTTCGTTCGTTAGTTAGTTAGTTAGTTAGTTAGTTAGTTAGTTCGTTCGTTCGTTCGTTCGTTCGTTCGTTCGTTCGTTCGTTCGTTCGTTCGTTCGTTCGTTCGTTCGTTCGTTCGTTCGTTCGTTCGTTCGTTCGTTCGTTCGTTCGTTCGTTCGTTAGTTAGTTAGTTAGTTAGTTAGTTAGTTCGTTAGTTCGTTAGTTCGTTAGTTCGTTAGTTCGTTAGTTAGTTAGTTCGTTAGTTAGTTAGTTAGTTAGTTAGTTAGTTAGTTAGTTAGTTAGTTAGTTAGTTAGTTAGTTAGTTAGTCGACAGATCATCCTCATTGCACATCGAACCATTCAGTCCCTAAGAGCTCGGATCCCCTCCTCAGCAAATCCCGCAGTGTGTAGCAACTGACTACATCAGTTCTGTGTTGGTTTATCAATCTTCTTTGGCTTCTCACGTAATGTTCTAGTTTGGCCACCCCTCTTTTAATTTGCTGTTCTCGGAGTCTGACCATGGTTGCAGATTCACTGTCATAACTTGGTTCTCGCAAAAGTCTTACTTCTCGTAAAGCATTCAGAATGTCTGCCTGGTCCATGGCTCGTCCGCCTTCCACGGTAGCCTCACCTGCGAGCTTGTCAGCCCGCTCATTTCCTAGTACATTCGCATGCCCTGTCACGAAATTGAAACTAATCTTTGCCAGCCGAGACCACTCCAGAGACAGTAGCCATTCTCTTCGGATCCACTTCATCTCTATCGTCTAGAGCAGGGGTGGCCAACACGAGGCCCGCGGGCCGCATGCGACCCGCCGGGAGTCATGTTGTGGCCCGCGGAGTGGGAAACGACGATGTGGTTGAAGCTGTAGCACGCTTGCTTGTTTACTTAAATTAACAAAAAAATAATAAAAGAAAAAAAATTGGTGCGTGGCCCGGCAGGAAATATTATTTCTGAAATTTGGCCCGCCTGCTGAAAAAGTTGACCACCCCTGGTCTAGAGCATGCTCATTGAGTCGCTAAGGAAACATGCCCTAGTTAATGTCTATGTCTCGAGCAACGTTATTACTTTACTTACTGCCTTGACTTCCATAGTCAGGCTACTTGTGGTCAAAGCGAAAGCACCAGAATCTTCCTTCACAATTTTTCCTCCGGCCTGAGCCGTAGAGGCCCATGAACTTCTCACTCGTCGAACGACCGACCCATCAGTGTAAATGACAGCATCACCCTCCAAAGAATTCTCGAAGAAGATTTCTCTTCCGCCTCCACAGCAGCCGGATTTTCTTGCCTGCATTGTCTGTCTAGTTGGATGCAAACTGAAAAGGACGTACAAAAATATGTTGTAACTTGTACCCACTCCTCGCCAGGTTCTATGTCCTCACGTGCACATACCTGTTGAAGAATGTCTTCGGCTTGTGACCCATCCACGACTTTCCTCCTTTGAATCTGCTGCCCTTCACCTTCCTAATTTCACTATGCAGTGGATGTTGTGTGTTTGCGTTGACTCTGAGGTAGACACATGCTCTGCAAATTTGTATTCTGTCCCCAATGGTTGGAAAATCAAGAAGGTAGCTCATCGCCCTGCATGCTGTTTCTCTTGTACATCCAAGAATAATACACATAACTTCGTTTTGTATCCTTTCCATCCTTTCCATCGGCTTACGGCTGATAGTCAGGATCGTCATCGCATACTCAAAAACCAGACCCTCTTTAAGAAGACAAAGATGGCGCTGCTCACAGTTTGCCGCCGCCATCACCCGCATCGCAGCCAAGCCTCGCTTGGCCTTTGTTATCACCCTGTCTATGTGCTCATGATAAGCAAGACTTCGATCAAAACATATCCCCTGTAGTTCATTGCCTGCGTTCTTTCCACCGTCTCTGAACCCAGATTTATAGTTGGTGTTGGAGTGTTGACAATATGGTTATTCAAAGGGAACCATGTCACTGCTGCCTTCGTTGGGCTAACCATCACCCCAGATTACACACACCAAGTACTTATGCGATACGTTCTGTTTGTAGATCCACAGCAACTCGATCTCTATCCTTATCCTGACGATACACTAACACATCGTGAGCATATGACAATGCCCACCCCACCCCCCCCCCCCCGGTTATCTGATGTGCTCGCTGGTGATTCTCACAGTGTAGGCGTTGAACAGCAACGGAGATAATGATGATCCCTGTGGAAGGCCCGGATATATTGTTGTTGGTTCAGAGGTCCAACTGCCACATCTAAAAACTACTTTCCGCTGGAATAGAGCTGCGGCGATCCAACTAAGGAGGAATTGACTTATCTTGAGTTCAAGAAGCTGAAACATTTAAAAATCCAATGGTACTCTGTTGTACGCATCCTTAGGATCAATCGCCGCGGCACATGTTTCAATGCCTGAATGGAAACCTTCATAGACATCCTGGGAAATCAAAAACTGCTGCGTTGGTCCAGGTTTCTCTGTTTGGACGGTACCCTCCGACGGTAGCTTGGAAACAACCTTGCCTCTCTAACTGACTTGATATTTTCCTGGCAATTAACTTCTCCAGCAGCTTGCCTATTGTATTTTGCATGGTTATTACCCGATATCCCTAAATTTGTGTGTGGTCTTTGCCAGGCTTCGGCAAAGTAATCGGATAGCTGTGCAACCACTCTTCCTTGATGCTAGCACTCCCTATACTGTTGGTGTACATATCTGCTAGTTCCTCTAACTCGTTGTCGGTACACATATTGGTGTTGTCATACCTTATACCATCTGACCCTGGTGCGCTGGTTTTTGTTCGTCGAAGCACAGCCCTGATCACTTTCACTGTTACTGTGTCTTCAACTGCAATATTTTGGGCCTTACACATATCTGAGGTAACCGCCTTGGCAAAATTTCGGCCTCTCACGTCTGTCTAGTTGCTCTGTTCTAGATAGCGTTCAAAAAGGGCTTTGCCCTTATTCTCGTCAGACCTCTGCCAGATAAGGTCAGCACTTTGGAAGTCAGGAACACTCTTATTCTTGATTACCCCATTCATAATTTTATGTAGTCGCCAGAATAATTTCAGTGACTTGTCTGTGCATATTCTTTGACACAACTCTGCCCACTTTTCACCTTTAACCACTTTAACCAGGTTTTTGAAATAGCTAACGTTTGTGCCAATCTCTCTTTCCAAGTGCACGATAAGACTAGGATGGACAGCTCTGTTCTTCTTGGCGTTTTGCAACTTCCTTATAGCACCACGCTTATCCATCCAGGCCTTTTCCACCTCCCAATTCCACCAAGTTTGCTGCTCCCAGCTTTTTTTTCCCGCCATGATGTTTCCTGCGCTTTTCAGGCCTTATATTATTCACCACGTCTTGCCCTGAACTGTCATACTTGAAGGTCTTGACTGTTGACTTGTGCTGCCTGGTTCTGCCTTTCTCCACCAATATACTGCGAGGGTGGTGGTCGCTGCCATGGTGCCCTAGGACACCACATCTGCATACTGTAGTGAGTAAAGGAGAAACCAGCGCCAGGTCAATAAATCTGTCCTCATCACCTGGACGACTTTCTGTCCTGGTGACACAGCCACTATTGATACAAACAAGATGACTGGTTTCAAGTGCAGCCTCGAGCTCCCTCCCCCTGTGTGTTGGAGGAAATGTTTTGGATCTAAAGCAACGAAGGTGTTACGGACGTGATTCGTAATCACGCATATCGTGTTCGAAACACTGCTGCTGGTGTTCAGTCAAAAGATCGCCTTGTGTTGGATTTAATGCAATGATATGAGTTCGTGTCATTCAGAGAGCAATACCAACTACTGAACGTAAACTTGCCAAGAAATCACACAATGCCAAAAATAAGATGGGTTTCCTGCGACGTACTTTAGAGGATATGCAACGAACTAACTGCAGTTCGTCAATATAAAGAAGGCAACGATTGGTCTGTCTGTGACCCTTTATGGTTTCAACGATATAAAAAGGCAATGATTGGTCTGTCTGTGACCCTTTGTGGTTTCAACGATATAAAGAAAGCAATGATTGGTCTGTATGTGACCCTTTGTGGTTTTAACGATTAAAATAAGGCAATGATTGTAATGTATATGACCTTTTGTGGTTTCAACGATATAAAGAAGGCAATGATTGGTCTGTCTGTGACCCTTTTGGTTTCAACGATATAAAGGAGGCAATGATTGGTCTGTCTGTGACCCGTTGTTTTTTCAACGATATAAGGAAGGCAATGATTGGTCTGTCTGTAACCCTTTGTGGTTTTAACGATATAAGGAATGCAATGATTGGTTTGTCTGTGACCCTTTGTGGTTTCAACGATATAAAGAAAGCAATGATTGGTCTGTCTGTAACCCTTTGTGGTTTCAACGATACAAGGAAGGCAATGATTGGTCTGTCTGTGACGCTTTGTGGTTTGAACGATATAAAGAAGGCAATGATTGGTCTGTCTGTGACCCTTTGTGGTTTCAACGATATAAGGAAGGCAATGATTGGTCTGTCTGTGACCCTTTCTGGTTTCAACGATATAAAAAAGGCAATGATTGGACTGTCTGTGACCCTTTGTGGTTTCAACGATATAAAGAAGGCAATGATTGGACTGTCGTGACCCTTTGTGGTTTCAACGATATAAAGAAAGCAATGATTGGGCTGTCTGTGGCTCTTTGTGGTTTCAACGATATAAAGAAAGCAATGATTGGACTGTCTGTGGCCCTTTGTGGTTTCAACGATATAAAGAAGGCAATGATTGGTCTGTCTGTGACCCTTTGTGGTTTCAACGATACAAAGAAGGCAATGATTGGTCTGTCTGTGACCCTTTGTGGTTTCAACGATATAAGGAAGGCAATGATTGGTCTGTCTGTGACCCTGTGTGGTTTCAACGATATAAGGACGGCAATGATTGGTCTGTCTGTGACCCTTTCTGGTTTCAACGATATAAAAAAGGCAATGATTGGACTGTCTGTGACCCTTTGTGGTTTCAACAATATAAAGAAGGCAATGATTGGACTGTCGTGACCCTTTGTGGTTTCAACGATATAAAGAAAGCAATGATTGGGCTGTCTGTGGCCCTTTGTGGTTTCAACGATATAAAGAAAGCAATGATTGGACTGTCTGTGGCCCTTTGTGGTTTCAACGATATAAAGAAGGCAATGATTGGTCTGTCTGTGACCCTTTGTGGTTTCAACGATATAAAGAAGGCAATGATTGGACTGTCTGTGACCCTTTGTGGTTTCAACGATATAAAGAAGGCAATGATTGGACAGTCTGTGACCCTTTGTGGTTTGAACGATATAAAGAAGGCAATGATTGTTCTGTCTGTGACCCTGTGTGGTTTGAACGATATAAAGAAGGCAATGATTGTTCTGTCTGTGACCCTTTGTGGTTTCAACGATATAAAGAAAGCAATGATTGGACTGTCTGTGGCCCTTTGTGGTTTCAACGATATAAAGAAGGCAATGATTGGTCTGTCTGTGACCCTTTGTGGTTTCAACGATATAAAGAAGGCAATGATTGGTCTGTCTGTGACCCTTTGTGGTTTCAACGATATAAAGAAGGCAATGATTGGACAGTCTGTGACCCTTTGTGGTTTGAACGATATAAAGAAGGCAATGATTGTTCTGTCTGTGACCCTGTATAGTTCAACAAATAAAGACAATTTCCGTAGCACTAATCTGTGAGGGTACATGAAACGTTAGGGCCGTCACATTTTGTAGGCCGGAGTGCACAGAGGGATAGGTAGTCAGTCTTTCCCTCTCATGGCGGACGTAGAGAGCTGATAACAAACCCTCGTCAGACCGATCTCGTGCCATGCCCGTTCGAGCCTACGCTATTTTAAGTATACAGAAAACTCAGTTGTCGCGTCACTGCGAGGTAATTGAGATCACAGTAGGCTTAGAGCCGGGGGATTTCATGGGGACACATCAACACAACATGGATGAGAGTACATGCTTGAGAATGTTGTTTCTGAGACAGTTAATCTTTGGTAATGTTCTATCTAAAACAGTTAATGTTTGAGAATATTGTATCTGAGACAGTTAATGTTTGAGAATGTTGGATCAGAAACAGCCAATATTTGGGGTTGTTATATCTGAAACAGTCAGTTGATGAGAATGTTGTATCTGAGACAGTCAGTTATTAATAATGCTGCTTCTGATAAGTCACCTATTGAGAATGTTCTATCGGAGACAGTCAATGGTTATGACTGTTGTATTTGATGCAGTCAATGTTTAATAATTTTGTATAGATGTTTTCTCTGAGACAGTCCATGTGTGAAACCTTATTGTAAAACAGTAAACGCTTGAGAAATCTTCTATAAGACAGACAATGTTTATGAAATCTTGTTTGAGATAGTCTATGTTTGTTAAATCTGAGCTTAGTCAGTATTTGAGCATGGTAAATCTGAGACAAGACAATGTTTGAGACAAGACAATGTTTGAGACAAGACAATGTTTGAGACAAGACAATGTTTGAGACAAGACAATGTTTGAGACAAGACAATGTTTGAGACAAGACAATGTTTGAGACAAGACAATGTTTGAGACAAGACAATGTTTGAGACAAGACAATGTTTGAGACAAGACAATGTTTGAGACAAGACAATGTTTGAGACAAGACAATGTTTGAGACAAGACAATGTTTGAGACAAGACAATGTTTGAGACAAGACAATGTTTGAGACAAGACAATGTTTGAGACAAGACAATGTTTGAGACAAGACAATGTTTGAGACAAGACAATGTTTGAGACAAGACAATGTTTGAGACAAGACAATGTTTGAGACAAGACAATGTTTGAGACAAGACAATGTTTGAGACAAGACAATGTTTGAGACAAGACAATGTTTGAGACAAGACAATGTTTGAGACAAGACAATGTTTGAGACAAGACAATGTTTGAGACAAGACAATGTTTGAGACAAGACAATGTTTGAGACAAGACAATGTTTGAGACAAGACAATGTTTGAGACAAGACAATGTTTGAGACAAGACAATGTTTGAGACAAGACAATGTTTGAGACAAGACAATGTTTGAGACAAGACAATGTTTGAGACAAGACAATGTTTGAGACAAGACAATGTTTGAGACAAGACAATGTTTGAGACAAGACAATGTTTGAGACAAGACAATGTTTGAGACAAGACAATGTTTGAGACAAGACAATGTTTGAGACAAGACAATGTTTGAGACAAGACAATGTTTGAGACAAGACAATGTTTGAGACAAGACAATGTTTGAGACAAGACAATGTTTGAGACAAGACAATGTTTGAGACAAGACAATGTTTGAGACAAGACAATGTTTGAGACAAGACAATGTTTGAGACAAGACAATGTTTGAGACAAGACAATGTTTGAGACAAGACAATGTTTGAGACAAGACAATGTTTGAGACAAGACAATGTTTGAGACAAGACAATGTTTGAGACAAGACAATGTTTGAGACAAGACAATGTTTGAGACAAGACAATGTTTGAGACAAGACAATGTTTGAGACAAGACAATGTTTGAGACAAGACAATGTTTGAGACAAGACAATGTTTGAGACAAGACAATGTTTGAGACAAGACAATGTTTGAGACAAGACAATGTTTGAGACAAGACAATGTTTGAGACAAGACAATGTTTGAGATATTTGAGCATGGTAAATCTGAGACAAGACAATGTTTGAGATATTTGAGCATGGTAAATCTGAGACAAGACAATGTTTGAGATATTTGAGCATGGTAAATCTGAGACAAGACAATGTTTGAGATATTTGAGCATGGTAAATCTGAGACAAGACAATGTTTGAGATATTTGAGCATGGTAAATCTGAGACAAGACAATGTTTGAGATATTTGAGCATGGTAAATCTGAGACAAGACAATGTTTGAGATATTTGAGCATGGTAAATCTGAGACAAGACAATGTTTGAGATAAGCCTCAAAAGAGACTTTCAGAGGCAGTCATTGTTTTAGAGAATTGCAGTCGATATTTAAGAGAAGTGCAGTCAATGTTTGAGAGATGTACAGTTAATATTTGAGATAATTCCCATCTAAGACAGCCAATATTATAAACAATTCGTCTCTAAGACAGTCAATCGTTAAGAAGTGTTCTCTGTGACTGATCGTGTGCTTGATAAGCACTACTGACACTACTGAGTCGTAGCAAGTACCAACGAACGCGTGGCGCACCACGTATACAATCACATCTACCACAATTTCTACATTCACATCTTGCCGTGTCATCGCTCTCTGTGCTGTCTTTATCCCGCCCTCAGATTGGCCTGGCCCCAAAAAAGGCGCCAACTTTACGACATTATCGATAACAGAGTTTGTCCTAATCAAAATGACAATCAAAACCATTGCAGGTCTCTAGTGCATTTTCAGCGTCGATCCCTCGGCGACACCAAATTCAGCTTTCATAAAAACGCAACAAAGACGTAACTCGGTTTGGAAAATATTTGAACGTCCAATCAAGAACTGAGATATTTTTACAAATTTCTCGTTGAAAGTTACAAACCTCGGCTCGGCTGTATTCAATTTTCTCCCGGAGAGACGGAACGCCGAACCTGAAGCTTGCACAGAATGTCCGGAGTTGAAGCCCAGCAGGCGTGGAAAAGTGCACCAGGTATCTAAAGGCACGGACATTCAGTTCAGCCTTTTCAAATGTGTCCGTTCATCAAGCTAACCGTGGTTTCTTAACTTTGAAAACTAAACACTGTTTCTGCGGATCCGGACATGAATAGAAGACTCGTGCAGGAAACACAAGTGGACGAGCTGCTCCCCGAGGAAATAAAATCAATCAGTGGGCGGGGCCCGAGCGAGTCCGAGCGGGGAATCCCGATGCCAGACACGGGTTCCTATGAGAAATTATTTATCGCGGAGTTTAATTGAAAATAGCCCGCAACGAAAAATCAAAGGGATGTTTAAAGTGCTCATGAACACTTAACCTTGTTAGTCGGAGCGCTCTAGAAACAGAAGCCGAGTGCCGCGCAGACGGCTGAGTTAATTCGCGCCATTGGCCACGAAAACGAGGCCAAATTAAAGCCCTGTGCGCTCCCCAGCCGTAAATGAAATTTGCCTCCTCCAGTCGTTGTCTGTGGGAGAGAGTTGATCTCCTGGCCGTCCGCTGTCCTCCAGTCGTTGTCTGTGGGAGAGAGTTGATCTCCTGACCGTCCACTGTCCTCCAGTCGTTGTCTGTGGGAGAGAGTTGATCTCCTGACCGTCCACTGTCCTCCAGTCGTTGTCTGTGGGAGAGAGTTGGTCTCCTAGCTGTCCACTGCCAACTGTCCTCCGTCGTTGTCTGCGGGAGAGAGTTGATCTCCTGACCGTTCACTGTCCTCCAGTCGTTGTCTGTGGGAGAGAGTTGATCTCCTGGCCGTCCACTGTCAACTGTCCTCCGTCGTTGTCTGTGGGAGAGAGCTGATCTCCTGACCGTCCACTGTCCTCCAATCGTTGTCTGTGGGAGAGAGTTGATCTCCTGGCCGTCCACTGTCCACAAATCTCCAGTCGTTTGTCTGTGGGAGAGAGCTGATCTCCTGGCCGTCCACTGTCCACAGTCCTCCAATCGTTGTCTGTGGGAGACAGTTGATCTCATGGCCGTCCACTGTCCCCAAAGCCACTCAGCTCAAAGCTGCACATGTTTGAAGATGAGAGCCAGCAAACATCAATGGTCATCTATGGTAATCATATTACTACACTCGACAACTGCTGTCGGTCCTTCAGACAAATCCACGTTCACCGTTAGGTAACCATGGCTGTGCACTGATTGACGATCAGTGGACTCTAAACATCAGTGGATACATCGTATAACGATGACCAAACTAGACATGGGTGGACACACTAGACATGGGTGGACACACAAGACCTATGTGAACACATCTGACAAATGTGAACACGCTAGACAAGAGCGAATATGCTAGATAAATGTGAACAGACGGGTGAATAAACTAAACACATGTAAACATACTTGAAAAGGATGAATACATTATACAATAGTGAATAAACTAGGCATTAGTGGACACACCAGAAAAATGTAGACACACGAGACAACAGTAGACACACTAGACAACAGTAGACACTCTAGATCAGGGGTCATCAAACTTTTTCATGGCGGGCCGGATAACTGATAAATTGACGAGCTCGGGCAGGATACTCTTTCTGTACAATACTTACTCCGGTCTCCGTGGCGAAAGTTACCGACGCGTTTCGTAATCCCGTGCACGCGCGTTCGAAACACAGCTGCGAGCGATTTGACAGCAGACCGCGTAACACTGGTTTTTTACGCTATGGTCTGGGTGCCGGTCGTTCAGAAAACAATGGCAAGCTACTAAACGTAAACTTGCCAAGACATCAACAACAGCAAAAAATGCTGGTGTTGACTGCAAACGTCCTGTAAAGGATATGCAACTAACTTTAACAATACTTGCGAGCCAGAACAAAAGCTCTGGTTAAAATGATGAAAAACTAAGTTAATCACGGGTGAGTGGCGTGCAATGCAAAAAAAAAAAAAAAAACACAACAAACAAACAAAGACAACCAACACATTTATTTACTTTAAAACAATTATCAAAGAAGGCGACGTTAGCAAACGATAGTTACATCAGACCGTGTGTGCACAAATCCGAATCTCACAAACTAAGCAGCAAAAACGGTTAGTCAGATTTGTGAAACAGTTATTTGGCTTTCAAGATATCATCAATGTTTGGTTTGGGATAGCTGCATCCAATTAAGAGGATTGCTTTCAAATGTTCATCAGTCAATCTCGTTCGATGTGTTGACTTCACATACTTCATTTTTGAAAATGTTTGCTCACAGACATATGTTGTTCCAAACACTGGTGCAATACCAGCGGCAAATTTCTTTAGTTTCGGAAACTCAACATCAGATAAGCAGCGGTAAAATTCAACAATTATTCCTTCTCTGTGCTTCTCTTTCAACAAGTCATTTGCTTGAAAATTAATGAGCTCCAACTGTAGTTCAACTGGCACATCATCAAGGTTACTACCGAGCGGATTCTTGAACAGAAGAATGTCACTCTCAGTTCTGTCAAGATCTGAAAATCTCTCCAAAAAATGTTTTTTCTAGTCACGAATATATTTTTCTCCGAAAATCGAGGTTGACATCTTCGGCGATTGTAGCGCAAAACTCTATGAAACTGTGAAAATTAGAAAAAGTTTTCTCCTTTCAGTTGTGCTTCAAACAATGACAGCTTTCTCTGAAATCCTTTGATGATTCTGTAGAGATCACAGACGAGGTTTGTCTTTCTCTGAAGTTTCAAATTCAGTTCAATCATGTGGGATGTGATGTCGACCAGAAATGACAAATTTGTGACAGCCAGGTAGGATCTGACAGCTGGGGATCAGCTCAATCTTTTTCAGTGAGGAAAACATCTAATTCTTTTCGGAGCTTGTAAAAACGAAACAGGACTTTACCGCAGCTGAGCCACATCACTGATGTGTGATAAGGCAAGACCCAGAATTGAGAATCAATTTCTTCAAGAAAATCCTGGTTCTGACGGTGATTGAGTGCATGTCACCGAATGAAGTTCACAGCAGAAACGACTGGTTTTAGTACACAATAAATATCTAAGTCTTTCCCACAGATTGCTTGCTGATGTATGATGGAGTGTATGAACAGAGCGCCCTGAAGTTGCAAATCTTCCAACTTAGTCCCAATCGTCCCCATCCGACCTTTCCTCACTCCAGTCATATATTTTCCTCCATTAACTGTAACACATCGAAGCTGATTCCACTGAAGGTTATAGTCTTGCAAAACTTTTTGCACTTCCATGACAATGTCTTTTCCAGTTGTTGTTCCATGCATGCTGCAAACGGATGCCATCTCTTCCGTTATCTGAAAGTCCAAATTGATCCCACGAGTGAACACGAGAAGGTGTGACGTACTCGAGAAATCAGTAGACTCATCCAGCGCCAAAGAATACCTCAAAAAGTTCCTAGTTTTCTCGCGTATCTGTAGCACTATGTTCTTTCCAAGTTTTACTGTTCTTCGCGCAACTGAACTTGCGGAAGGGCTGATAGTTCTAAACAAATAGGCTTTCTCAGGACACAAGTCATTTGCTGCTTTCATCGTGTACTCTTTGATGAAATTGCCATCAGTAAACGGTTTTCCTCGTTCTGCCATATTATGCACTGTTTTGTAACTTGTAAGAGTGACAGATTCATATTCAGCAAACTTTCTCGTGAAGAGATCTTTTTGTGTTTCTAAACCACGTTTCATGGAATCATATTTCTTAGAGCGTAACTTTCCAGAAAACTGTGAATGTGTTGATAAATGTTTTGTTTCGTAGTGACACCGAAGATTGTACTCTTTCAAAACTGCAACACTTTCGCTGCATATCACGCAATTGGTTTTCTGGTCCTTTTTTTCCATAAAGAAGTACTTTACTCCCCATTCTTAATTGAAAACGCGACACTCGGCGTCCTCTTTTCTTTTCTTGGTAGCCATAATGAAGGGTGAAGTACACGAGATCTGAAAATGAAAAAGACATAGAATTAAAAACATAATTAAAATCCAATTGAAACACAGGAAAAGCAGAGCACCAGGGGTCACTGGTGAAGCTACTGCTCACTAAAAGTACATATAAAGTTTATAGGTACCTTTGGTAATAGAATCTATCACATAATAAGGTTTGCAAAATATATAAATAGGGTCGGCCTAAATAAAGCAGAGTTTTTCAACCGGGGTTCCGCAAGTGACAGCCAGGGGTTCCGCCGAAACAGACCGAAATCGCCTAAATGCAACAATTCTGCCCATCTGGTTTGTTACGTAACGTAGTATAGATACTTGGATCATCGCACAGAGTTCCATGAGAAAAGTAAAAATTTGCGTAAGGATCTGCTCCAGCAGATTGATTGATTGATTGAATGATTTAGGAACCGACATCACAGCATTCGTGGCATTCACATAAGCGCTCTGTCCCCATCCTCAGCAGTCAGCGAAGAGTTCCAACACTAATAGTACCAGTAGCAATCTGGTTATATGTCCGTCTCACCTTTCCTCTGAGCGTCGATCGTCGGCCAGATTCCCTGGTGTGACAAATTATTTGATGATGACAGAGGACCTAGTTTGTAGTGTTCTCTGGAGATATATCTTGAATATTAAATAACAAGATAAAGGTTATGATTTAGCACGTTTTGTCTAGAGGTCACTCAAATGAGCTAATCATTCCCGCAATAGCCTGTTTTGGAGAACATTTTTCCTTTTGCCTCAAACCCCCACTGTGAGACCACTATGTATCTACACAGAAATTTATAAAAGAAGTAAAATAGTTCACCCAAGGCCAGAGAAGATCTGAACTATTAGCGCCTGTACAACTGAGGATCCCTCTCACTCAACATAATGTTGCCAGTGTGCTATTCGTCCGTCACATAGATCTTTCCCTATAGTTTTTGTCATTTTGTGAACTATATCAGTTCAATTAGTCTTTAGGACTTTATTTATTTGTAGACAAACAAACTTCAACAATAACGGTACATTACATCTGTTGGACAAGACATCTACATGACAGTTTCCTGCCAAAAGTGGGACATACATTCACAAGGAATTGTTTACACCACAATTGTACAAGGTAGACATCATGTGATACTTGACAACATCTATACAGGACTTTTCGCAATATGTATAACCAACCACAGCACTTAAGACAGTCACCAGAGACAACACTTGACAGCAACTGTACAAGACATTCTCTTGAGACATGTACTTAGACACTGGTTCACTAAATACACAATTTATTGAGTTGATGGTGAGTTCAGTGATGACCATTGTCTCATCTCCTGTCATGTCAACACTTCAATTATTGCATAGAAAATGCATACAATATGTCATACATGCAGGTTGATAAACAAGATACAACACTTCTTATTTACTCCACCACCCAATAACTCTCCTCCACCTCTCCTCTCTAATTACCACCACACCATTACGTTACAGTATCTGTATCTATCATCATTTCCTGACTCTTGGGAATTTAGGAAATCCTATCCATGGGCAACTCAAGGAAGAAACTACTGTTCTGGGTCTGTTGGATCCTTTTATCATCAGCATGGATGTTGGACTAGCTCCAGTTAACAGCTTCCCCAGAATAAGCTTCATGGCAGATTCATTCCTCTTGAAGACAAGATTTGGTATGATGATATGGTACTGCATCTCACGGTTGATCAGGCTGTTAGTGAAGGCTGTCACTGGGTACTTCAATAATGACATACAGAGTGTCCCATACATTGCAGCTACTCACTTAGCCAGATCAACTTCCCTACTGTTCCTCACATTCTTCAAGAATCACTGTGTGAGCATCGGGCTGGTTATTTTCTAAGTTTTGTCTTAGATAAACAAACACTCCCAAGTTACTCCACAGTTCTCCATGAATGTAGTTCATAGAACAAGATTTGATGTTAGTCTCATTTGACCTTTTGACTGACTCAAAGATCACTGTCCAGTTCACCACATTTGTAGTGCTTCAGATTGTGTTTTGCTCCCATTTGTGCGTTCAGCTGTTGAGCTGAGAGAAAACTCTTCTTGATATTCCCACATTTTGATAGGGAGTCACATCTGGATCTAGGACTTCTGTTTAGTTGTCCCAGATGATATATGGATTGCCTCTCCACCATACTGTTCTCTGTTGACATATAAAATGGCACAACATCTCTTTACACATGTTAAAAGATAATGTTAGTATACATCAACAGACACAGATTGGGGATGGGAGGAAAAGGATGGGTGTGGTCCAAACACACCTCTCCTAGTTTGATGATGCCGTGTATTTCACTCTGATGTACTGTGGGTGATATGTGTTCCATTCACCCTTATCTGTGGTAATCACAAGACCATATGCTGAGACAGGGTAGCTTAACACAATTACAAGCATTCATGTGGTCTAAGTTCCACCATGTTTGAACCACAGTAAACCTGGGCACAAGGAGGACCAGACACAGTACAGCAATCATTGTGACATAGCAACATGGGACAGGCATTGTGAAGGAAAATGGAAAATAGGCATTTACAACTGCAATATGCATTATGTATTAACTAATGGCATTTACCCAATTAGCAGACCAGACATCCATTCCTATGGCTGTGATGTTGGTGCATGAATGTCCTATTCCATATTCACCCACACAGCAATGCCAGACCTCACCCCCTCTCTCAGACAGACCTGACTCACAGGTACATTATCTTTATCATCATCATGTGCTCTTTCCCCACTGAGTAATTTTCATGTCTACTACAGTAGGTAACAGAAGCTCAATTGCATAGCAATGGTTCATATATGCACCAAGCACATATGGGAAAAACATGTTTAGTCCTTGTAAATTTGCATAAGCCATACATATATTCAGCCAACTAAGACACAGGTTCACACACCTATGGTTCTCTTAGGAACTAGTTTATATGAACCATCCAACAGTAAAGGTAACAGTGTAATGCTGCAGAGAGAAATGGTATTCTCGTGAGCTTAATTTGCCACCAGGTATCACATGAACTTAGCAATTCTGGCGTGCCACACACAACCTGTTTACATATGGATATTTGAAGCATCTTTCTTTCCACTAGATGTGAGAGGCTATTTATTAAATCACCAACTCACTCACCCCATCAATCTCAGTGTTTTACAAAGGAACGTGTACATGTTTCATCACTCATTCCAATCCAAACTGCCATATGTTAACTCGCGAGAGCAAAGGTACAGTTGATTTAAGAATAAGTCATCCTAGGCATGAAGAATGCACCAGGGGTTTGAGTTTGCGAATCTGCATGAGTGTGCCACACATTCATCAAGCATACGCAACCAGTCACATCAAGGGATTGATATGCACTTGGAGTATACAGCGTGAAAGACGTGTCAAGGTTGAAGATGCAGTGTTCAGAATTCTGGCGCACAGAAGTTAGGTTTTCCACTTTCACATTTTATTCATAAAATACTCATACATTCTTCTCATTCGTTTATCAGGCCTAGCCACAACTACAACATTAAAGTATGTTTTAAAGTGGTACCTGCTGTCCAGAGAACAATATATTATTGAATCTTTAAGGGCATTGTTGGGTCATCACATCACACTAGCGACCGCTCCTGGTGAAATTCCCGCTCCTACTAATTAGATATTAAAATATGGCCCAGGAATAGCGTGGGCTCATTACTTATGAACCAATCAAAAGACAAGTGCATACCGCCGCCTCCCCCAACTCGTTCTAGAACATACGATCTAAGAATAGCCCTTATACTTGGGATGGTCCCCGTTAAGACTTAAAGTATCTTTATGAAATGTGTCGGACTGGGAATGAGGAATTCTGTTTCATCATGCTACACCTGGTCACCCCTCGCTGTCGCATTCTTGCCAGACCAGGGTCATCTATTTGCTCGTCCGAGGTGTACACGTGCTCCCACAAGGCCACAACCACGTCTTCCTTATCATGCATCAATACTCCAACAAGTTTTGCAGAGCCAGCCAATCTGTCCGCCTGTTCATTTCCCAGCACACTAGCATGCTACGGAGAAAAGATCCAGACGATGCTTGTCATCTGTGACTTCCAAAGCGAAGCAGGCCACTCTGCACGAAGCTTGCCTGTCCTCACCCTACTCAGCATGCTTTCTGAGTCAGTTACAATCACGATGTGTGTATGTGTGTATCGTATTCTCCATCCAGCGGAAAGCTGCACTGACCGCCTCCACCTCCAATCTTAAGCTAGATGTGGTATCATATGACAGGCTCTCCTGCACTAAACGGCGACCATTAGCTTTTGCTAAGAACCCCCAGGCACTTCTCCTGCCTCTCAACACCGAACCATCTGTGTATTTAATCACATCACCCGAGCGAGCATTATCCTGAATTAGTTGCTGGATTTCCAATTCCGTGGCCCCTGCTGGCCAGTCCCTACACTCCCGGCTCAATCTGATTACAACTTTGCACAAGTCTGACTGCTCCGCTTGCACTCTGACCCACTCCTCTCCTCGCCTAATGTTCTCCAAGATGCACACCTGTCTGATCGTACCCTCCGCCTGAGCCATCCATGATTTCTGCTCCAGCAGAAAGGTTGAAATTCACTGACCTAGAGACCAGCTCGATTAACACCTTGACCGGGGAATTCTTCTGAGCTGGGGATATTGTTTTCGTAATAGTACGAGGCTTCTATGGGATTTTTAAGCTAAGTTTGCTACTTTATTGCCTCTATTAACATTTGCAGTTCCCTTACCTATCACTGTCAAACAAAGAAATCCTTGTTACATACAGATAAATGGATGACTGGCCAAAAAAAAAAAAATCCTAAATATTTCTGGAGCATCGGACCTCTGTTGACAGCCAGACGCATCTTAGGAAGAGAAAGATGCGCTCGTGTGTGTGTGTGTGTGTGTGTGTGTGTGTGTGTGTTCCCATGGAAACCATGGTAACATCAGAGCGTAGGCGGCGCTACCGCGAACCAGGGAAGGACTTGCGATGGCGCGAAAAAAAGCAAACATTACAATAAATAATAAAATCTAGATACAACAATTTATAATTGAAAATATTAAACTTAAGACACATAGCCGCCAGGAGGTCTCCGCACGTGTGAAGATCTCCTAATATTCTTAACATAATATTTACATTTAAATTGTATCACAACATCACGTGTTTCATACGTCATATCAAGCAAGTTCGAGTACCGTCGGCGGGTCAGATGAAATGACGTCGTGGGCCGAATCCGGCCCGCGGGCCGTAGTTTGGTGACCACTGTTCTAGACAACAGTGGACACATTTGACAACAGTGGACACATTTGACAACAGTGGACACTATACACAACAGTTGACATATTAGACAACAGTGGACACGCTAGACAACAGTGGACACATTAGACAACAGTGGACACATTTGACAACAGTGGACACGCTAGATAACAGTGGACACATCTGACAAAAGTGGACACGCTAGGGAACAGTGGACACGCTAGACAACAGTGGACACGATAGACAACAGTGGACACATTAGACAACAGTGGACACATTTGACAACAGTGGACATATTAGACAACAGTGGATACACTAGACAACAGTGGACACGCTAGACAACAGTGGACATAGACAACCGTGGACACATTAGACAACAGTGGACACATTAGACGACAGTGGACACAATACACAACAGTGGAAATATTAGACAACAGTGGACACAATACACAACAGTGGACACATTAGACAACACTGGACACATTAGACAACAGTGGACACAATACACAACAGTGGACACATTAGACAACATTGGACACAATACACAACAGTGGACACAATACACAACAGTGGACACATTAGACAACAGTGGACACATTAGACGACAGTGGACACAATACACAACAGTGGACACGCTAGACAACAGTGGACATAGACAACAGTGGACATAGACAACAGTGGACATAGACAACAGTGGACATAGACAACAGTGGACATAGACAACAGTGGACATAGACAACAGTGGACATAGTCAACAGTAGACATAGACAACAGTGGACACAATACACAACAGTTGACACATTAGACAACAGTGGACACAATACACAACAGTGGACACATTAGTCAACAGTGGACACATTAGACAACAGTGGACACATTAGACAAAAGTGGATACATTAGACAACAGTGGACACATTAGACAACAGTGGACACATTAGACAACAGTGGACACATTAGACAACAGTGGACACATTAGACAACAGTGGACACAATACACAACAGTGGACACATTAGACAACAGTGGATACATTAGACAACAGTGGACACATTAGACAACAGTGGACACATTAGACAACAGTGGACACATTAGACAACAGTGGACACAATACACAACAGTGGACACAATACACAACAGTGGACACATTAGACAACAGTGGACACATTAGACAACAGTGGACACAATACACAACAGTGGACACAATACACAACAGTGGACACATTAGACAACAGTGGACACATTAGACAACAGTGGACACATTAGACAACAGTGGACACATTAGACAACAGTGGACACAATACACAACAGTGGACACATTAGACAACAGTGGACACATTAGTCAACAGTGGACACAATACACAACAGTAGACACATTAGACAACAGTGGACACATTAGACAACAGTGGACACATTAGACAACAGTGGACACATTAGACAACAGTGGACACATTAGACAACAGTGGACACATTAGACAACAGTGGACACAATACACAACAGTTGACACATTAGACAACAATGGACACATTAGACAACAGTGGACACATTAGACAACAGTGGACACATTAGACAACAGTGGACACATTAGACAACAGTGGACACAATACACAACAGTGGACACATTAGACAACAGTGGACACATTAGACAACAATGGACACATTAGACACCAGTGGACACATTAGACAACAGTGGATACATTAGACAACAATGGACACATTAGACAACAGTAGACACATTAGACAACAGTGGACACATTAGACAACAGTGGACACATTAGACAACAATGGACACATTAGACAACAGTGGATACATTAGACAACAGTGGACACATTAGACAACAGTGGACACATTAGACAACAGTGGACACATTAGACAACAATGGACACATAGACAACAGTGGACACATTAGACAACAATGGACACATTAGACAACAATGGATACATTAGACAACAATGGACACATTAGACAACAATGGACACATTAGACAACAATGGACA
Organism: Cepaea hortensis; assembly: GCA_963921405.1. NCBI lineage: Eukaryota > Metazoa > Mollusca > Gastropoda > Stylommatophora > Helicidae > Cepaea > Cepaea hortensis. Next base: position 84,740,704 of record OY992884.1, on the reverse strand, counting down.
CATTAGACAACAGTGGACACATTAGACAACAGTGGATACATTAGACAACAGTGGACACATTAGACAACAATGGACACATTAGACAACAGTGGACACATTAGACAACAGTGGACACATTAGACAACAGTGGACACATTAGACAACAGTGGACACATTAGACAACAGTGGACACATTAGACAACAGTGGACACAATACACAACAGTGGACACATTAGACAACAGTGGATACATTAGACAACAGTGGACACAATACCCAACAGTGGACACATTAGACAACAGTGGATACATTAGACAACAGTGGACACAATACACAACAGTGGACACATTAGACAACAGTGGATACATTAGACAACAGTGGACACAATACACAACAGTGGATACATTAGACAACAGTGGATACATTAGACAACAGTGGACACAATACACAACAGTGGACACATTAGACAACAGTGGACACAATACACAACAGTGGATACATTAGACAACAGTGGACACATTAGACAACAGTGGACACATTAGACAACAGTGGATACATTAGACAACAGTGGACACAATACACAACAGTGGACACATTAGACAACAGTGGATACATTAGACAACAGTGGATACATTAGACAACAGTGGACACAATACACAACAGTGGATACATTAGACAACAGTGGATACATTAGACAACAGTGGACACATTAGACAACAGTGGACACATTAGACAACAGTGGATACATTAGACAACAGTGGATACATTAGACAACAGTGGACACATTAGACAACAGTGGATACATTAGACAACAGTGGACACAATACACAACAGTGGACACATTAGACAACAGTGGATACATTAGACAACAGTGGACACAATACACAACAGTGGACACATTAGACAACAGTGGATACATTAGACAACAGTGGACACAATACACAACAGTGGACACATTAGACAACAGTGGATACATTAGACAACAGTGGACACAATACACAACAGTGGATACATTAGACAACAGTGGACACAATACACAACAGTGGATACATTAGACAACAGTGGATACATTAGACAACAGTGGACACAATACACAACAGTGGACACATTAGACAACAGTGGACACAATACACAACAGTGGATACATTAGACAACAGTGGACACATTAGACAACAGTGGACACATTAGACAACAGTGGACACATTAGACAACAGTGGACACAATACACAACAGTGGACACATTAGACAACAGTTGACACATTACACAACAATGGACACATTAGACAACAGTGGACACATTAGACAACAGTGGACACAATACACAACAGTGGACACATTAGACAACAGTGGACACATTAGACAACAGTGGACACATTAGACAACAGTGGACACATTAGACAACAGTGGACACATTAGACAACAGTGGACACATTAGACAACAGTGGACACATTAGACAACAGTGGACACATTAGACAACAGTGGTCACAATACACAACAGTGGACACATTAGACAACAGTGGACACATTAGACAACAGTGGACACATTAGACAACAGTGGACACATTAGACAACAGTGGACACATTAGACAACAGTGGACACAATACACAACAGTGGACACATTAGACAACAGTGGACACATTAGACAACAGTGGACACATTAGACAACAGTGGACACAATACACAACAGTGGACACATTAGACAACAGTGGACACATTAGACAACAGTGGACACATTAGACAACAGTGGATACATTAGACAACAGTGGACACATTAGACAACAGTGGATACATTAGACAACAATGGACACATTAGACAACAGTGGATACATTAGACAACAGTGGACACATTAGACAACAGTGGACACATTAGACAACAGTGGACACATTAGACAACAGTGGACACATTAGACAACAGTGGACACATTAGACAACAGTGGACACATTAGACAACAATGGACACATTAGACAACAGTGGATACATTAGACAACAGTGGACACATTAGACAACAGTGGACACATTAGACAACAGTGGACACATTAGACAACAGTGGACACAATACACAACAGTGGACACATTAGACAACAGTGGACACAATACACAACAGTGGACACATTAGACAACAGTGGATACATTAGACAACAATGGACACATTAGACAACAGTAGACACATTAGACAACAGTGGACACATTAGACAACAGTGGACACATTAGACAACAATGGACACATTAGACAACAGTGGATACATTAGACAACAGTGGACACATTAGACAACAGTGGACACATTAGACAACAGTGGACACATTAGACAACAATGGACACATAGACAACAGTGGACACATTAGACAACAATGGACACATTAGACAACAATGGATACATTAGACAACAATGGACACATTAGACAACAATGGACACATTAGACAACAATGGACACATTAGACAACAGTGGACACATTAGACAACAGTGGATACATTAGACAACAGTGGACACATTAGACAACAATGGACACATTAGACAACAGTGGACACATTAGACAACAGTGGACACATTAGACAACAGTGGACACATTAGACAACAGTGGACACATTAGACAACAGTGGACACATTAGACAACAGTGGACACAATACACAACAGTGGACACATTAGACAACAGTGGATACATTAGACAACAGTGGACACAATACCCAACAGTGGACACATTAGACAACAGTGGATACATTAGACAACAGTGGACACAATACACAACAGTGGACACATTAGACAACAGTGGATACATTAGACAACAGTGGACACAATACACAACAGTGGATACATTAGACAACAGTGGATACATTAGACAACAGTGGACACAATACACAACAGTGGACACATTAGACAACAGTGGACACAATACACAACAGTGGATACATTAGACAACAGTGGACACATTAGACAACAGTGGACACATTAGACAACAGTGGATACATTAGACAACAGTGGACACAATACACAACAGTGGACACATTAGACAACAGTGGATACATTAGACAACAGTGGATACATTAGACAACAGTGGACACAATACACAACAGTGGATACATTAGACAACAGTGGATACATTAGACAACAGTGGACACATTAGACAACAGTGGACACATTAGACAACAGTGGATACATTAGACAACAGTGGATACATTAGACAACAGTGGACACATTAGACAACAGTGGATACATTAGACAACAGTGGACACAATACACAACAGTGGATACATTAGACAACAGTGGACACAATACACAACAGTGGATACATTAGACAACAGTGGATACATTAGACAACAGTGGACACAATACACAACAGTGGACACATTAGACAACAGTGGACACAATACACAACAGTGGATACATTAGACAACAGTGGACACATTAGACAACAGTGGACACATTAGACAACAGTGGACACATTAGACAACAGTGGACACAATACACAACAGTGGACACATTAGACAACAGTTGACACATTACACAACAATGGACACATTAGACAACAGTGGACACATTAGACAACAGTGGACACAATACACAACAGTGGACACATTAGACAACAGTGGACACATTAGACAACAGTGGACACATTAGACAACAGTGGACACATTAGACAACAGTGGACACATTAGACAACAGTGGACACATTAGACAACAGTGGACACATTAGACAACAGTGGTCACAATACACAACAGTGGACACATTAGACAACAGTGGACACATTAGACAACAGTGGACACATTAGACAACAGTGGACACATTAGACAACAGTGGACACATTAGACAACAGTGGACACAATACACAACAGTGGACACATTAGACAACAGTGGACACATTAGACAACAGTGGACACATTAGACAACAGTGGACACAATACACAACAGTGGACACATTAGACAACAGTGGACACATTAGACAACAGTGGACACATTAGACAACAGTGGATACATTAGACAACAGTGGACACATTAGACAACAGTGGATACATTAGACAACAATGGACACATTAGACAACAGTGGATACATTAGACAACAGTGGACACATTAGACAACAGTGGACACATTAGACAACAGTGGACACATTAGACAACAGTGGACACATTAGACAACAGTGGACACATTAGACAACAGTGGACACATTAGACAACAATGGACACATTAGACAACAGTGGATACATTAGACAACAGTGGACACATTAGACAACAGTGGACACATTAGACAACAGTGGACACATTAGACAACAGTGGACACAATACACAACAGTGGACACATTAGACAACAGTGGACACAATACACAACAGTGGACACATTAGACAACAGTGGACACAATACACAACAGTGGACACATTAGACAACAGTGGACACAATACACAACAGTGGACACATTAGACAACAGTGGACACATTAGACAACAGTGGACACATTAGACAACAGTGGACACAATACACAACAGTGGACACATTAGACAACAGTGGACACAATACACAACAGTGGACACATTAGACAACAGTGGACACAATACACAACAGTGGACACATTAGACAACAGTGGACACAATACACAACAGTGGACACATTAGACAACAGTGGACACATTAGACAACAGTGGACACATTAGACAACAGTGGACACATTAGACAACAGTGGACACATTAGACAACAGTGGACACAATACACAACAGTGGACACATTAGACAACAGTGGACACATTAGACAACAGTGGACACATTAGACAACAGTGGACACAATACACAACAGTGGACACAATACACAACAGTGGACACATTAGACAACAGTGGACACATTAGACAACAGTGGACACAATACACAACAGTGGACACATTAGACAACAGTGGACACATTAGACAACAGTGGACACATTAGACAACAGTGGACACATTAGACAACAGTGGACACAATACACAACAGTGGACACATTAGACAACAGTGGACACATTAGACAACAGTGGACACAATACACAACAGTGGACACATTAGACAACAGTGGATACATTAGACAACAGTGGACACATTAGACAACAGTGGACACATTAGACAACAGTGGACACATTAGACAACAGTTGACACAATACACAACAGTGGACACATTAGACAACAGTCGATACATTAGACAACAGTGGACACATTAGACAACAGTGGATACACTAAACAACAGTGGACACAATAAACAACAGTGGACAAATTAGACAATAGTGGACACAATACACAACAGTGAACACATTAGACAACAGTGGATACACTAAACAGCAGTGGACAAACTAGACAACAGTGGACATATTAGAAAGGGGTGAATACATTAGACACCAGTCGACACACTAGACAACTGGGGAAACACTAAACAACAGTGGACACACTAGACAACAGTGGACACAATATACAGCGGTGAAATCACTAGACAACAGTGGACACATTATACAGCGGTGAAATCAATAGACAACAGTGGACACGCTAGACAACAATGGACACACTAGACAACAGTGGACACACTAGACAACAGTGGACACACTAGACAACAGTGGACACAATAAACACTACTACTAGTAGTAATAATCGTAGTAGTAGTAGTAGTAGTAGTAGCAGCAGCAGTAGCAGCTGTAGTAGTAGTAGTAGTAGTAGTAGTAGTAGTAGTAGTAGTAGTAGTAGTAGTAGTAGTAGTAGTAGTAGTAGTAGTAGTAGTAGTAGTAGTAATAGTTGTTGTTGTTGTTGCTGTTGTCGTTGTTGTAGAAGTATTAGAAGCAGTATTAGTAGCAGCAGTAGTATAGAAGCAGTAGTCGTAGTAGTAGCATTAGTAGTAGTAGTAGCAGTATCAGCAGTAGTAGTGGTAGCAGTACTCGTAGTAGTTGTAGTAGGAGGCTTAGTAGTACTAGTAGTAGTGTTGGTGGTGTTAATAGTAGTAGTAGTAGTAGTAGTAGTAGTAGTAGTAGTAGTAGTAGTAGTAGTAGTAGTAGTATTAGTAGTAGTAGTAGTAGTAGTAGTAGTAGTAGTAGTAGTAGTAGTAGTAGTAGTAGTAGTAGTAGTAGTAGTAGTAGTAGCAGCAGCAGCAACAGCAGCAGCTTTAGCAGCAGTAGCATCAGCAGCAGTAGTAGGAGCAGCAGTAGTGGTAATTGCAGTAGTCGTAGTATTAGTTGTTGTTTTTGTTGTAGCAGTAGTAGCAGCAGCAGCAGTATAAGCGGAGCCCCAGTAGCATATTGGTTAGTGCTCTTGCCTCTCAGGACAGAATTCCGTGTTAAATACTCATCACAGGTAGGGTTATGTGTCCATCCAGTACGGCTCTGGGGCGGACCCATACTCACAAAACTGCGTCTACTAACGCTCAGAAGTTTGTGGGAACTGTCTGGGAACGAATAGCGACGAGGAAGGGACAAGAAAGGGAAAACCTGAAATAAATCAATAGATTCAAATAGCTATGGGGCAATAAAAACAGAAATAAGATCTGTGGCAGAGATAAAGCGCAGAATAGGTCAAGCAAAAACTGCATTTCAGAACAGAAACGTGGTTTATGTAATAGGTCATTCGCATGAAATGTCAAAAAGAGTCTTAAATGTTATTTAAAACCGATTTTGCTGTATGGCAATAAATCTTGAAATATGAATGAACAAATTATGAAAGAGCTTGGACTCAACGGAGATATGGTTTCTGGAAGGATTGTTGCGAACACTATCAACTGTCAGAGTAACCAACAATGGGTGCCTTGAAGAGGCTAATGACAGAACAATATTGCATTCACCTACAAGGTGTTTGTAAAGTCTCACTACACTTTGTATGTACAAGAATTTTGAAAAATTAGGTACATGACGTCATCACAAAATGTGCTCCACAGTCCATCGGGAAGCAATATGCAACGAATGGCTGTCGTCTGCTGGAGTAATTCTTTGCACTACAAACAGAATGGCGTTATCAACGGAAGAAAGAATTTTTGGCTTGAACAAGTATTTCGAAATAGGGGTCGATAAACACGGATGGTTGTTCAAAGATTTATAGCAAGATTTCCCGATAAACAACCTCCTCATGGCATTACGGTTAGAAATTCATTGACTAAGTTATAATGAATACTTCTTTGGTACTTTCCAGCTTCCCCACAGCGTTAGACACTAATAGCAGTGACTATTGTAACTAATTTAATAAATTTTTCTGCATATTTTTTTTGATGACGTCATGTACTTAACTTTTCGAAAGTGTTCTACATACAATGTGTTGTGAGACTTTTTACAAACACCGCGTATAAGAACGATACAAACAAGGTTCTCTTGTCATCTAGTGTGAACAGATACATTGAAATATCGTGACGACCGGAAAGACAAGCGGCAGATGAGACAGACCGGAAAGGCCGGTGACAGATGAGACAGACCGGAAAGACCGGTGGCAGACAAGACAGACCGGAAAGACCGGTGGCAGACAAGACAGACCGGGAGAAATGTTCGTGGAAGGTGAGCTTGGCCGAATGGATAGAAGCGCTCTCTCTTAAACTTCTGGTGTGCACATGCCAAGGTAGCGGGTTCAGTCCCTACACCGATCAGTTGGACTACAATGTTGACCTCTCAACCTTGACTTAAGGACGTAAATAACAAGTACCTCAGAAGTCAGAGTGGGTTCGCCTTATGGCGAGGGACACAGGTAACTGGGAAAGCTAATCCAGACGCAAACAGCAGTCCAGTGTACAAGAAATAAATAGCAGCACATGTATGGACAACGCTTGAGTGTTGCAAGGGAACAGAACAAAAAAATGGATTAACGTAGACGGTGATATAGAGGACGCATCTGGGTCGATGCAAGCGCATATGATATGTACCGAATAATTCTCACACTTTTCAGCAACATGTCTGGTTACGAACGAAGGCGAGAAATGGCACTGGACTCTGCAACGCATTGTATCGTTGCCAAACTATGTAAAGCCTACACTCCATAACCCAGTGGCAGTGTCTACTGAAGCCTAGTCTTAAATCTCATTGCAAAGATGCTGACACTATTGGCGGTACAACATAAAAATGGAAATTCTGTCAGCGGTACAACACAAGCTTGGATACAATGTAGGTGGTATAGCATTAAATTGGTTACAATTTAGGTGGTACAATATCAACATGGATACACTGAAGTTGGTACAACATCAACATGGATACACTACAGGTGGTACAATATCAACATGGATACACTGAAGTTGATACAATATCAACATGGATACACTGAAGTTGGTACAAAATCCACATGGATACACTACAGGTGGTACAATATCCACATGGATACACTACAGGTGGTACAACATCAACATGGATACTCTACAGGTGGTACAATATCAACATGGATACACTGAAGTTGGTACAATATCAACACGGATACACTGAAGTTGGTACAATATCAGCATGGATACACTACAGATGGTACAACATCAACATGGATACTCTAAAGGTGGTGCAATATCAACATGGATACACTGAAGTTGGTACAATATCAACATGGATACACTGAAGTTGGTACAATATCAACATGGATACACTGAAGTTGGTACAATATCAACATGGATACACTGCAGGTGGTACAACATCAACATGGATACTCTACAGGTGGTACAATATCAACATGGATACACTGAAGTTGGTACAATATCAACATGGATACACTGAAGTTGGTACATTATCAACATGGATACACTGAAGTTGGTACAATATCAACATGGATACACTACAGGTGGTACAATATCCACATGGATACACTGAAGTTGGTGTCACAGGATAAATAAACTTGTTAGTTGCGACCGATGATAACCAAACCCGACATTATTTTGCTAACACAATTGACTCTTTGATGGTGAACAAACTGAGGAAAATACGTCGGTACAGATTCTCTGCACCTGGTCGACAGTGTGTATGAGATCAAAGGGAGTCACGTCGCGTTGTCTACACACAGTCGACAGTTTGATGACAGGATGTTGTTCGAGAGGTGTGTACTGGCAACATTTGTCTACAAAACGGGAGTTGGCCGTTGAAAGTAATGGACAGATGTCTGCTAGAGGTCAGAAGGATTCTGTAATGGGAGAAAGGTCTCTGGCTTACAGACAACCAGGATATTTGTTGGATGAGACAAAGAACTCCCCAGATGAAAAGGAAACTTGACAGCTAATTGACTCTGGTTAGTCTAGAAACAGGAGGACAAAGCCAAATTCTGGACTGATTGGCGTCTGGACTTTCTGGTGACTCACTCTAGCACCCATATAAAACCCAGTGCGGTAAACAGGTGGACGGAGTCGAGAAAAACATTCTGACGTGTTAGGATTGGGGATTATTCCGAGTTGTGTTATATTAGAGGGACTGGGCTGTCTAAGTAGTGATAGTTATCCGCGGACATAGATCCAATCGGGTTGCCTAGTTTCTCGAGTAACAACAGGAATAGACATATGGTAGGCAATTAATTATATCTAACTTAAGAGTATGATTAAGAATAGAGTACAGTACTGTGCGGTGAAATAATGTATTATAGGCGCCGTGATATAATGTATTATGATTAGTGATAGAATGTTCTATAAGTGCGGTGCTAGAAAGTATCATAGGAGCGTCGACACTAGTATTCTATTGTGTGGCTTCAATTAGCTTGTGTTATATATCATTTTACTCAGGAAGTTGAGGACAATGTAGTGGAATAATAATTAGAGAGATTAAGGATGGTTGAGAAGGAGAAGAGGTATGTGTAATGGTAGGATCTTCCAGTAGGGCATCTGCTGGGTTTCTACCCGTTCCTTTATTCTTTCCTGGTGTTGCCATGTATAAGACCATTGTGATGCGCGATTTGGCCGTATGACAGAGATCGGATCTCTGTTATAAATCTGAGTGCTGTTATTGGCCTACAATCACCTAATTACGGTCAGGACTGAGTTGCCCTCACCATGATGTTATCTACTCTACAGTTTCCATTTTCAGTTCCCCTTGAGTGTTCCACGTGAGTGTGAGATGATTTATTACGAAGAAGCAGTTCCAAGTTTTATACAATGATGGCTCATGGAAAGAAGACAGAGGTTGCTGAGAGGTTTTACACGGGGCTCAGAACCTAGTTGTTCCGCAGAAACCTTGCTTCTGCTGAGTAGAATTGTATGAACAGAAGTGTTGTGTTTAATGAGTGATAAGCTTCATCACCGAAGATTAATAACTCGCATACTAAGGATATATATATATATATATATATATATATATATATATATATATATATATATATATATATATATATATATATATATATATATATATATATATACATCTAACTAACAAACATTAATAGGTTGTGTTCTAAAAGAGGGGAAATGTTATAATCAGAGACTTATGAACATTAAAACTTTCCCCAAGTGACATTTCAGTTAATTGGAAGACTATCAGTTCAAACAAATATTAGGAAACAGAGTAACTTCACCGTGTGGTAGAGTGAAGACAAAGATCAACAGTGTCTATCGGATTACCAGCATCCTGTTTGTTCGAGTGATTGGAGAAAGTCGTCATCTTCTGGGTGAGGTTCACTGTCCGGAAAAAATGGTGCTGTTGTGTGCTAAGCACTATGATGTTACAGACTTTGCTTCTAAATCACTGGTCTACCATTAGAATACACGTCACGAATTCTACACCTTGAACACACACACACACACACTTCTCCTACATATACTCTTTGCTTTAATAAATTTCATGTTTTTATTTGTTGAGGCTAGAGTTGTCAAGTATGTTATGTTGGGGAAGAATGAGAGGGGGCATGATCCAGGAGTGAGCAAGAGTGAGAAGAAGGTGTCTTCAGATTGAAGGAGTGTGTGGATGGAGTCTGCTGGATATCTCCAGGATAGAGATATTGGATTAAAAAATAATGTGGGTGTTGATTCCCTTCACTCCAGGGACGACACTAAAGTGGTAAAGAAGAACAAGTAACTAATACGACATTCATTCTTTACACACACGACATTTATTGGGGGCTCGTCCGGGATCTTTTGTACAACGGGATCTTTAGACAACGGGATCTTTTAACACGGGATCTTTAGTTAGAGGATGGAGATATCCTATTAGTGAGAATCCAGTTAGAGTGAATGTGGATAGGTGTTAGGACTTATCTTACCTGTTCACACTTTACACGTCTGCATAGGTCTGTGGTCCTGATTCTACTCTTGTCACTGAGTGATTGTGTTGTGTTGTGTGGTGTGTTATAAATATATAGATTAATAGTATTTTGTCATTAGCTATATATTGGTTTAGAGATAATCTATACTCTATCTGCTGAGTTACCTCTCTGTAAAAATGGCCACTCCTAAACTGACTACGGCAGAACTTAGAGCAAAGGGGGAAGACATGGGATTGTCGGGTTCTGCACTAACAGATTACATACAGGAGGTGGAGAGGGAGTATCGTCAAGCAGAAAGGGAAGATCGGAAGGCCGAGTTGGAATTGAGAAGGATGGAGGCAGAGCAAGCAGCTAAGAAATTTGAAGCAGAACAAGCTGCTAGGCAACTTGAAGCTGAGCAAGCCATGAGAAGGCTGGAAATAGAAGCTAAAAAAAACTGGAAGCAGAGCAAGCTGCTAAGATACTTGAGGTTGAGCAAGCTGCTAAGCAACGGGAAGCGGAGCAAGAGGCACAGAAAAGGGAGCATGAGTACCGGATGCGGGAACTCGAGCTTAAGAGGCAATCTAGTGGGGAAACTGAGGGAGCAGTGGGAGGTTCCTCTCTCCCTGGCTCAACACCAGTAGGTGGACATAGCTACCATGCTATGAAGTTCCCTCTAGCGATCTACGAGGAGGACAAAGAGAAGATTGACCAGTACCATCAACGCTTCGAGGCTATGTCAATTGCTATGGGTCTGGAGCGTAACAAATGGAATCTCAAGCTATCCCAGAGATTACGACGGACCGGTTACGAGGTTTATTCTCGCCTGCCACCAGGACATGAGAACAATTATGACGAGTTGAAGACGGCTTTGCTGAAACGATTCGAGGTTACGTCACATACCTACCGGAAAAAATTTCGAGGAGCGAAACGAGAACCGGGGGAGTTGTTCGCCGCCTATAGTCTGCGTCTGAAAGCATATCTCCATAAGTGGATGGATTTGGCTTGGTTTGCGCATGACTATGAGAGTCTGGAAGAGCTCACGGTAGTCGACCAGATGCGGAAGCAAATGTCGAAACCTCTCAGGACATTCTTGGGAGAACAAGGGGCGGAACGAATCGACATGGTGACGAAATTGGCAGAACGGTTCGTCGAGGTCCATGGGGAGGCAGCAGAGAATATTTCTACAAACACCAAAAGTCAGGAAAAACATAACCTGAAGAAAGCCAAGAGCACAGGAACTAAAAAGGTGGAACCATATGTCAAAACTTCAGAGGAGAGTTCGGAGAAGACGAAGGGGGAAAGCAAGAAAACTTCAAGCTTTACACAAAAACGACCATGGTCGGAGAAGTGGTGTTCGATTTGTAAGTCACCTTCTCACAATACGAGGGATTGCAAATCGAAGGCTAAGAACCCTCACTTCGCGGCATGTCAAGTGACTTCAACGCAGGTGGACACTGACAATGCCTAGGTCGACAAGGATGCTCACCACCAGGAGAGCTCACTCAAGTTCGGCACAAGAAAATCTAGGACAGGGAAATGGTGCAAACACTGCAGGTCGAATACACACAATGCTATTGACTGCAGGGGAAAGTCAGGAGACACTCAATTCGTCGTGTGCCCCGGAAAACCTAAGGTGGAGCCCACCGAACAGGTCGAGGCCGAAGGAGAGACTCCAGACTAGGAAAAACCACCTGTAGTGGAATTGGTAGAAGTTAACGGTCGTCAAGTGGAGTGTTTATACGACACAGGACTGGACGGGGAGGCCGTGATTTCTGCGGATCTGGTACATCCAGAACAATTCACAGGTGAAACCATGGAGATACAGCCTGCACAGAAGAGTGCTGTAGCCATGAAATTGCCCATTGCCAGAGTGGAGATTCGGTCAAGATATGTCACCGGCACCATCAAGGCCGCGGTGTTGACTGATCCCATTTTGCCCGTAATCCTCGGTTGCCGGTATGTCTTTCTGGGAATGCCCAGGGAGCCAATCCATATGGGAGCAATTCAGACTCGCTCTCAGACGAAAACGGATGAGGCAGAAGCCAATGTGACTAACCCACTGCCAGGGGAGTTGCGAACTGCCCAGAGTGAGGTTGCTACGTTACGTCCTTGCTAAAAAAAGCTGCAGAAAAGTGCTGATCCACCCAAACGGGGGCAGTACTATATGAAAAATAGGATACTCTACAGGAGAGCCGGAAGGGGAGACAACCTACATGGTCAGTTGGTGGTCCCAAAGGCCCACCGTTCCCAGATTCTTCTTATGGGGCATACCATCTCATTCAGTGGGCACATGGGTATTGCCGCCACCATGCAGCGAATTTCCTGCCACTACTATTGGCCGGGAATGACAGGTGATGTGCGTCTGAATGTGAAGTCATGCCCTGAGTGCCAGAGGGTGGCACCGAAACACTGGACAGCGCCGGTGGTCTTGGGTGAAATGCCCATCATGAACTCTCCTTTCGAGAGGGTAGCCATCGATATTGTGGGTCCACTTCCTAGGACTAGGAAGAGGAACATGTACATACTCACCATGGTGGATTGCTGTACAATGTGGGGTGAAGCCATACCGTTGACCACAATTGACTCGAAACGAGTGGCGGACGCACTGATGGAGGCCTTTACTAGATTAGGCTTTCCTGATCAAATACTGACGGACAATGGGTCCCAGTTTTGTGGAAAACTTATGGAGGAGGTATTTAGGGTGTTCCACTCTAACCATATCCATACCAGCCCTTACCACCTTCAAGCCAATGGACAAGTAGAGCGTTTCAACGGCACGTTGATGACAATGCTCAGGAAACTAGCGCAGGAAAAACCTGATAGGTGGGATGAATATATCCCAGCAGCACTTTTTGCCTATCGGGAAGTTCCTCATGGCTCAACAGGACTACCACCCGCTACGTTGCTGTTTGGTCGTCCAATCAAGGGACCGTTGGAAGCCATGTTGAGGAGTTGGACTGAAGAGGGGACATCAGAAGAAGTGATCTCTTCTTACAAATATGTGGAAGAACTGAAAGAAAAACTTCACAAGGGATGGACTCTGGCAAATCAAAATTTGAAAAAGGCCAGAAAAAGACATGCGGCTTACTACAACCGTAGGTCGAAAGACAAATCTCTAGAGGTGGGAGACAAAGTATTGTTGCTACTCCCAACTGGAAACAACAAACTGGAGACAGGTTGGCAAGGACCATTTCCCGTGGAAAGGGTGATATCCAGAACCAACTACCAGATTCGGATCCGGGGAAAATCGAAGATTTTCCATATCAATCTCTTGCGGAAATATGAAGAGAGACCGGGAGACAAGGCAGCGCATCTCCTGGCAATGGCAGTTGCAGTGGAGACAGAAGTGGGAACCAACGAGGGAAGGGAATATCCCCTGGTACACCAGGAAACCTACAAGGATGTACAGGTGAACCCTGATCTGACTTCCCAGGAGAGGGAAAAGATAACCCAGGTTCTCGAGTCTCATAAGGAGATACTGACTGATAAACCAGGACGAACGAGGTTGGTGGAGTTCGAGATGACTTTGACCACTCAAGAGCCTGTTCGCCAAAAGGTTTACCCAGTGCCATTCTCTAAAGAAAAGGCCCTGGAGGGGGAAATACAGAAACTGTTGGAGGATGACGTGATGGACCTTCCACATCCCCATACAATGCGGGGGTAGTTTTGTTACGAAAACCAAATGGAGAACACCGGTTGTGTATAGACTACCGACTTCTGAACAGTCATGCACAATTTCAGGTGGAACCTTTGCCGAATCCAACTCAGCTATTCGCGAGGCTCCATAAGGTAAGGTATTTCTCAAAGGTGGATCTGAGTCGCGGGTATTATCAGATTCCGGTCAAACCAGAGGTTCGACCCCTACTGGCCTTCAGTACCCCCAGTGGACATTATGAATTCAAGGTCATGCCCTTTGGACTCAGCAATGCACCTAGTGTGTTTACTCGCATGATGAGGACTTTACTAGATCCTTTAAAGGATCCGTCCATCATCTCATTCATGGATGATATTCTGATTTCCAGTGATAGTTTGGATGACCATTTACAATCCTTGGAAAGTGTTTTCAATAGGCTCAAGGAAGCAGGGCTTACAGCTCGCCCAACCAAGTGCATGATCGGTTACCAGACTCTGGAATTTCTAGGTCACACCATCACCCCAGGACTCATTGTCTCAGAAGAAAAGAACCTAGAGAAAATCAGATGTGCTCCAAGGCCAAAAACGAAGAAGGATGTGCGATCTTTTCTCTCGTTGTGTGGGTTTTACCACAAATTTATCCCACATTTCACAGAACTGGGAGCTCCTTTAACAGAAACCTTGAAAAAGGGATTCCCAGACCAAATAGTTTGGACACCAGAATGTGAGAGTGCCTACAGTCAGTTGAAGGAGGCTTTGGTCAGCAAACCTGTGTTACAGCTCCCAGACCTTTCCAAACCATTTGTGTTGAGAACGGATGCAAGTGGGATTGGGATTGGGGCAGCTTTGTTACAGGAAGGAAAAGACGATGCTTCAGTTTTGAAACCAGTGGCATACGCAAGCAAGAAACTTCTCCCAGCTGAGAGGAATTATTCGACCGTTGAGAGAGAGAGTGTTTGGCTCTTGTATGGGCCGTACAAAAATTCCAGCCTTATTTGTATGGTGTTCAGTTTCGAGTTCAGTCGGATCATCAACCTTTGATATTCCTGGCCACTTCTCAGAAGCTCAACGCCCGTTTGATGCGGTGGTCGTTGCTACTTCAGCCATACCACTTTACAGTGGAGTATATACCTGGGAAGGAAAATGTTGGAGCTGATTTCCTGTCTAGACATCCAGCTCCTGAAGAAGAGGAATAGATCATCTGGATCGAACCTCCAAGAAGAAAGAGTTGTTGCGGACTACTCTCTTAGGAGGGGGCCTATGTCACAGGATAAATAAACTTGTTAGTTGCGACCGATGATAACCAAACCCGACATTATTTTGCTAACACAATTGACTCTTTGATGGTGAACAAACTGAGGAAAATACGTCGGTACAGATTCTCTGCACCTGGTCGACAGTGTGTATGAGATCAAAGGGAGTCACGTCGCGTTGTCTACACACAGTCGACAGTTTGATGACAGGATGTTGTTCGAGAGGTGTGTACTGGCAACATTTGTCTACAAAACGGGAGTTGGCCGTTGAAAGTAATGGACAGATGTCTGCTAGAGGTCAGAAGGATTCTGTAATGGGAGAAAGGTCTCTGGCTTACAGACAACCAGGATATTTGTTGGATGAGACAAAGAACTCCCCAGATGAACAGGAAACTTGACAGCTAATTGACTCTGGTTAGTCTAGAAACAGGAGGACAACGCCAAATTCTGGACTGATTGGCGTCTGGACTTTCTGGTGACTCACTCTAGCACCCATATAAAACCCAGTGCGGTAAACAGGTGGACGGAGTCGAGAAAAACATTCTGACGTGTTAGGATTGGGGATTATTCCGAGTTGTGTTATATTAGAGGGACTGGGCTGTCTAAGTAGTGATAGTTATCCGCGGACATAGATCCAATCGGGTTGCCTAGTTTCTCGAGTAACAAAAGGAATAGACATATGGTAGGCAATTAATTATATCTAACTTAAGAGTATGATTAGGAATAGAGTACAGTACTGTGCGGAGATATAATGTATTATAGGTGCCGTGATATAATGTATTATGATTAGTGATAGAATGTTCTATAAGTGCGGTGCTAGAAAGTATCATAGGAGCGTCGGCACTAGTATTATATTGTGTGGCTTCAATTAGCTTGTGTTATATATCATTTTACTCAGGAAGTTGAGGACAATGTAGTGGAATAATAATTAGAGAGATGAAGGATGGTTGAGAGGGAGAAGAGGTATGTGTAATGGTAGGATCTTCCAGTAGGGCATCTGCTGGGTTTCTACCCGTTCCTTTATTCTTTCCTGGTGTTGCCATGTATAAGACCATTGTGATGCGCGATTTGGCCGTATGACAGCGATCGGATCTCTGTTATAGATCTGAGTGCTGTTATTGGCCTACAATCACCTAATTACGGTCAGGACTGAGTTGCCCTCACCATGATGTTATCTACTCTACAGGTTCCATTTACAGTTCCCCTTGAGTGTTCCACGTGAGTGTGAGATGATTTATTACGAAGAAGCAGTTCCAAGTTGTATACAATGATGGCTCATGGAAAGAAGACAGAGGTTGCTGAGAGGTTTTACACGGGGCTCAGAACCTAGTTGTTCCGCAGAAACCTGGCTTCTGCTGAGTAGAATTGTATGAACAGAAGTGTTGTGTTTAATGAGTGATAAGCTTCATCACCGAATATTAATAACTCGCATACTAAGGATATATATATATATATATATATATATATATATATATATATATATATATATATATATATATATATATATATATATATATATATATATATATATATATATATATACACATCTACCTGACAAACATTAATAGGTTGTGTTCTAAAAGAGGGGAAATGTTATAATCAGAGACTTATGAACATTAAAACTTTCCCCAAGTGACATTTCAGTTAATTGGAAGACTATCAGTTCAAACAAATATTAGGAAACAGAGTAACTTCACCGTGTGGTAGAGTGAAGACAAAGATCAACAGTGTCTATCGGATTACCAGCATCCTGTTTGTTCGAGTGATTGGAGAAAGTCGTCATCTTCTGGGTGAGGTTCACTGTCCGGAAAAAATGGTGCTGTTGTGTGCTAAGCACTATGATGTTACAGACTTTGCTTCTAAATCACTGGTCTACCATTAGAATACACGTCACGCATTCTACACCTTGAACACACACACACACACTTCTCCTACATATACTCTTTGCTTTAATAAATTTCGTGTTTTTATTTGTTGAGGCTAGAGTTGTCAAGTATGTTATGTTGGGGAAGAATGAGAGGGGGCATGATCCAGGAGTGAGCAAGAGTGAGAAGAAGGTGTCTTCAGATTGAAGGAGTGTGTGGATGGAGTCTGCTGGATATCTCCAGGATAGAGATATTGGATTAAAAAATAATGTGGGTGTTGATTCCCTTCACTCCAGGGACGACACTAAAGTGGTAAAGAAGAACAAGTAACTAATACGACATTCATTCTTTACACACACGACAGTTGGTACAATATCAACATGGATACACTGAAGTTTGTACAATATCAATATGGATATACTACGGGTGGTACAATATCCACATGGATACACTACAGGTGGTACATTACCAAAAGTATCACACTGTCGAGATTAAATCATAAACATTGACAGACTACTGAGAGTACGTCACAAAACATCGATGTACTGTAGGAATTGTATTATAAACATTGACACACAGTGAAGGTGCGGTACAAACATTGACAGACTATCCGGGTGCGTCAGTAACATTGACACGCGATGAGTGTGGCACATCAGCATTGACACACTGTCAAAATTACGGCTTGTACATCGTCGGCACACCGTGGGAGAAGTCACAAACATCGACACACTGTGGAAGATGTCACAAACATTGACAACTATTCGGGGCACATGATGAGCATTGACATAGTGTTGTAGTTACGTCATGAACATTGACACACTGTCGAAGTTACTCATAAATATTGACACACTGTCGAAGTAACTTCATTTATATTGGCACACTGTCGAAGTTACGCCATAAATATTGACACACTGTCGTAGTTACGTCATGAACAATGACACACTGTCGAAGTTACGTCATAAATATTGACACACTGTTGTAGTTACGCCATGAACATGGACATATTGTCGGGGAAATTCATAAACATTGACACACTGTCACAGTTACGTCATACACATTGACACACTATCGAAGTTACGCCATGAACATGGACACATTGTCGGGGAAATTCATGAACATTGACACACTGTCAGAGTTATGTCATACACATTGACACACTGTCGAAGTGACATGAACATGGACACACTGTCAGAGTTATGTCATGAACATTGACACACTGTCGAAGTTATGCCATGAACATGGACACACTGTCGGGGCAAGTCAGCGAAAGAGACAACGAACACACAGATCGTTCTCAAATCTCCTAGAAATACCAGTGTCCAGAAGACGGCTGCTCTATGGACGGCCAACGCGCCTGGACGGCCGGTGAAGAGTGTCGTCTAAGCTTCTAATATGGCCCCGGATTGCGAGCTTAAGTTGATTGACTAAAGTCTCTGGTTTGATTACCAGTCCTGGGCAAATCGTGGCCCGGCTCAGGCGCACTCATTAATGAAATAATGGCGTTGAGTACAAACTTGTGCCCGGGGTACGAGTCGCAGCCAGCCTCGGGTTTCCGTGTCAGGGTAACGTTAGAAGTCGCCTGTGAGTGTGAGCTAATATCACAAGTTATCTCCACTTGCCTCGGAATCTCACGCCAGCAGTGCTCGGTTCTTGTCTCGGCTTCCGAGTGACGGGGGTCTTGGTGTGACTGACTGCTGGCAACATCGTGATCAACTTATGTCTGACCACATCAAATCATCACACATCATCATTATCATTATCATAACCACCTCTGTTTGGTGGCATCTATGATCATTATAATAATGCAGTGAGAAATAAGACAGACGTATCAAGAATACAGAGGTACGAAATATAAAGCAGATATGCGTGTTTTTTTTTTCTTTTTGGGGGGAAGGGGGGAATGGGGGGGGGGGGAATTGGGGGGGGGGAGGGAGAAGTAGGAGAAGGATGAGGAGGAGTAGGAGAGGGAAGAAATGAGTTAAAGGACGAGTATGAGAAGAGTATGAGACTGAGGAAAGAAAGTGCAGGAGGAGTAGCACAAAAGGAAGAAGAAGAAGCAAAAGAAGAAGAAGAAGAAGAAGAAGAAGAAGAAGAAGAAGAAGAAGAAGAAGAAGAAGAAGAAGAAGAAGAAGAAGAAGAAGAAGAAGAAGAAGAAGAAGAAGAAGAAGAAGAAGAAGAACAACAACAACAACAACAACAACAACAACAACAACAACAACAACAACAACATATTACTGAAACAGAATGCAGTTAGAAACAAATCAAATCACTTAAATAAATTACCGAAACAATATATCAACCACCAGAAACTGCCAACAAAATATTCAAATCAAGAGACAGCAACAACAGGATGTGCGAATCGAGAGAAAATACCAAAACTAATATTACAATCATGATAAAGTTCTAACATAATATGCAAATGAAGAGAAAGTAGCACATTTATTTGCAAACCGACAGAAAGTACCAGTAAAATGTTTAAATTAGGATAAAGTACCACTTTGTGTACAAACCAACAGAAAGTATCAACTTTGTGTACATACCAATAAAGAGTACCAACTTTGTGTACAAACCACTATAAAGTACCAACTGTATGCACACATCAACAGGAAGTACCAATTTTGTGTACAAACCAACAGAAAGTACCAATTTCGTGTACATACCAATAAAGAGTACCAACTTTGTGTACAAACCAACAGAAAGTACCAACTGTATGTACACATCAACAGAAAGTACAAATTTTTTGTACAAACCAACATAAAGTACCAACTGTGTGTACGCACCCACAGAAAGTGCCAACTTTGTGTACAAACCAACACAAATTACCAACAAAATGTTCAAATGAAGAGAAATGACCAACTTTATGTACAAATCAACGAAAGTACCACTATAATTTAAATATCCACACAAAAATTACCATCATACAGCAGAGTTTATAGAAATTATAAATAAAATGTAAAAATACATAGTAATTGTGGTTACCCCCACCAGAGAGTATCAGGAAGGTGAAGGGGCGGAACAATCCGGGAAGGGGAAATACTTCTGACGATCAGAAGCCTCTGCTGAGCTTGCACCACGACGGTTTTTTTTTATCTCTGTATGTTTGGCTTGGTTACTTCGTAAAAGGCCACTTATTAAAATAGTATAAAATATAATAATAATAATAACATAATAATAATAATAATAATAATAATAATAATAATAATAATAATAATAATAATAGCAGTCTTAATATTAATATACAATATAAAATAATATTTTATATATAAACTAGCTGACCCGGCCCGGCTTCGCCCAGACCCTGGTGGGGAGCATCTCATTTAATTCATATAAGTAGTCATATAAGTTCTCGTTCCCGTTACCGACTATCTGTCTGTCTGTCTGTCTGTCTATCTGTCTGTCTGTCTGTCTGACCCGGCCCGTCTTCACCCAGACCCTGATGGGGAGAATCTCATTTAATTCATATAAGTAGTCATATAAGTTCCCGTTCCGACTATCTATCTGTCTGTCTGTCTGACCCGGCCCGGCATCGCCCAACTCCTGGTGGGGAGAATCTCATTTAATTCATATAAGTAGTCATATAAGTTTCCGACTGTCTGTCTGTCTGTCTGTCTGTCTGTCTGTCTGTCTGTCTGTCTGTCTGTCTGTCTATCTATCTATCTGTCTGTCTGTCTGACCCGGCCCATCCCATGGTGGAGAGCATCTCATTTAAATTATATAAGTAGTCATATAAGATCCCGTTCCCGACTATCTGTCTGACTGTCTGTCTGTCTTGGGTAAATGGAGGAGGGAGGAGGAAGAGGGAGGTGGAGGAGGGAAGAGGAGGGAGGAGGAGGGAGGAGACAGGAGGAGTAGGGAGGAATAGGAGGGAGGAGGAGGGATTAGGAGGAGGAGAGAGGAGTAGTGTGGAGGAGGAGGCGAGGAGGAAGAGGGAGGAGGAGGGAGAAGGAGGGAGGAGGAGAACGCAGGAGGAGAAGGGAGCAGGAGGAGGAGAGGGAGGAAAAGGGAGGAGGAGGGAGGAGGAGGAGAGAGTAGAAGGATGGAGGAGGCGGAGGGAGAAGGAAGAGGGAGGAGGAAGAGGGAGAATGAGGAGGGAGAAGGAGGAGAAGGAGGGGAGGAGGAGGAGGGAGGCGGAGAGAGGAGGAGGAGGGAGGAAGAGGGAGGAGGAGGAATGTGAAGGGAGGAGGAGGGAGGAGGTAGAGGGAGGAGGAGGGAGGAGAGGAGGTAGAGGGAGGAGGAGGAGGGAGGAGGCGGAGAGGGAGGAGGGGGAGGAGGGAGGAGGAGGAGGAGGGAGGAGGAGTGATGAGGAGGAGGGAGGAGGAGAGAGGAGGAGGAGGGAGGAGGAGGAGGGAGGAGGAAGAGGGAGGAGGAGGAATGTGAAGGGAGGAGGAGGGAGGAGGTAGAGGGAGGAGGAGGGAGGAGTGAGGAGGAGGAGAGGGAGGAGGAGGGGGAGGAGGAGGAGGAGGGAGGAAGAAGGAGGAGGAGGGATGAGGAGGAGGAGGGAGGAGGAGGAAGAGGGAGGAGGAGGAATGTGAAGGGAGGAGGAGGTAGAGGGAGGAGGAGGAGGAAGGAGGAGAAGGGAGGAGGAGGGATGAGGAGGAGGAAGAGGGAGGAGGAGGGAGGAGGTAGAGGGAGGAGGAGGAGGAGGAGTGAGGAGGAGGAGAGGGAGGAGGAGGGGAGGAGGGAGGAGGAGGGAGGGAGAAGGAGGAGGAGGGAGAAGGAGGGATGAGGAGGAGGAGGGAGGAGGAGGAAGAAGGAGGAGGAGGAATGTGAAGGGAGGAGGAGGGATAGGGAGGAGGGGAAGAGGAAGAGGGTAGGAGGAAGAGTGGAGAGGAGGAGGGAGGATGTAGAGGGAGGAGGAGGGAGGAAAAGGGAGGAGGGAGGAGGAGAGAGGAGGTAGGAGGAGGAGGAAGAGGGAGGAGGAGGGAGGAGAAGGAAGGAGGAGGAAGAAGGAGGAGGAAGAGGGAGGAGGATGGAGGAGGGAGAGGGAGGAGGGAAAGAGGAAGTGGGTAGGAGGAGGAGGGGAGAAGGAGGGAGAAGGAGGAGGAGGGAGGAGGAGGGGATAGGAGGAGGGAGGAGACAGAGGGAGAAGAAGGAAGGAGGAGGAGGAAGGAGGGAGAGGAAGGAGTGAGAATGAGGAGGGGAGGAAGGAAAGGGAGGTGGAAGAGGAAGAGGAGGGAGGAGGAAAGAGGTAGGGGGAGGAGGAGGTAGAGGGAGGAGGAGGAGGAAGGAAATTGAGGAGGAAGAGGAGGAGGAGGGTGGAGGGAGGAGGAGGAGGTAGAGGGAGGAGGAGGGAGGAGGTAGGAGGAGGAGGAAGAGGGAAGAGGGAGAAGAAGGGAGAAGGAGGAGTGAGGATGATGAGGGAGAAGGAGGCAGGAGGAGGAGGAGGCAGGAGGAGGAGGAGGGATAATGAGGGAGAGGGAGGAGAAGGGAAGATGAGGGAGGAGGGGGAGGAGGCGGATGGAGTAGGAGGGAGGAGGATGGAGGAGGAGGGGAGAGGAAGAGGGAGAAGAAAGAGGGAGAAGGAGGAGGGAATCGGGAGAGGGATGAGAGGGAGGAAGAAGAGAGGAGGAGAGAGTTCGCCATTCCGAATTCATACTCGTCTAGTTCTTCCCTTCTACACGACTGTAGATAACTTCCTTACACATAAAAAGATGAATTGTTATTGATATTGCCGTGGCATGGAGGAATATCAGCAGCAGAGTTGATCCAAAAAACCAAAGACTGAGATCTACGGAGAGCCATGAACGCCTACGCCAGCCGGCACGGCACTTGATGATGATGATTGCCGTGTGACGATTCTGTGTAGTCACGTCATTTTCTTCCCTTTCCCTAGCGTTTTGGTTCGGGGATTCTTTCATCATCATCATCATATATTTACGTACGTATTTTGGGAGGGGGAGGAGGGAGGAGGAGGAAGAAGAAAAAAAAACTATGACAGTTGACAGCTCTGGAATGAAAGGAAGGCGTGTAGAAAATTTCATCTCAATCGGATGGGCCGTTCGCGAACAAATAAAGGACATACATATTTACATACATATATACATATACACATACACTTTGTTTTATAGATATAGATGCGTTTGCACCATTTGTTTGATCAGGCTGGCAATAGGTCCTACACGTGATGTAATGTATGTGTACAGCTGGTACAATATCAACATGGATACACTACAGCTGGTACAATATCAACATGGATACATTAGAGGTGGTACAATATCAACATGGATACATTACAGGTGGTACAAATTCAAGCGTATGTATTTTGTTCATATATGTGCACATGTGTGTATATTTGGGTATAGGAGTTTGTACATGTGTACGTATGTCCGTAGGTACTTGCGCGCGCGCGTGTGTGTGTGTATGTGTGTGTGATTGTGTGTCTGTGTCTCTATGCGTCAGTGTGTGGATCCTAATCAGATATGATGATGGCGTTAAATGGTTCCCCAGACTTCGACAAAGCCAGTTTCCAGAAACGATTTGCAACCGTGTGCACAAGTTTGACTACAGATCCATCTTTGATTTGCTGCCTAATCTCGTTAGTTTGCGTCCACGAGACGAGACTGGGCAAGACTTGATAAAAACCAGTTACGGCGAGGGAGGAGCCGGGAGTGCACAACCGACACACCCTGGGGACGGCTCCAGCTCAGCTCTGGCAACCGGGTCAGACGTTTCACACGACAGGGGACCGTCTGATTGAGAGACGAGGACAGAAGATAAAACAGAGCATGAGAGAAGGGTAACGGACATGGAAAATAGAATAGAGACAGACGCGAACTAAACAGATCCTGGTCAAAACTAATTTCTTTCTATTTGTGAGTCTAGACTTTTCTGTTTCCGTATGTCTACTAACGCCACATTTATTTATTTCCTTGTGTCTCAAGTGCCACATTTATGTGTTTCCTAGTGTCTACATCCACAACATGGATATGTGTGTCTTTGTATCTACATCTACAACATTTCTGAGTTTCCTTGTGTCTATATCCACACAAATTATGTTTCCTTGTGTCTACATCCACAACATGACTGTGTTTCCTTGTGTCTACATCCACAACATGACCGAGTTTCCTTGTGTCTACATCCACAACATGACTTAGTTTCCTTGTGTCTACATCCACAACATGACTGAGTTTCCTTGTGTCTATATCCACAACATTACTGTGTTTCCTTGTGTCTATATCCACAACATGATTGAGTTTCCTTGTGTCTATATCCACAAAATTTATGTTTCCTTGTGTCTACATCCACAACATGACTTAGTTTCCTTGTGTCTACATCCACAACATGACTGAGTTTCCTTGTGTCTATATCCACAACATGGCTGTGTTTCCTTGTGTCTATATCCACAACATGACTGTGTTTCCTTGTGTCTATATCCACAACATGACTGTGTTTCCTTGTGTCTATATCCACAACATGACTGAGTTTCCTTGTGTCTATATCCACAAAATTTATGTTTCCTTGTGTCTATATCCACAACATGACTGAGTTTCCTTGTGTCTATATCCACACAATTTCTGTGTTTCCTTGTGTCTACATCCACAACATGACTGTGTTTTCTTGTGTCTACATCCACAACACTTCTATGTGTCCTTGTGTCTACAAGTGTCATGTGTTTGTGTTTCCGTATGTTTACATCCAGAACATTTATGTGTCCTTGTGTCTACATCCACAACATGACTGTGTTTCCTTGTGTCTACATCCACAAAATTTATGTTGCCTTGTGTCTACATCCACAACATTACTAGGTTTCCTTTTGTCTACAAGTGTCACATTTTTGTGTTTCCTTAAGTCTACAAGTGCAACAATTTTATGTTTCCTTGTGTCTACATCTACAACTTTTCTGTTTGTCTATATCCACACAATGTATGTGTTTCCTTGTGTCTACATCCACAACATATATGTTTTTCCTTGTGTCTGCAAGTGACACATTTCTGTATTTCCGTATGTCTACGAGAACCACATTTTTGTGATTTCTTGTGTATACATCCACAACATTTCTGTAAGTCCTTGTGTCTACAGTTATAACATTTATGTGTGTTCGTGTGTCTATATCTAGAACATATTGGCGTTTCGTTTTGTCTGCATCTGCATCAGTTCTGTGTTTGATTGTGTCTACATGTACAACATCTAAGTATGTTCTTGCGTATATAATCATACAACGGATTATGTACATGGCTATATTGATTCGCCAGGAAGGATCAGAGTAATGCCACATTGGAAATAATGAACCATTTCGAGAAATATGGAGATCTTTAGGGGACGGGAAAATAGATGTCGACGGCAAACATAGAAAATCCGACACATGTGCGTGAAACCAATCACGCGGGTCTTGTATTCCCGGAATTGATTGATTGATTGATTGATTGATTGATTGATTGATTGATATAGGAACCGACATCACAGCATTCAATATAAGAATACAAGAATTGACTATTCAACCATGCTTGTGTAGAACAACAGACACCACGAGACTGGGGAAACGTCATAATTATACCAATTTGGAAAAAACAAAGGCAGCAAAAGAGACTGCACACAATACAGAGGCTTTCCACTGTTGAGTCATACTGGGAAAATATTTTATAAAATTCTTGAAAAAAGATTACGAACTACATTAGAACCCCAGCTAAGCAAAACACAACTTGGATTTAGGAAAAACAAAGGATGCACAGATGCCATTTTTGCTCTTAGACAACTTATAGAAATATCAATGGAATTCAATGAAACACTCTACTTAGCCTTTGTCGACCAAGAAAACGCATTCGATAGAGTAGATAGAAACAAGCTGTGGGAAATCCTTAAATAATATGGAGTGAGTACACATCTATCAAACCTATGTAGACGTTTATACAGCAACAGTGAATGCATAGTGAGAGCAACTGGAGGACACTCAGAACCCTTCGCCATAAGATCTGGAGTACGACAAGGATGTGTCCTGTCCCTCTCTTGTTCATAACATATATAGACAACATATGTAAAGAAACCAGCCAAGCAGAGACAGCAAGAACACAGCTTGACGAGAACACGGAAGAAGAACCAGCTGCAAATCTAACCATTAGAGAACTCCTGTTTGCGGACGACCAAGTCCTAATAGCAAAATCAGAAGCTGAATTACAAGACAACATGAACAGTTTAAACGAAATGTGAAGGGAACATAACATGAAAATTAGCACAAGCAAAAAAGAGGTAATGACTATAACTAAAGAACAAACAACAACAATTCACCTAAAAGAACATCCCTTGAAACAAGTAAAGAGTTTCAAGTACCTAGGAAGTATAATATCATCAAATGGCAGATCAGAAGAAGACGAGATAGAAAATATGTGCAATAAGGCGAATCAACTCATTAGACAAATGGCACCAATACTAAAGAATAAACATGTATCAATAACTACTTAGAAAGCGGTTTACAACACAATATTCCTACCAACTCTATGCTACAAACGCCAAACCTGGACAATGACAGAAAAAGAGAAAAGAAATATCACAACAACAGAAATGAGGTTCCTGAGAACAATACTCAACGTATCAATAAGAGATAAGATCAGAAATGAAGAAATAAGGACTATAGTGGGGGTTAAAGCAGCACTAGATTTTATTAGAAAGCTGCAAGTCAAATGGTTTGGCTATACAAATAGGTTACCAGTCAACAGCATACCACAACAAGCAATGATGTACAGACCAAATGGAAACAGAGGAAGAGGCCGAACACGTAAACGTTGGACGGAAGGAATACCAGAGTCCATGGGAATATCGATATATGAAGCCCATAATCGGGCACTCTAGCGATTTTTATACTTCACCTCGACACCGCAAGGTACAAGAGGAACATGATGAGATGAGATTATATATATATATATATATATATATATATATATATATATATATATATATATATTATGTCTTTCTCCTTGTTGTGAGACAGGGAAGACTAAGGGGCTTCTTTACTTCCCAGGCACATGTAGCAGGATAACTAGGTTTGTAATCTGTATTTCCAGTAATGCTGTCAACCTTACCTTCCTTAGCCTGGTCATTGTTAGAATACCTCATCATTTCTTGGGCCGATAATTTAATACGGCATAGATTAACGAGCCATTCGATCTTGTCTTCGGCAGTGAATAGTCATTCTATTTCTGAAAGTCTGCTTGTCGTTACATTGAATGTGAAATCTATCAAATAGCCAGCGCTACGATACAATAATACAGCAGAATATTGAACTGCATTCGCCACTTTATATTGGATTTGTGGACAATGAAAATGCCTCTGACTGCATTTGTAGAGAATTCCTTAGGAGGCCGATACGGCACCATGGTATCTGAGAAAAAAAAATTCATTAACTTAATAAAGACACCATATGAAGATTTGAAGCGTAGAGTTCTGCATGCGGCAAAACTGACAGATACACTTGAAATAAAAATAGGTGTATGCCTTTTGTCACCATTATTATTTTTACTGACTACAGACTGAATCAAGAATACAAAATCAACTAACATCAGAAATTGAATTAAATGGACTCCAACAAAGCTACTTGCTGATTTAGGCTTCTTCGACAACTATGCACTGCTGTCACACACGTAACCAAATGCAGGATAAACTAATCACACTTGATGATATGTCAGAATAATTAGGTCTAAAAATTCTGGAATGACAAAGATAATGAGATTAAACGAAGCAAATAACACCCCGATCTCCCGTGGTGAAATCCCAATTTAAGAGAATGTAGTTGGGAAGTGACAAAAATGAGGAAACTGATAGAGATACTACAATATGAATTCAAAAGGCAAGAAGAACATTCATAACATTGGGAAATTTGTGGAAGTCAAAGGAAGTTAAAAGTATGTCTACTACTGCTACATATAAGTGTCTCCTTGTCTCTATATTTACACCATTTGTATGTGGAAGAACTGGTAGTCTAGAATGTTGAAATAACAAGTAGTCTGTGAATGTTAGACGAACAAGTAGCCTGAAATATTGGAAGAATGATTATTCTATGAATGTTGGACGAACAAGTAGCCTGAAATATTGCACGAACGATTAATCTGTGAATGTTGGACGAACAAGTCGCCTGAAATATTGCACGAACGATTAATCTGTGAAGGTTGGACGAACAAGTAGCCTGAAATATTGGAAGAACGATTAATTTGTGAATGTTAGGAGAACATGTAGTCTGTGAATATTGGAAGAACGGGTAGTCTCTGATTTTTGAAGAACAAGACGTTTATGAATGTTGTTAGAGCAGTAAATGCTGAAAAAGCAAGCAGGGAACGTAAAGGAGTAGTCTCGAACGTTGATGGAACAGGTAGTAGTGGATGTTGGAATAGTTAATAATATGTGAATGTTGAAAGAGTAAATATTCTCTAAATGCTGGAAGAACAAGTAGCATGTCAATATTGCTGTGGAAAAATTGCTGGTGGTAAACAAACAGTATGAAATGTTGCAAGTACAAGCAGTTTGTGAGTGTTCGAAAAATAAAAAGTGTAATTTTGAAAGATCGTGTAGTATGCGAATGTTGAAAGAATATTTAGTCTGTGAAAGTTCAAAGAATATAAAGTCTGCAATGTTGGAAGAACTTCTTGTTCTTCTTCTGTGTTTACCTTCAGACATCAGTGTGAATAAATTCAAAGACAGTAACGGTCGTCTTGAGCTTGTTGATATCTCCATAGAATTTGTCCTCAAATAGATCTGGTGTAGGTCAAAATACTTGTCACTGTTCTGCATATGTCGGACACTCCTACAACACATGTTTAGCTGTGTTTTACCAATTTCACAGTTACATTCTTCAGTGTCTTCTATCTTTAGTTTATTAACCATGTGGTACTTAATACTTCTGTGGCTTGTCTGTAGTCTGAAGCTTGTTCTTTGTCTGTTTTGTTGGTAGGAAGAACGAATAATCTTTGAATGCTGGAAGAACACGCAGTCTGCAAATATTGAAAGTGGAAGGTTGGGAAAGGGGAGTGAAAAAAAGGAAATACTTTGGAAACAAAAGAGACAGAAGAATAATTAAAGCGATATACACGAAGATGAAGAGATGTCACGTTGAAGAGTAGCAAATCCACACTCCAACCCCCGTGAAGCAAATAAATAAACAAAGAGAGAGGTATACGTTCTTCGACAGGGACTGATGAGTATACGCCTCAGCCCAAGCAGTGGGTTATAATAGTTAACTAGCGGATGGTAACCGGGCTACGTCGTTCGATTCACGAGTGCACTTTTCTCACAGACTCGGGGGGTGGCCTCGCTGGACCTTTCGTACTTTGTGCGACGATTGCAGCTGGAGGAGCACCGAGCCGGTGTAATAAAGTCCTTTTGTCATCGAAACATGTTCAACTCTAAATTTAACTGAACAACTCAGATAGATAAAAACACAACACACATGTACTTTATTATCTTTCAAGTATCCAAAGTCAACAGGACAGGGACAACAACACTTTCACATCAATAACAACAGTAAATATATACATCGTTGACTTGAAATACTTGCCTTTCTTTAACTTTACTTTTATATACATATCAATATGTGATCAGTGTAACAGTCTGCGTTTGGAACTGTTTTTGCTACTGATAACGCATTTTGAAACCTTCTGCTAATCAGGATGTAATCAATCCGGATTTTAATCCTGCTGTCAGGGCTCCTCCATGTCCATAATCTTCTTGAATGTTTCTTAAACCAGGTTTTTTTTTTTTTTTTTTTTTTTTTTTTCCGCGTTTCCATCCTGTTTCAGGATATTGCGGTCAACACCAGCATCTTTCAGCTGTATGTTGATTCCTAGGCTAGATTACGCTCATCAGCACGCCACGACTTTCTGAGCGACCGGCTCCATACTCTCATAAGTCACTTTTGCAATTCGAACCACTGCTAATTCTCGTCGCGTCACGTGACGAGAGTATTCGGAGTTAGCGGAGAAAGCTGCTAACTCCTCGGCCACGGAGCCGGTTTCTTAAACCAGGTGTTTCCGATAATTAGTTCATGCTCTTTTCCCCATTCTACAAGTCTGTATCCCCTCTCGTTTCGTTCCTCCAAACCGTGTTTACCTACTGTATATTCATCCCCTTGATTTCATACTTTAGCATTGAAGTCTCCAACTATGAAGTTTTTCATGAATTTTTTACATTTCTTCAAAGCATTCTCTGTGTCATTATAAAATTCCTCTTTACTATCTTCACTATTTTCTCCTGTTGTGGCATATATTTGAATGACGTTAATGTCAAAAGTACTGTCGATTCGTTTTACCAATAGAACCATGTCTGACACAGCCCAATATCCTTTAACAGATTTTGTTGTTTCCAGATCCAAGATAATTGCTACACCTCCTTGCCCCCCCCCCCCACTCCCCAACCCCTCAGAATATATATCTTAAAATCTTCGCCTGTCTTAATCCCTGTTCCTTTCCATTATGTTAAAATATCCATTCATTCAGTAGTATATCCTTTGCAGAACTTCGCTCCCATAACAACCGTGCTCGGTCATAAGAAAGATGTCCTGCGTTCGATACACTTATCTGAAGATCATCTGCCACATCCTGCACCCGTCTTCTTTTTGGCCTTCATCCTCTTCTCCTTCCGGGCATTTACTCCTCTATGATTGTTCTCTCCAAACTTTCATGGCGTTTCAAGTGACCAAAATATTTCAATTTTCTTTGTTTTATCGTCTTTAGTGGCCAACCTTCTACAATGTATGTTAAAATA
Organism: Cepaea hortensis; assembly: GCA_963921405.1. Classification (NCBI taxonomy): domain Eukaryota; kingdom Metazoa; phylum Mollusca; class Gastropoda; order Stylommatophora; family Helicidae; genus Cepaea; species Cepaea hortensis. The sequence continues at coordinate 84,709,184 of OY992884.1, read as the reverse complement.
TGTCGTGTGATAAATGTTTTATGTTAAAATGTTCCCCGTGAGACAAGCATTATGTTAAGATATGCCACATGAATTAATGTACTGTCTTAGAATGTGCCACGTTAGAAATATACTGCGTTAAAATGCATCACTGTGGTAATGCATGCCGTTAAAGTGCACTGCGTTTGACATACATCGTGTTAAAATGCACTACTTTAGAAAAGAATTGCGCTAAAATGCGCAAGTTAAAAATGTACTACGTGAGAAATATACCAAGTTAAGAAAATTCTACTGGCATCGAGAGATTGTCGCGGAACTTTCACGAAGACAGATTTCTCAAGTTGCTTCAGTCAAGCTTGTACAAAATGTATTACATTCTAAGTACTCCAGTCTGGGATTGCGCCCCACGGGAATCAGTGGCGTATACAGCTGATGGGTTCGTGTCAGTGGTGTATACAGCTGACGGGTTCGCCTCAGTGGTGTATATAGCTGACGGTTTTGTCTCAGTGGTGTATACAGCTGACGGGTTCGTCTCAGTGGCGTATACAGCTGACGGTTTTGTCTCAGTGGCGTATACAGCTGACGGGTTCGTCTCAGTGGTGTATACAGCTGTCAGGTTTCATCTCAGTGGTGAATACAGCTGTCGGGTTCGTCTTAGTGGTGAATACAGCTGATAGGGTTCGTCTCAGTGGTGAATACAGCTGTCGGGTTCGTCTTAGTGGTATATACAGCTGACAGATTTGTCTCAGTGGTATATACAGCTGTACAATTGCCTATAAAATCAACCTTTGGTTGATGACATCGTCCTGCAAATGACATGCATCATTTATATTTTGTTGTATCAAAGCTGGACCACTTCATGAAACATTAATAGTTTACCAAAACTGGACCAATTCATGAAATATTATTTGTTTACCAAAGCTGGACCAGTTTATGAAACATGATGTGTTTACCAAAGCTGGATCAGTTCATGAAACATGATTTGTTTACCACAGCTGGACCGGTTCAGGAAACATGATTTGTTTACCAAATCTGGATCAGTTCATGAAACATGATTTGTTTACCAAAGCTGGACCGGTTCATGAAACATGATTTGTTTACCAAAGCTGGACCGGTTCATGAAACATGATTTGTTTACCAAAGTTGGACCAGTTCATGAAACATGATTTGTTTACCAAAGCTGGACCAGTTCATGAAACATGATTTGTTTACCAAAGCTGGACCAGTTCATGAAACATGATTTGTTTACCAAAACTGGACCAGTTCATGAAACATGATTTGTTTACCAAAGCTGGACCCGTTCATGAAACATGATTTGCCCAATTCACGATTTGACCACAGAAAATATGTCGCGACCTATACATTGTGCTTTATATATACTAGGATTGCGCACAATAATTATAGTGGTTTTAAAAGTGGTTACAACGGGACAACGTTAGTATTTCTTAAAGAAAGTTGAGAGTAACCGTTTTACCAGACTTCATGGATAACAGTCGGCGCGAACAGAGGGCTGGATAGTTAAGGACACATTCTTCTTCCTCTTCTTCAGCGTTCCGAGCCATTGAGGTGCTTTGCTGCAGTTACAATCCGTCTCCATTCGTCTCTCTGGTTGACCTTCCCTTGCCAGTCGTTGATTCCAAGTGCTTGTAGGTCTGTATATATATTATCTCTCCACCGTCTTCTTGGTCTACCTCGGGGTCTACGGTCATTTATTTCCTGAGTGTAATTGAGTTTTGTTTCCCTATTATCTTCCATTCTTTCTATATGCCCCAGCCATTGTAGTCTATTAGCCTTCATGATACCAGTGATTAGCGGGGACTTAAACAGATCATAAATGTCTTTGTTACTTCTTCTTTTCCACTCTCCACTGTGTGTATCCCTAATGGGTCCAAAGATGCGTCACACATTGCTTATCCTAAAATGATGGCCTGGGAGTCTCCGCGGCGAAGTGGTAAAGCTGTCTGACTCGGGCTCCGAAGGTTGCGGGTTCTATTCCTTAGGTTTACCAGTGCATTTTTTTCGGAGACTCCTAAGGGTCGTCGCTGGAGCTACGAAGTTCGTGATTTTGGGCGACGCTTTCCGCGCCGCGGAAAGAGACTGAGCCATATGGGATACAAACCTGGTGCAATGAAGATGACCCTGACGACTTTTAAGCTACTTTAAGCGAATGATGACCTGCTCAGTCAATTCACGCAACTGTCTGATCTCCGACATCACAAACGAACAGCAAACAAATATACTAACAAGGCACAACTGACAGGCAACAAATCTACAGAACTCAAACCAGGCAGAGTACAGATGATACAGAGAGAACAGACAAAGGACAATAATTCACAAGCAACAGACAAAATACAAACTATAAACAAACAACAGACAAAATACACATAATAAACAAACAACAGACAAAGAACAAATAATAAACAGAACATCAGACAAAGCACAAACAATAAAACAACAGACAAAGTACAAACAATAAACAAACAATAAATAAACAACAGAGAAAGTACAAACAGTAAACAAACACCAGACAAAGTACAAGCAATAAACAAACAAACAACAGACAAAGTTCAAACAATAAACAAACAATAGGCACTGGACAAGAATTCACAAGCAACTGACAAAGTACAAACAATAAACAAACAATAAATAAACAACAGAGAAAGTACAAACAATAAACAAACAATAGGCACTGGACAAGAATTCACAAGCAACTGACAAAGTACAAACAATAAACAAACAATAAATAAACAACAGAGAAAGTACAAACAGTAAACAAACACCAGACAAAGTACAAGCAATAAACAAACAAACAACAGACAAAGTGCAAACAATAAACAAACACCAGACAAAGTACAAACAATAAACAAACACCAGACAAAGTACAAACAATAAATAAACAACAGACAAAGTACAGATAAAGTACATACAGTTGATACACAAAGAATAGACACAGTAAACATGATATACATACAGTAGACAAAGTACAAATAATACACATACAACAGACACAGCACAAATAATACTAAAACAACAGACACAGTACAAAGGATTCAAAAACAACAGACACCGTACAAACAAGACACAAACAGCAAGACAGTTATGGCGGAGACACCAGATGGAGACAGATATTTGGGGCCGACTCAAACCCTCAGTCGCATTCCCTGTTCCCGGAAGTGTGATTACCAGTGACGTCACGTGACGCAGACAACGGCAATGACTATATAAGGCAGTAGATAGATCACGTGATCTATGGAAGGTGAAGTGTGGCAAGCTACAGGGACATCAGTCTCTCACACGAGTCTCCAGTCAACAATCATCATTGATCCTTATGAGAACATAATTGTTTGTGTAAGAAAAGCCTGGTCTCGAGGGATGCTGATATGGTATCCATGAATGCTCGCAAGAGTCAGAAGGAGCAGTAAGTTTCGTCAATGAGTAGATCAACAACGACATGTCTATCTATAGTTGTTGGCCGGACTTTAGTCTCCAGCTACCAACTTTGGCAAGACCCACCCCGGGCAAATCCCTGACCGCTATCAAATCATATTAGCAAAACTAGAGTCTATCACACTCAAACTTTACCGCAGACGTCATGGGGTCGGGCGCGCGCGCACACTCAGCTCCCCGTGTCAGCACTGGGTAGGATTACTTCATATTGTGGAATCTTTGCCGCCTCTCCAGTCAAGATATCTACAGACCGCGGCAAGGGAGACTAACCAGCTATTGTTTCAAAGCCGAAAGGGAGATAATATGTCATCGAGGTGGCCATGCAGACTTTATTCCCCTTCTCATATCCATTTCCTACTGCCGCTAGAGAGCGCCCCCGGTTAATGTCGCCCTAATGGCCCACAACATGGCCGCCCTGTGCGACATGGACCAGTGGGGAAATGAGCGGCGGTATAATCGGCATTATGATGGTTGAGATGTCTTGCACGAGTTATAATTATCGTCACTGTGGTCACATGGATGAGTTATAATTATCTTCATCATTGTGGAAGCTTGGATGATTTATCATATCATCAATATGATTGTGGTGACCTGTGTGGGTTATACCTAACCATCATCATTGTGGTGACTCCTGTGAGTTATACTAATCATCATCGTGGTGGTGACTTGTGTGAGTTATACTAATCATGGTGGTGGTGACTTGTGTGAGTTATACTAATCATGGTGGTGGTGACTTGTGTGAGTTATACTAATCATGGTGGTGGTGACTTGTGTGAGTTATACTAAACATGGTGGTGGTGACTTGTGTGAGTTATACTAATCATGGTGGTGGTGACTTGTGTGAGTTATACTAATCATGGTGGTGGTGACTTGTGTGAGTTATACTAATCATGGTGGTGGTGACTTGTGTGAGTTATACTAAACATGGTGGTGGTGACTTGTGTGAGTTATACTAATCATGGTGGTGGTGACTTGTGTGAGTTATACTAATCATGGTGGTGGTGACTTGTGTGAGTTATACTAATCATGGTGGTGGTGACTTGTGTGAGTTATACTAATCATGGTGGTGACTTGTGTGAGTTATACTAATCATGGTGGTGGTGACTTGTGTGAGTTATACTAATCATCATCGTGGTGGTGACTTGTGTGAGTTTTAATTAACATTATTCCTCTCTCGTCTCTGGCCTTGGTAACAAAAATAACATAAGAGAAATAAATGCACGCTTGCTCCTCTCTCGTCTCTGGCCTCGTCAACAAGAATAACATAGAGAGAAATACATTCATTCTGGTTCCTCTCACGTCTCGCGGCTTTGGGGTTAAGATGGACAGACTGTAGTAAACAAGTGGAAGACACAAGGTGGAGGTTAGCTTTGCAACATGCCAACATGAGGGGTAGGGTGGCAAGGGGAGAAGCGAATGAGGGGAATAATACCAACAGATACATTGAAATCTTCTGGGTATTATGATCATATTAGTAAACAATGAAGAATCGTTTTCCTTGTCAACTTGGTGGGTTATATGCCATCTGCAGTATGTAGTACATGGTATGTTGTATGTTGAGTAAGATATGTTGTATGTCAACTGTAGCATATAGTATACAGATGTTTTGAATGCTGAATTTGGTTTGTTCTATGTTAATTGTAACAAATTTTTTTCAGACTCGGGTTATGTTATAGGATTTCTATTCTGTGTGTACTGCTGTATGATGTATACTGACTATGGCATGTTGTATATGAAATGTTGCATGTTATATAAAGTGGGTTATATGTTAACAATAATAAGATTTTCGTACAATTAATCTCATAAACCATGCCACTAAGCTTCTACTAAAAAATTATAATGAGAAGAACAAGAAAGTAAATAAAATGGAAATTGGCGAAGAACAGTATGGATGTGTGGAAGGAAAGGTCACAAACAATGCAATATATACGTAACGAACACTAATAGAAAGATCAATAGCGAAACAGAAAGACATATATTTGTGCTTCATAGATTATACAAAAGCATTTAATAAAGTAAAACATAATGACCTGATTAAAATGTTGGAAGATCTCAGAAAAATAAAGAATATTTAATGGAACCAGGTAGCAGAGATTAAAATGGGGAATAAAGATGGACATTATGAAGAAATAAGGCTAGGAGTGCGACAGGGGTGTGTCCTGTCACCGGATCTCTTCTCCCTCTATAGTGAAATAATAATGAGAGAGATCAAAGAGAAACCAGGAACACTAATTGGAGGTTAAAATATGAACAATATACGCTATGCAGATGACACAGTATTGGTTGCGGATAATACTACAGATCTACAACAATTATTGGATATTGTAGTAACAGAGAGTGCAAACAAAGGACTCTCCTTGAATATAAAGAAAGCAGTAACGATGGTGATATCAAAGAAAAAGGTGACACCCAAATATGAAATAGAAATAGAAGGGAAAATCCTTAACCAGGTGGATAGTTTTAAATACCTAGGGACATTTATAACATCAGAGTGAAGATGCACAACAGAGATTAAGAGCAGAATCGAGCAAGACAATACTGTATTTCAGAAAATGAAGAGTATCCTATGCAATAAGTCGCCGCTATCATTGAATGTGAGAAAGAGAGCGCTAAAATACTATATAGAACCTGTATTGCTGTCTGGCAGTGAATCTTGGAATGTAAATGAACAAATTAGGAAGAGCTTGGAAGTAACAGAGATGTGGTTTCTAAGACGAATGTTGCGAATTCCTTGGACTGCCAAAGTAACTAATAACGACTGCCTGAAAGAGGCTAATGAAACTAGAACATTATATAGAACAATAAGAATTAGACAAACATCTTTCTTTGGTCATGTGATGAAAAGAGAGGCATTAGAGAACATCGTGACAACTGAAAAGATCGAGGGGCAGAGAGGCAGAGGGAGACCAAGAGAAATGATACTAGATGGATTGAGACGGTGGCATGGAGGAATATCAACAGCGGAGTTGATCCAGAACTCCAAAGACCGAAATCTGTGGAGAGCCATGAAAGCCTACGTCAGCCGGCACGGCACTTGATGATGATGATGATGTTATTTTCTGCATATGAACTATTACATGCTCTGTGCTGACTATATAGTATGTTATATGTTGAATGTGCCATGTTGTATATAGTGTGATATATGTTTACTATTGAACTTTACTTGTTTCCTTTCGTTTACGAACTTCTGTATGTTGTAAGTGTTTTACTAATTGATTGGCACCTTTCCGTCTTGACAGACGATAGTTTGGTACATTGCGCTTCAAAAAGGCTTAATAACTACGACCCATGGCGGTGGCGAGTGTGGCTGATAAGGCAAATGTTTGTCCACAGTGGATGCATGTGAAAACATGGTCATTTCCACCACCATGCACCATCTTACGTCTCTCACACTCTGTGTGTCTGCTTTATCTGCAATCATTTTCTCCTTTGTCTTTATTCTATTTCTGATAGTTGCCCTCCATGCAATACGTTCAGCGGCGACTTGCTCCCAATGTGCATTATCAATGCCTGTATCAATCATGCACCGCTTACACACATCGTTGTATCGTAGTAGAGGCCGACCCTAGTGTGTGTTCTACTGTAGTTGGCCTATTGTAGTTTGCATGTTTACTGTTGTAGTTGGTCTGTTGTATGTTGTGTATTGTCTGTTGTAGTTGGTCTGTTGTATGTTGTGTATTGTCTGTTGTAGTTGGTCTGTTGTATGTTGTGTATTGTCTGTTGTAGTTGGTCTGTTGTATGTTGTGTATTGTCTGTTGTAGTTGGTCTGTTGTATGTTGTGTATTGTCTGTTGTAGTTGGTCTGTTGTATGTTGTGTATTGTCTGTTGTAGTTGGTCTGTTGTATGTTGTCTGTTGTAGTTGGTCTGTTGTATGTTGTGTATTGTCTGTTGTAGTTGGTCTGTTGTATGTTGTGTATTGTCTGTTGTAGTTGGTCTGTTGTATGTTGTGTATTGTCTGTTGTAGTTGGTCTGTTGTATGTTGTGTATTGTCTGTTGTAGTTAGACTTGTGCATATAGTGTGTATTCTATTGTAGATGACCTACTGTATGTATTATGTCTACTGTAAGTAGACTAGTGTGTGTGTTATGTTGTCTATTATAGATACGCCGGTCTCCCTGGCGGAGTTAACGTCTTTCTCCGTAATCCCGTATATCCACGTGAGGAACGTAACCTGTGCGAGAATCGGTAGCGGTTCTCGCCGTGTCGGTAACTTACAGGGTATGTGAGCCGGTCGCCCAGAAAGCATTGGAAAACTACTGAGCGTAATCTTGCCAAGAAATCAACAAACAGCTGAAAGATGCTGATGTTGACAGGGATGTCCTGTAAAGGTTATGCGAACAAAACCAGAAAAAAAATGTGTAGTGTGTGTTTTATGTTGTCTATTATAGAAAGACTTGTATATGTTGGGTGTTTTCTATTGTGGATGGTCTGTAGTACGTGTGTGCTGTTTATTGTAGATATACTAGTGTATGTTATTTATTGTCTATTGTAGACTGACTCTAGTATGCTAAATGTAATATACTGTAGATGGTGTGTTGTATATAGTATGTTATCAGTAACACACAGTCAACTGTTGCCGCGAGCACACGGCAGTGATCTCCACCGTATGGTCATGTTCTCACACTACCTGGCAGCTGACGTGTTCTAGCACGCGACCTGTCGCTCCCAAATCAAAGCTGGATTGCCCTAGTTCAAGGACAGCCAGGTTACAGATCAGCAGTGTTGGAAATTGTAGGAAGAAGGAAAGAAACCAGCTGGCCAGCTCACAACCAGCATACGATACTTCACTGGAGACAGCGTCTCCATATTCAAATGTGAAATACGTGACAGCAATTTGACGTTACACAAGAGACATTAATCCGTCGTCAAACATGAGATGCTAATCTGACATCAAACATGGTAATCAACCTGAGATTAAACATGGTATAACAAATCTGACATTCAACATGATACACCAATCTTACATAAAAAATAAAACATGATACATCAGTCTGATATCACAAATGATACTCAAATCTCACAACAAACATGATACATCAATTTGACATAAAAAATGATACATCAATCTGACATCACACATGATACATCAATTTGTCATCAAAGATACTACATCAATCTGGCATGACACATGATACATCAATCAGACATCAAACATTATATATCAATCTGACATCAAACATTATACATCAAACTTAAATCATACATGATACATTATCTGACATCACACATGATATATCAGTCTGACATCAAACATGATACATCAGTCTGACATCAAACATAATACATCAGTCTGACATCACACATTATATATCAATCTTACACCATATATGATACACCAAAGTGACATCAAACATGACACATCAATCTGACATCAAACATGATACATCAATCTGACATAAAAAAGGATACATCAATCTGACATCAAACGTGACACATCAATCTGACATCAAACATGACACATCAATCCGTCATAGGTAACAGCAGTGGTCAGTGAGTTAGATGACAGCAGTGGTCAGTGACTTAGATGACAGCAGTGGTCAGTGAGATGACAGCAGTGGTCAGTGAGATAATTTACATCAGTGGACAATGAGATAGGTAACAGCAATGGTCACTGAATTACATGACAGCTGTGGACAATGAGATGGATGACCGATGTGGACAGTGAGATATGTAAGAGCAGTGGTGAATGATCATAGGCTAAGTGTTGTGGACAAATTCACCTATCTTGGCAGCACTGTGTCACAAGCTGCCACAATTGATGATGAAGTGAATGCAAGAATCTCTAAGGCCAGCGTGACCTTTGACAGACCGTACAAGAATGTGTGGGACAGAAATGGAATAAGCCTGCAAACAAAGCTAAAAGTCTACAAAGCAGTCGTATTGTCCACATTGCTATATGTTTGTGAAACCTGGACTGGTTATCAGCTACACGCTAGGACATTAAACCACTTCCACACAGTCTGCCTTAGGAAGTTACTGAAGATTAAATGGCAAGACAAGATCCCAGACACTGAAGTTCTAGAAAGAGCGTCCATGCCCAGTATCCACACTATACTAATGAAGAATCAGATTCGCTGGGCTGGTCACTTAACTCATATGCCAGATCACAGGCTCCCTAAAGGAATTTTTTTAGGGCCAGCTGCATTGTGGTAAACGCTCCCAAAGCGGCCAGAGGAAACGCTTTAAAACCACGCTGAACATCTCACTGAAAGCTATTGGAATTCATCTTGACACCTGGGAGACTGCTGCCAAAGACCGAAATTCGTGGCGTAATTCATTATGCAAGGGTGCAGTCTCGTGTGAAGTAACCAGGACTGCAAGAGCTGTGAAGAAAAAGCTGGACAGAAAAATCACTGCAGATGATCCTCCTCCTGGAACGTCAAGCATTCTTTTCCCACATTGTCAAAGAAAATTTCGAGCCAAAATAGGCCTTATTAGCCATCTTAGAACTCACAGCTCCATACTTTCAACCCCACTGGATGAAATGAATGGTCATCATCATTCTTGATGGACAAACAACAGGTAAGAGCAGTGGACAATGAGATAAATGGCAGGACAGGACAATGAAATAGATGACAGCAGTGGACAATGAGATAGATGACAGGATAGGACAATGAGATAGATGACAGCAGGGGACAATGAGATAGATGACAGGATAGGACAATGAGATAGATGACAGCAGGGGACAATGAGATAGATGACAGCAGTGGACAATGAGATAGATGACATCAGTGGACAATGAGATAGATGACAGCAGTGGACAATTAGATAGATGACAGGATAAGACAATGAGATAGATGACAGCAGTGGACAATTAGATAGATGACAGGATAGGACAATGAGATAGATGACAGCAGTGGACAATGAGATAGATCACAGCAGTGGACAATGAGATAGATGACAGGATAGGACAATGAGATAGATTACAGGATAGGACAATGAGATAGATGACAGGATAGTATAATGAGATAGATGACAGGATAGGACAATGAGATAGATGACAGGATAGGACAATGAGATAGATGATAGGATAGGACAATGAGATAGATGACAGGATGGGACAATGAGATAGATGACAGTATAGGACAATGAGATAGATGACAGGATAGGACAATGAGATAGATGACAGGATAGGACAATGAGATAGATGACAGGATATGACAATGAGATAGATGACAGGATAGGACAATGAGATAGATGACAGGATATTACAATGAGATAGATGACAGTATAGGACAATGAGATAGATGACAGGATAGGACAATGAGATAGATGACAGGATAGGACAATGAGATAGATGACAGTATAGGACAATGAGATAAATGACAGGATAGGACAATGAGATAGATGACAGTATAGGACAATGAGATAGATGACAGGATAGGACAATGAGATAGATGACAGCAGTGGACAATGAGATATATGACAGGATAGGACAATGAAATAGATGACAGCAGTGGACAATGAGATAGATGACAGGGTAGGACAATGAGATAGATGACAATATAGGACAATGAGATAGATGATAGCAGTGGACAATGAGATAGATGACAGGATAGGACAATGAGATAGATGACAGGATAGGACAATGAGATAGATGACAGCAGTGGACAATGAGATAGATGACAGGGTAGGACAAAGCGAAAGATGACAGCAGTTGACAGTGGGTTAGATTATAGCAGTTGGTAGTGAGTTAAATTACAGCAGAGGACAATGAGATATACTGCACCAGTAGTTAACAAGTTAGATGACAGTAGTTGACAGTGAGATAGTAGTTAATGAGTTAGATGACAGCAGTAGACAATCAGTTAGATGACAGCATTGGACAGTGGGTTAGATGACAGTAGGCAGTGAGATAGATGGCAACAGTATTTAATTAGTTAGATGACAGTAGTGGACAATTAGTTAGATGACAGCACTGGACAGTGAGATATATGACAGCAGTGGACAGTGAGATAGATAACAACAGCGGACAATGCGTTTGATGACAATAGTGGACAGGGAGATATATGACAGCAGTGGACCGTGAGTTAGATGACAGTAGTGGACAATTAGTTAGATGACAGTTGTGGACAGTGAGATCGATGACAGTAGTGGACAGTGAGATCGATGACAGCAGGGGATAATGAGATAGATGACAGCAGGGGACAATGAGATAGATGACAGTAGCGGACAATGAGATAGATGACAGTAGTGGACAGTGCGGTAGATGGCAGCAGTGGACAATGATTTAGATGGCAGCAGTGGACAATGAGATAGGTAACAGCAGGTGATAATGAGTTAGATGACAGTAGTGGACACTGAGATAGATGACAGTAGTGGACAATTAGATAGATGACAGTAGTGGACAATGAGATAGATGACAGCAGGGGACAATGAGATAGATGACAGCAGGGGACAATGAGATAGATGACAGTAGTGGACAATGAGATAGATGACAGTAGTGGACAGTGAGGTAGATGGCAGCAGTGGACAATGAGATAGATGGCAGCAGTGGATAATGAGCTAGATGACAGTAGTGGACACTAAGTTACATGATAGCTATGGACAGTGGTTAGACAGTGAGTGGGTAATGAGTTAGATACAACAGTGAATATTTACTTAGATTAAAACAGTGAATAATGAGTTAGATGGCAATAGTGAATAATGAGTTAAATGATAACAGTGATTAAAGAGTTAAATGACAACAGTAAATAACTAAAAACAGCATGTACCCACGGGTGTGTGTAAACTACGGAGAAAACTGAGCATCAATAAATGGGCGAGAACGACAGAGGAAACTAAGTATCAATAAATGGGCGAGAACGACAGAGGAAACTAAGTATCAATAAATGGGCGAGACCGACAGAGGAAACTAAGTATCAATAAATGGGCGAGACCGACAGAGGAAACTAAGTATCAATAAATGGGCGAGAACGACAGAGGAAACTAAGTATCAATAAATGGGCGAGAACGACAGAGGAAACTAAGTATCAATAAATGGGCGAGAACGACAGAGGAAACTAAGTATCAATAAATGGGCGAGAACGACAGAGGAAACTAAGTATCAATAAATGGGCGAGAACGACAGAGGAAACTAAGTATCAATAAATAGGCGAGAACGACAGAGGAAACTGAGTATCAATAAATGGGCGAGAACGACAGAGGAATCTAAGTATCAATAAATGGGCGAGAACGACAGAGGAAACTGAGTATCCATGAATGGGCGAGAACGACAGAGGAAACAAAGTATCAATAAATGGGCGAGAACGACAGAGGAAACTGAGTATCAATAAATGGGCGAGAACGACAGAGGAATCTAAGTATCAATAAATGGGCGAGAACGACAGAGGAAACTAAGTATCAATAAATGGGCGAGAACGACAGAGGAAACTGAGTATCCATGAATGGGCGAGAACGACAGAGGAAACTAAGTATCAATAAATGGGCGAGAACGACAGAGGAAACTGAGTATCAATAAATGGGCGAGAACGACAGAGGAATCTAAGTATCAATAAATGGGCGAGAACGACAGAGGAAACTAAGTATCAATAAATGGGCGAGAACGACAGAGGAAACTGAGTATCCATGAATGGGCGAGAACGACAGAGGAAACTAAGTATCAATAAATGGACGAGAACGACAGAGGAAACTGAGTATCCATGAATGGGCGAGAACGACAGAGGAAACTGGATGTTTGTGCAAAAGATATAGATAGCCACGTGGTAGTGCATTTTTGCAACCTCATGCCCAGAGTTTCTGCACTACCGCCAGCCACAGCACACCTGAGCACTCGAGTCGGCACAGATGATAGTGTTACAAACATGCCGCTTGTGGCCTTGTTACCAATGAAGCACTGGGGGATGCGACCAGCAAGCTCTCCTTGTATCGGCCAGTCACAGAGAATGGAGAGCAAGCAGTGGCTGCATATCTTGTGAACGATGCCCTCCAGCCTGTAGAGTTTCGGGGCTCATTTGTTCCGCACTCATCCACTCACTTGACAAACCTCTTCTATCTATCTTTTCTTTGATTTACAATCATGTTTTGGTTCGGGAGTCGGGCCCTCTTCAGACTTGATATCTAAACCACAGGCCACTTGAGGTGAAGGACGCCCCCTCCAGGGGGCGCTGGAACAATGCAGTTGCTCCATCACGTGACACATTCACAGCTAGCAGTTGCCAGATTGTCGTGGGTGTACGCCAGGTTTTTTCAGCAATCCAGGGTTGGTGGTGGTTGCTCGCATGCGTTGACATCCATGGATGATGATGATGATGATGATGATGATGATGATGATGCAGTCGATATTTATATATATAATAGTAAGTAAAGGGCCGGCTCCGTGGCGAAGAGGTTTATGGACGCGGTTCGTAATCCCGCTTACCCGTGTAAACACAGATGCCCTCGATTAGGAACCAGGCCGCGTTGCGTTGGGTTTTAACTAATTGGTATGGGAGCCGGTCATTAAAAAAGCAATGGCAATCTACTGAACGTAAACTTGCCAAGACATCAACAACAGCAGTAAAATGCTGGTGGTGACAGCGATGTCCTATTTTAAAAAAAAAAAAAAATATGCGAGTAAGTAAAGGATCTGTTTGTAACACGCGGTCTCTACAATTCAGCCCAGGCTTTGTGCTATGGAACTAATATCCCTGGCCCCCTCCAAGGGACATAGTTGCCTGATTTGAAGCACACTGTAACAAACCATCGTCTGCCAAGACGGCCAGGTGCCAGTACACGGATTTGTTTACCCGCCATATGACGCAGTGGGCATATGGTGCTAGACTTTTATTTATATCAACCAATCAGCGCTCGAGGGGTCATGTGGTCACGCTGCCCGCCTTTACTTCCTAAAACATGTCCTGGTACCAAGTTTAGTCTCGGTCGACCTGATAGGGATTCGAACCCACGGACTCTGGGCGTGCAGGCAAGTATATAGCCACTACGCTAGCACGGCTTTCGTGTGTGTGTGTGTGTGTGTGTGTGTGTGTGTGTGTGTGTGTGTATGTGTGTGTGTGTGTGTATGTGTGTGTGTATGTGTGTGTGTGTATGTATGTGTGTATGTGTGTGTGTATGTGTGTGTGTGTATGTGTGTGTGTATGTGTGTGTGTATGTGTGTGTGTGTATGTGTGTGTGTGTATGTGTGTGTGTATGTGTGTGTATGTGTGTGTGTGTATGTGTGTGTGTATGTGTGTGTGTGTATGTGTGTGTGTATGTGTGTATGTGTGTGTATGTGTGTGTATGTGTGTGTGTGTATGTGTGTGTGTGTATGTGTGTGTGTGTGTATGTGTGTGTGTGTGTGTGTGTGTGTGTGTATGTGTGTGTATGTGTGTGTGTGTATGTGTGTGTATGTGTGTGTGTATGTGTGTGTGTGTGTATGTGTGTGTGTGTGTGCGCGCGCGCTCTCTCACTTTGAACTCAAATGTGGTCCTTACACACTACTTCTAGTAAAAACAACAAGTTAATTGTATATTATTTACAAGACGTCGCAGCAAACCACGTCATTTTTTGGTGTTTTTTTTTTTATCTCTCTACAAATTTACGTTCAGTAGTTTGCTTTCTGAACGAGCGGCACCCATACCAATTCGTAAAAGACCAACGCAAGGCGGTCTGCTTCCAAATCGCCCGCAGCTGTGTTTCGAACGCGGGTTGTGGGATTACGAACTGCATCAGTAACACCTTCGCCACAGAGTAGTGCTGGGCTGAAGTTTGCATGGCGTATAGATTAGCTGTCCATAAAGATTAGCTGTCCGTATAGATTAGCTGTCCGTATAGATTAGCTGTCCGTATAGATTAGCTGTCCATATAGATTAGCTGTCCATATAGATTAGCTATCCGTATAGATTAGCTGTCCATATAGATTAACTGTCCATATAGATTAGCTGTCCGTATAGATTAGCTGTCCATATAGATTAGCTGTCCGTATAGATTAGCTGTCCGTATAGATTAACTGTCCATATAGATTAGCTGTCCGTATAGATTAGCTGTCCATATAGATTAGCTGTCTGTATAGATTAGCTGTCCATATAGATTAGCTGTCCATATAGATTAGCTGTGCATATAGATTAGCTGTCCATATAGATTAGCTGTCCATATAGATTAACTGTCCATATAGATTAGCTGTTCGTATAGATTAGCTGTCCATATAGATTAGCTGTCCATATAGATTAGCTGTCCATATAGATTAACTGTCCATATAGATTAGCTGTCCATATAGATTAGCTGTCCATATAGATTAGCTGTCATATAGATTAGCTGTCCGTATAGATTAGCTGCCCATATAAATTAACTGTCCGTATAGATTAGCTTGTCCATATACATTAGTGTCCATATAGATTAACTGTCCGTATAGATTAGCTGTCCGTATAGATTAGCTTGTCCGTATACATTAGCTGTCCGTATACATTAGCTGTCCATATACATTAGCTGTCATATAGATTAGCTGTCCATATAGATTAGCTGTCCGTATAGATTAGCTGTCCATATAGATTAGCTGTCCGTATAGATTAGCTGTCCGTATAGATTAGCTGTCCGTATAGATTAGCTGTCCATATAGATTAGCTGTCCGTATACATTAGCTGTCCATATACATTAGGTGTCCATATTGACAGTGTCCCTCGCCATCAGGCGAATGCACTCGAATCCAGAAGACGATGATGATGATGATGATGATGATGATGATGATGATGATGATGATGATGATGATGATGATGTTGTTGTTGTTGTTGTTGATGATGTTGTTGTTAGTGATGTTAAACACTATAACAAGGAATACTGAATAGTCTAGACCAGTGATTCTCGTCCAGTGGGTAATTCCCCCAGTGTTTCCGGGTTTAAAAATAAAATAAATTAATATTATTTTAAGATCGCTTTGATACCAGAACAGATTACTTGATATTGTTTCTCCCTTCATACTTTACAGTTCTGTACTTCTTGCCCTTCGTAAATTCATTGTTAACGTAAGTAGACTCGCAAATCACGTTTTATGTAGACGTCTAGACTTGTTCTAGTATGTTTTATTAAATTTAGCTTCCATTTTTACGTATACTGTATAGGGATGGTTGGGGGGGGGGATTTATAGGGAGGAAATACGAAAGGGGGGGGGGGGTGACGTTCTGAAAATATGGTGAAGGGGTGCCCGGGCCAAAAAAGGTTGAGAACCACTGGTCTAGACTGAATGCTAGATTAACATATGTTCTGACAATATGAGACATTAAGATCATGAGACACAATCATAAACTGGAGAAATTGACTAGGGATATCAGATACATCTCTAAACTGTAGACGCGAGATACTCCGGACTAAGGATACCATATTAAATTGTAAACTGGAGTAACAAGGTCAACTCTAGACGAGACACAATTAAATACTAACAATAAGTCAAGCGTCTAGAAGAAGAATACGAAATATGAATACAAACTGGAGATAACGAGACAGAGTTTAGACTATGGATAAATTTTAACACTCAAAATTATATGACATCATTGGTTTTTGCATATCCTTTACAGGACATCGCTGTCAACATCAGCATCTTTCATCTGATTGTTGATTTCTTTGGCAAGATTACGCTCAGTAGTTTGCCATTGCTTTCTGAGCGGCCGGCTCAGATACCCCGTAAGTTACCGACGCGATTCGAACCACTGCTGATTCTCACCGTCGTCACGTTACTTACGAGAGTATACGAGATTACGGAGAACAGTCGCTAACCTCTAGGCCAGGAAGCCGGCTATTATATGACATAGACGTTTGATAATGACCATGAACTTGTCTCAGACTGGAGAGACAAGATGGGAGAGTCTAGAATGGAGAGCTACCGATAACTGCACGGATACAATTCCCTGTGTGATTGTAGCAGCTTCTTGAAGATGACAAACTGTCAAATGTTGTCTTTGGTGACACCGATAGCTGTAATATCTTTGTCTCGGTGACAGTGATAACTATGTCAAATCTCGACTGTTGTGACAATGACAAACTGTGTCAAATCATTACTGTGGTGACATTGTCAAAGCGTGTAAAACATTGACTATGCTGACAGTGACAAACTGTGTCAAATCTCGACTGTGGTGACAGTGGCAAACTGCCAAATTTCGACTGTGGTGACAGTGACAACAAACTGTGTCAAATCTGGACTGTGACGACAGCGACAAACTGTGTCAAATCACGAGTATGATGAATACGGTAAACCGTGTCAAATCTTGACATTTCTAAAAGTCGAGAACTGCGACAACAAAAACCTCGACCTTTGAGGTATTTGTGACAACTCCCAGAGCGAATGTGCTTTTCTCAAATCATTTCCCTCTTCGATTAGTGACCTGGGCCACTGAGCTCGTGCCGTACAGATCAATGAACCAATCAGATACCAGCCGAGTCGCGTGCCTGTTGGTATGGACGCATGCGCAATGGCATGAAGATTGGCGAGCAGGATGAAACGGCTGGTCTGTATTTTCGGCATCCGTAGAAAATGTATAGCAGGACAGGGCGGGGCTTAGCCAGCATCCAGTGACAGTCTGATGTCTGTCCCGAAGTCACTCACATCAGCCAAGCCAGTGCTGCTAGGCTCATCAATGACCAGGCGACAGAGCAAGCAAAAGATAAAAATTGCTTGTTTCAAGACCTACCCGAGACTCGGTGGTACATATTTTGTCTACCTCGACGACACGTGAAAACTTCGTGTTATAACATCGAATACACTCATACCAGGTGACCGGCATCGATCAACAGAGTGATTTCCGGAGGGAATCGAGAACCTCAACTGTCCAATCAGAACAGCTCTGGAGGCTGAAGAATTCAAGAGACACGTTTTTCTCGGAATCACAGCAGGGATTAGCGTGGCCAGATGCAGCGGACACAGGTGTTGGTGATCTAGGATTTCAGCCGAGACCCGCGGACGTAGCTGTTGGTGGTACCTCCTGGCGCAGTACAACCATCACTGACAGGTGGGTCACAGATAGGGCACAGCAAGCATGTCATATTGTCTTGTCTCGTCCCTACATGGTTGTGTTTGATCTAGAGACCCGGGTTCGTGTTTGGGTCGTGTCTACATGATCTTGATCCCTAATCACTGGTCTACTGTCAGTGTTGGTCATGACTTATACATTCACTGATCTCGTGTGTTGTTCTTGTCGTTGTCGTGTGAGTTGTCTGTCAGTCTTTGATATATTAGTTTGTCGCGTGAGTTCTCTGTAGACGTTATATCATTGAAATATTCATTTGTCCCGTGAGTTTGCGGACAGCTTTCTAATTCAAATGCACTCACCGAACTTTTGTGCTTTTCGAACTCGGTGTCGAACACCGAGTTTTGTGTACGCTTTAGGTGTGTGCTGTGTGTACTCTTTACTTGTTTGTTGTGTGTACTCTTTACTTGTTTGTTGTGTGCACGCTTTAGTGTGTGCTGCGTGTACACTTTACGTGTTTGATGTCAACATGGAGCTTGAGTTGTATGTTTGTCTTAGGCTTATGTATTTGACATACTGTCGAACCTGTGAGTTATCAGTAAGCTTCTTATCTCCGATACATTCGTTAAAAGTGTGAGTTATCTGTAGACATCATGTTCATAATACATTCGTTAAAAGAGTGAATTATCTGTAGACTTCGTGTCCCTGATACATTCGATAAAAGAGTGAGTTATCTGTAAGTTTCTTGTCTCTGATACATTCGTTAAAAGTGTGAGTTATCTGTAGACTTCGTGTCCCTGATACATTCGTTAAAAGTGTGAGTTTATCTGTAGACTTCATCTCCCTGGTACATTCGTTAAAAGTGTAAGTTATCTATAGGCTGCATGTTTTTGACATATCTGTTAAAAGTGTGAGTTATCTGTTCGCTGCATGTTCTTGACATATCTATTAAAAAGAAAGAGTTCTCCGTAGGCTTTATATTTTTTGATACATTCGTTAAAAGTGTGAGTTATTTGTAATCTTCGTGTCTGTGATACATTTGTTAACAGTGTGAGTTATCTATAGACTTCGTGTCCCTGATATATTCGTTGAAAGTGTGAGTTACCTGTAGACTTCATGTCCCTGGTACATTCGTTAAAAGTGTGAGTTATCTGTAGACTTCATGTCCCTGGTACATTAGTTAAAAGTGTGAGTTATTTGTAATCTTCGTGTCTGTGATACATTTGTTGACAGTGTGAGTTATCTGCAGACTTCGTGTCCCTGATATATTCGTTGAAAGTGTGAGTTATCTGTTGACTTCATGTCCCTGGACATTCGTTAAAAGTGTGAGTTATCTGTAGACTTCATGTTCCTGATATATTCGTTAAAAGTGTGAGTTATCTGTAGACTTCATGTCCCTGGACATTCGTTAAAAGTGTGAGTTATCTGTAGATTTCATGTTCCTGATATATTCGTTAAAAGTGTGAGTTATCTGTAGACTTCATGTCCCTGGACATTCGCTAAAAGTGTGAGTTATCTGTAGACTTCATGTCCCTGGACATTCGTTAAAAGTGTGAGTTATCTGTAGACTTCATGTTCCTGGTATATTCGTTAAAAGTGTGAGTTACGTGTAGACTTCATGTTCCTGGTCATTCGTTAAAAGTGTGAGTTATCTGTAGACTTCATGTTCCTGATATATTCGTTAAAAGTGTGAGTTATCTGTAGACTTCATGTCCCTGGACATTCGTTAAAAGTGTGAGTTATCTGTTGACTTCATGTTCCTGATATATTCGTTAAAAGTGTGAGTTATCTGTAGACTTCATGTCCCTGGACATTCGTTAAAAGTGTGAGTTATCTGTTGACTTCATGTTCCTGATATATTCGTTAAAAGTGTGAGTTATCTGTAGACTTCATGCCCCTGGTACATTCTTTAGAAGTTTAAGTTATCTATAGGCTGCATGTTTTTACATATCTGTTAAAATTGTGAATTATCTGTGGGCTTGACATATCTGTGGGCTTGACACATCTCATGTGGTCTCTGTGGCTAAGGGCTTGCGAACGCGGTTTGTGAGCCCGTATGCCCGGGTTCGAAACACGGCGGTGCTGGTTTTTTCGAAAAAGGTATAGGGGCCGGTCGTTCAGAAAGCAATGGCAAACTACTGAACGTAACACTTGCCTAGTACATCAACAGCAGCATGAAAATGCTGGTGTTGACTGCAACGTCCCGTAAGGGATACGCAACAAAAAAAATTTGTGTGTGTAACATATCTTTTAAAAAGAAAGAGCTATCTGTAGGCTTCATATCTTTGATACACTCGTGAACACTGTGATTTATCTGTAGATTTCATGTTCCTGATTCGTTAAAAGTGTCAGATATATGTAGATTACATGTTCCTGAAACATTTGCTAAAGTGGATTACCTGTAGACTCCGTGTGTGATACATTCGTTAACAGTGTTAGTTATTTGTAATCTTCGTGGTTCTGATATATTCGTTAACAGTGTGAGTTACTTGTAATCTTCTTGTCTCTGATACATTCGTTAACAGTGTGAGTTACTTGTAATCTTCTTGTCTCTGATACATTCGTTAACAGTGTGAGTTAGCTGTAGGCTTCATCTTTAACATTACCACTCATCACTTGCCATGCCGACAAGCGTGGGTATTCATGGTTCGTCACCTCAGACGACCACCAAAATCCCAGATTATGTCTATTTGTTTGTTGCAAATATGCCGTGTGGCTAAGCCATCTTTGCCTTCCATTCATTCTTTTCCCATCAAGTTTGCCACTTCTCACTAATCTTTCAAGTGTACTTCTTCTTATAACGTGACCAACCATCTTGTCTGCCTGGGTCTAATAACTCTGAATATATCTTATAGTTAAGGATTTCATTTATTCTTTAGGACTTTCTCGTTGTGTTTTTGTCCCTCATGGTACGCAGGCTTCACGGATTTGATAAGTTTATTGAACTTGTTTTCTGTAAGCTTCACGTCTGTGATAAATACAATGAACTTGTGAGCTTGATATCGTCTTCACGTTTGTGATAAATTCATTGAACTTGTGAGTTTATCCATCTAATTTGCAAGATTTTGGTAGGCTTTGAGTGTTCTATACTCATAGAGATAAGTGGAGATAGGCATCATCGTGCATAGTGACATGCTTCAGTTCGTAAATCAAAGCTAGAGGCGTCGGTTTAATCCATTCTCCAGGACATGCTGGTGTGTTGGGGAACGAGCAGGTGGGCTGACTGGCTGGGTGTGCACCGCTGGGTGGGGTACAGGGCAGACTGGCTGGGTGTGCACCGCTGGGTGGGGTACTGGGCAGACTGGCTGGGTGGGGTACTGGGCAGACTGGCTGGGTGGGGTACTGGGCAGGCTGGCTGGGTGTGCACCGCTGGATGGGGTACTGGGCAGACTGGCTGAGTGTGCACCGCTGGGTGGGGTACTGGGCAGACTGGCTGGGTGTGCACCGCTGGGTGGGGTACTGGGCAGACTGGCTGGGTGTGCACCGCTGGGTGGGGTACTGGGCAGACTGGCTGGGTGTGCACCGCTGGGTGGGGTACTGGGCAGACTGGCTGGGTGTGCACCGCTGGGTGGGGTACTGGGCAGACTGGCTGGGTGGGGTACTGGGCAGACTGGCTGGGTGGGGTACTGGGCAGACTGGCTGGGTGTGCACCGCTGGGTGGGGTACTGGGCAGACTGGCTGAGTGTGCACCGCTGGGTGGGGTACTGGGCAGACTGGCTGGGTGTGCACCGCTGGGTGGGGTACTGAGCAGACTGGCTGGGTGTGCACCGCTGGGTGGGGTACTGGGCAGACTGGCTGGGTGTGCACCGCTGGGTGGGGTACTGGGCAGACTGGCTGGGTGTGCACCGCTGGCTGGGTGGGGTACTGGGCAGACTGGCTGGGTGTGCACCGCTGGGTGGGGTACTGGGCAGGCTGGCTGGGTGTGCACCGCTGGGTGGGGTACTGGGCAGGCTGGCTGTGCACCGCTGGGTGGGGTACTGGGCAGACTGGCTGGGTGTGCACCGCTGGATGGGGTACTGGGCAGACTGGCTGGGTGTGCACCGCTGGGTGGGGTACTGAGCAGACTGGCTGGGTGTGCACCGCTGGGTGGGGTACTGGGCAGACTGGCTGGGTGTGCACCGCTGGGTGGGGTACTGGGCAGACTGGCTGGGTGTGCACCGCTGGGTGGGGTACTAGGCAGATTGGCTGGGTGTGCACCGCTGGGTGGGGTACTGGGCAGACTGGCTGGGTGTGCACCGCTGAGTGGGGTACTAGGCAGTTTGGCTGGGTGTGCACCGCTGGGTGGGATACTGGGCAGACTGACTGGGTGTGCACCGCTGGGTGGGGTATTGGGCAGACTGGCTGGGTGGGGTACTGGGCAGACTGGCTGGGTGTGCACCGCTGGGTGGGATACTGGGCAGACTGACTGGGTGTGCACCGCTGGGTGGGGTACTGGGCAGGCTGGCTGGGTGTGCACCGCTGGGTGGGATACTGGGCAGACTGACTGGGTGTGCACCGCTGGGTGGGGTATTGGGCAGACTGGCTGGGTGGGGTACTGGGCAGACTGGCTGGGTGTGCACCGCTGGGTGGGGTACTGGGCAGGCTGGCTGGGTGTGCACCGCTGGGTGGGGTACTGGGCAGGCTGGCTGGGTGTGCACAGCTGGGTGGGTGGGGTACTGGGCAGACTGGCTGGGTGGGGTACTGGGCAGACTGGCTGGGTGGGGTACTGGGCAGACTGGCTGGGTGTGCACCGCTGGGTGGGGTACTGGGCAGACTGGCTGGGTGTGCACCGCTGGCTGGGTGGGGTACTGGGCAGACTGGCTGGGTGTGCACCGCTGGCTGGGTGGGGTACTGGGCAGACTGGCTGGGTGTGCACCGCTGGGTGGGGTACTGGGCAGACTGGCTGGTTGTGCACCGCTGGGTGGGGTACTGGGCAGACTGGCTGGATGTGAACCGCTGGGTGGGGTACTGGGCAGACTGGCTGGGTGTGCACCGCTGGGTGGGGTACTGGGCAGGCTGGCTGGGTGTGCACCGCTGGGTGGGATACTGGGCAGACTGGCTGGGTGTGCACCGCTGGGTGGGGTACTGGGCAGGCTGGCTGGGTGTGCACCGCTGGGTGGGGTACTGGGCAGACTGGCTGGGTGTGCACCGCTGTGTGGGGTACTGGGCAGACTGGCTGGGTGTGCACCGCTGGGTGGGGTCATGGGCAGATTGGCTGGGTGTGCACCGCTGGGTGGGGTACTGGGCAGGCTGGCTGGGTGTGCACCGCTGGGTGGGGTACTGGGCAGGCTGGCTGGGTGTGCACCGCTGGGTGGGGTACTGGGCAGACTGGCTGGGTGGGGTACTGGGCAGACTGGCTGGGTGTGCACCGCTGGGTGGGGTACTGGGCAGATTGGCTGAGTGTGCACCGCTGGGTGGGGTACTGGGCAGGCTGGCTGGGTGTGCACCGCTGGGTGGGGTACTGGGCAGGCTGGCTGGGTGTGCACCGCTGGGTGGGGTACTGGACAGATTGGCTGAGTGTGCACCGCTGGGTGGGGCACTGGGCAGACTGGCTGGGTGGGGTAATGGGCAGACTGGCTGGGTGGGGTAATGGGCAGACTGGCTGGGTGGGGTAATGGGCAGGCTGGCTGGGTGTACACCGCTGGGTGGGGTACTGGGCAGATTGGCTGAGTGTGCACCGCTGGGTGGGGTACTTGGCAGGCTGGCTGGGTGTGCACCGCTGGGTGGGGTACTGGGCAGGCTGGCTGGGTGTGCACCGCTGGGTGGGGTACTGGACAGATTGGCTGAGTGTGCACCGCTGGGTGGGGCACTGGGCAGACTGGCTGGGTGGGGTAATGGGCAGACTGGCTGGGTGGGGTAATGGGCAGACTGGCTGGGTGGGGTAATGGGCAGGCTGGCTGGGTGTACACCGCTGGGTGGGGTACTGGGCAGATTGGCTGAGTGTGCACCGCTGGGTGGGGTACTGGGCAGGCTGGCTGGGTGTGCACCGCTGGGTGGGGTACTGGGCAGACTGGCTGGGTGTGCACCGCTGGGTGGGGTACTGGGCAGGCTGGCTGGGTGTGCACCGCTGGGTGGGGTACTGGGCAGATTGGCTGGGTGTGCACCGCTGGGTGGGGTACTGGGCAGACTGGCTGGGTGGGGTAATGGGCAGACTGGCTGGGTGTGCACCGCTGAGTGGGGTACTGGGCAGGCTGGCTGGGTGTACACCGCTGGGTGGGGTACTGGTGCATGATACGTGGTCAGGACTGTTTGGGAGGGTGAGTATATTGTGGAAGAACAGATAAACATCACCACACCAGGAGAGAATGGTGAGCCAGGGAGTGAGCAAAGGCCGACACTCACGACTCCCAGGAAAGGCCAGACTGACATGTAATCTGATTGCATCTGGCATCATGAGTATTTGGACTCTTCGCTGATTGTTGAAGATGAGGACGGAGCGGGTATGAGAATGTTCTGAGTGCTGTGATATCAGTGCTTGACTCCGATCAAATTAAGAGTTGGGAGATCAGCATGACCATATGGATAAGAGCTCTTGCTTTTAAATTTTCTGTGCGCTGAAATCAACTTATCAAATCAACTTTATTAGGGTCACAAATTGGGCTCGCAGGCCCGTCTTACATTCGGCCCTTCCAATCACTCGTCTTTCGTTCATCAAGAGCATTATACATTTACATAGGAAGAAAAATAAACATTGTGAAATGAATGTTGTAAACATAAACAAGGCTAAACATGGAGAAAAATGTAACCATAAAAAGTATGTGACGTAAAAGTAGTGATGCCAGCGCGTCCCACACACACACACACACACACACACACACACCACACACACTCTATCTCTCTCTCTCTCATTCACTCTCACTCTCACTCATTCACTCACACACACACACTCTCACTCATTCACTCTCCCGCTCACTCATTCACTCTCCCGTTCACTCATTCACTCTCCCGCTCACTCATTCACTCTCCCGCTCACTCATTCACTCTCCCGCTCACTCATTCACTCTCACGCTCACTCATTCTGTCTCTCCCGCTCACTCATTCACTCTCCCGCGCACTCATTCACTCTCCCGCTCAATCATTCACTCTCCCGCTCACTCATTCACTCTCACTCATTCCCTCTCACGCTCACGCATTCACTGTCCCGCTCACTCATTCACTCTGCCGCTCCCTCATTTACTCTCACGCTCACTCATTTACTCACACGCCCACTCATTCACTCTCACGCTCAATCATTCACTCTCCCGCTCACTGATTCACTCTCACGCTCACTCATTCACTCTCACGCTCACTCATTCCTTCTCACGCTCACTCATTCACTCTCACTCATTCACTCTCACGCTCACTCAATCACTCTCACTCATTCACTCTCACTAATTCACTCTCCCGCTCACTCATTCACTCTCACTAATTCACTCTCCCGCTCACTCATTCACTCTTCCGCTCACTCATTCACTCTCCCGCTCACTCATTCACTCTCCAGCTCACTCATTCACTCTCACGCTCACTCATTCACTCTCACGCTCACTCATTCACTCTCACTCATTCACTCACACTCATTCACTCCCACACACAGACACTCTCACTCATTCACTCTCCAGCTCACTCATTCGCTCTCACGCTCACTCATTCACTCTCCCGCTCACTCATTCACCCTCACGCTCACTCATTCACTCTCACGCTCACTCATTCACTCTCCCGCTCACTCATTCACTCTCACTCATTCACTCTCCCGCTCACTCATTTACTCTCACGCTCAATCATTCACTCTCCCGCTCACTCATTCACTTTCACTCTCACGCTCACTCATTCACTCTCACGCTCACTCATTCACTCTCACGCTCACTCATTCACTCTCACGCTCACTCATTCTGTCTCTCATTCACACTCACTCTCTCACTCAAACTACAGTAATGAACATAAGTTTAGATTATACATGATAAAATCAAATGGTATTTAACTTATAATATGACAGATGAGAATACACAAACATATGGATTCGCGTGTTACATAACATGCGTGTTACATGACATGCATCTGCTCAGCTCTCTCTCTCTCTCTCTCTCTCACTCTCTCTCTCTCTCTCTCTCTGTATTCTTTCATATACACACACTCACACGCATGCGTACGCTCACACACACACACACACTCTCTCTGTTTCTCTCTCATTCACTCTCACTCTCACTAATTCACTCTCCCGCTCACTCATTCACTCTCACGCTCACTCATTCACTCTCACGCTCACTCATTCGCTCTCACGCTCACTCATTCACTCTCACGCTCACTCATTCACTCTCCCGCTCACTCATTCACTCTCACGCTCACTCATTCACTCTCACTCTCACTCATTCACTCTCCCGCTCACTCATTCATTCTCCCGCTCACTCATTTACTCTCCCGCTCACTCATTCACTCTCCCGCTCACTCATTCACTCTCACGCTCACTCATTCTGTCTCTCCCGCTCACTCATTCACTCTCCCGCTCATTCATTCACTCTCACGCTCACTCATTCTGTCTCTCCCGCTCACTCATTCACTCTCACGCTCACTCATTCACTGTCCCGCTCAATCATTCACTCTGCCGCTCACTCATTCACTCTCACACTCACTACTCTCGCTGATGCCAAGGTAGTAGGTTAAACCCCATACGGTCAGTTGGACTAAAATGTTGATGTCTCTTCCTTGACTTGGGGATGTAAATTATACTTCAGAAGTTAGAATGGGTTCGCCTGGTGGCGAGGAACACCGGTAAGAGGGAAAGCTAATTCACACGCAAAAATCAGTCCAGTGTGCTAGAACTAGTAATACTTTCCAACTTTACATGTGTGTGTTGATGTGTCTGTTTCAAACATACACGTGTGTTTTGATGTGTCTGTTGCAAACTTACACTTGTGTATTCATGTGTCTGTCTCAATCTGACACTTGTGTATTCATGTGTCTGTCTCAATCTTACACTTGTGTATTCATGTGTCTGTCTCAATCTTACACTTGTGTATTCGTGTGTCTGTCTCAATCTTGCACGTGTGTATTCATGTGTCTGTCTCAGTCTTACATTTGTGTATTCGTGTGTCTGTCTCAGTCTTACCCTTGTGTATTCATGTATCTGTCTCAATCTTTCTCCTGTGTATTCGTGTGTCTGTCTAAATCTTACACGTGTGTATTCATGTGTCTGTCTCAGTCTTACACTTGTGTATTCGTGTGTCTGTCTCAGTCTTACCCTTGTGTATTCATGTGTATGTCTCAGTCGTATACTTGTGTATTCATGTGTCTGTCTCAATTTTCCACCTGTGTATTCATGTGTCTGTCTTAGCCGTACACGTGTGTATTCATGTATCTGTCGCATTCTTACATGTCTCATCATCTCATCTCATCTCATCTCATCATGTTCCTCTTGTACCTTGCGGTGTCGAGGTGAAGGATAAACATCGTGAGAGTGCCCGATTATGGGCTTCATGTATCGATATTCCCACTGATTCTGTTATTCCCTGCGTCCATCACTTAAGTGGTCGGCCTGTTCCTCTGCTTCCCTCTGTTCTGTACATCATTGCTTGTTGTGGTATACTGTTAGTTGGTAATCTACTTGCATGGCCAAACCATTTGACTTGCTACCTTCTAATAAAATCTAGTGCAGCTATAACCCCCACTTTACTCCTGATATCTTCATTTCTGATCTTATCTCTTCTTGATACATTGAGTATTCTTCTCAGGAATCTCATTTCTGATGTTGTGATTTTTCTTTTCTCTTTTTCTGTCACGTGTGTAATCATGTGTCTGTATCAATCGTACACCTGTGTATTCATATCTGTCTCAGTCATATACGCATGTATATTCATGCGTCTGTCTCAGTCATACAGTTGTCTCTACATTTATGCCTGTCTCAATCATACAGTTGTCTCTACATTTATGCCTGTCTCAATCATACAGTTGTCTCTACATTTATGCCTGTCTCAATCATACAGTTGTCTCTACATTAGTGTATCTGTCTCAGCTCTAAATTCCCCTCCATTCATGTTTGCCTACAATCTTGTGTCTGTCTCAGCTCTAAATTCCCCTCCATTCATGTTTGCCTACAATCTTGTGTCTGTCTCAGCTCTAAATTCCCCTCCATTCATGTTTGCCTACAATCTTGTGTCTGTCTCAGCTCTAAATTCCCCTCCATTCATGTTTGCCTACAATCTTGTGTCTGTCTCAGCTCTAAATTCCCCTCCATTCATGTATGCCTACAACCTTGTGTCTGTCTCAGTGTTTTAATATCCCTAAAAACATACAACTGTCTTACAACACATCACCTCGTACAACTAGCATACCCACCCGCCCCCTACCACGACCCCACACAACCCAGGGGCCACTAAAAGTATACCTGCATGTTGCTTCATTACACGTCTTCCCTTGAAGTGAAATCAATGTTCGCCACAGGAGGCGTCTCATCAGACGAGGCCCAGACGCCGGATCATGATATATCATTTGTTATAATACTCTGTGTTTGAGCAACAAGATCTAGGTGTGTGAGTAACTGGCCCACACACCTGCAATATTGCACACCTGCTGTCTGATCCACTCACTCCCACACCCACACCCACCCTCACCTGGTGGTATATGACTGTGTTGATCTTATTGTCTGGCGATACTCACCAAGACACGGAAGTGGATGTGGACAAATGTTAGTACTCACGCTTGGCAGGCACGCGTGTTACCATAAAAACACACACTCACAATACTCACACATACACAGACACTCACACATACTCTCTCTCTCACACACCCACACCCACACACACACACACATATACACCTACACAAATCAGTAATTGCATGCATTAACTAATACAGTCACACACACACACACACATAGACACACACACATACACACGCACACTCACACACTAACGACCTACAGCGCACTTGGTAATCTTACATATCGCTTGATGCAGTCACATATACACACACGCAAACATAGATTCTCTCTCTCTCTCTCTCCTTCTCTCTCTCTCCTTCTCTCTCTCTCCTTCTCTCTCTCTCCTTCTCTCTCTCTCTCTCTCTCTCTCTCTCTCTCTCTCTCCACACACACACACACATGCACCCACAGACAGATTTCACATTTATCACTGTAGTTAAGCAGTGATTTCAATGTCAACATTGGCTACAATCCGTCCAGTGTTTAGTTCACAGGGAACCAAATATATGCGCCCTGCCACACGTGTCAGTAACCGTGAATTTGTTATTGTGATTGTGTATTAGTAATGTAACAATTATTTTACCTTTATATCAATAAAGTAACAATTATTTTTTATGTGGAGCCGAGGTTATTGTGCTTACTTACCAAGTAAGTGGGCCTAGTTGGATCCCCAACACTGATCGGATTCTAATTTTACAAAAGTCCCGCTCTGCGGTCGACCCAGATTTATAGATTGGATAACGGATCATTTTCACAATTCCCTAGTAAATCCCTGATAGGGAAATAATCTCAGTAAGCGAACTGGACATCCACGTCATAACGCGTCCTAGAATATATGACGTTCTAATACTTCAGAATCCAGTAGCAGTGTCTGCCTCGGGGCTGCCATAACCATTTAGTAGCATTTGTAACATGTATCATACCTCTGTACCAATACATGTAACATTTATCCCATCTCTGTAACAACACGTGTATCAATTATCCTACCTCTGTAACAATACATGTATCTACTATCCTACCTTTGTATAAATACATTTAAAAATTATCCTACCTCTGTAACAAATCAATTATTCGACCTCTGTAACAATACGTGTATCAACTATCGTGCCACTATAATACTACAAGTAGTAACTATCGCGCCACCGTAGCAATATATATAATAATTATCCTACCACTATAGTAATACGTGTATAAAGTGTCGTCCTAAATGTAAACATACACATATTAACAATAGTGCCAATGTAACAATACATGAATCAACCATTCTACCTCTGTAACATTATTCGTGATCATTAGTTTACCTCTGTAACAGAAAATATCACAATTACTGTAACTCTATAACAATGTATATAACAATTACTGTATCTCATTATCATAAAGTACCATGCCAGCTGGCGTTCATGTCTCTCCACAGATCTCGGTCTTTGGTTTTCTGAATTAACTCTGCTGGTGGTACTCCTCCAATACCACCGTCTCGGTCCATCCAGCATCATTTCTCTTGGTCTGCCTCTGCCTCTCTTCCCCTCGATCTTTCCAGTTGTCTCGATGTTCTCCAATGCCTCTCTTTTCATCACATGACCGAAGAAAGCTGTTTGTCGCTTTCTTATTGTTGAATATAATATTCCAGCTCCATTAGCCTCTTTCAGGCAGTCGCTGTTAGTTGCTTTGGCAGTCCAAGGAATTCGCAACATTCGTCTCAGGAACCACATCTCTGTTGCTTCCAAATTCTTTAATTTTCCCTTCTATTTCCATTTCACGTTTTGGTCTCATCTTTTTCTTTGATATGACCATTGTTACTGTTTACTTGATATTCAATGAGAGTCCTTTCTTTGCACTCTCTGATACTACAGTGTTCAACAATTGTTGTAGATATTTTGCATGATCCGCCACCAATACCGTGTCATGTGCACAGCATATATTGTTTATATTATAACCTCCGATTTAGTATTCCAGGCTTCTCTTTGATCTCTCTCATTATTACTTCGCTATGGAGGGAGAAGAGATCCGGTGATAAGACTTACAGTATCTACATAACAGTAAATGTAAAACATTGACGCATCTCTATAACAGTAAATATAATCATCAGCTTAGCTCTATAACTATAAATGTATAACAATTACTGTAACTGTGTAACAGAAAATATAGCAATTAATGTAACTCTGTAACAGTGATATAACAACCACTGTAGCTCTAAAAGAGTTACATTCTCAGTAAGTCACTAACAGCCAATGTTTGACAGGACTACCAGCTACAGTATCATTGCTTGTGGTTACTCACTAGTGGCTACATGTGTAGAACTTTACGGGGAGAGCAGCGATAGGGTAGGCGCTAGACGCTCGGCAGCCGGCCCGGGGCTCGTGCGTTCGCATTCGTATCGAGGCGGATTCCTAACATATGACCTTGGTACCCAAGTCGACCCAGGCTAAAGGGGGTACCAGGTAATTTCTTGGGAAGTCAAGGTGGCGGTAGTGACCACATCGCTCAGCCAGTGCTTGTTGGTCTATCAAAACACGGGCCTGGCATCACCCGCGCAATGCGACTTGAGGAATGTAAAAGCGTCTGTGCTTGTCTATCATGACTAATGGCTACTTTAATGGGGCCTTCCACAAATGTATCATGGCTAATGACTACTTTAATGGAGCCTTCCCCAAATGTTTCATGGCTAATGGCTACTTTAGTGGAGCCTGCCATGACTGAGGTATGGCTAATGGCTACTTTAGTGGGGCCTTCCACGACTGTAGCATGGCTACTGGCTACTTTAGTGGGGCCTTCGACGACTGTAATGGCTATTTTATTGGAGCCTTCCACAACTGTATCTAAGCTAATGGTTACTTTAGTGAATCTTTTCATAACTGTAGCATGGCTAATGGCTACTTTAGGAAAGTAGTGCACATCAGACCCCCGTGTAGGAGAGTAGCGCACAGACAGATCCCAGTGTACGAAAGTAGCGCACAGACAGACCCCCGTGTAGGAAAGTAACACACAGACAGACCCCCGTGTAAGAAAGTAGCGCATTGACAGACCCTAATGTAGGAAAGTAGCGCACAGACAGACTACCGTATAGGAAGGTACCACACAGACAGACCCCCGTGTAGGAAAGTAGCACACAGACAGACCCCCGTGTAGGAAAGTAGCGCACAGACAGACCCCGTGTAAGAAAGTAGCGCACTGACAGACCCTAATGTAGGAAAGTAGCACACAGACAGACTACCGTATAGGAAGGTACCACGCAGACAGACCCCCGTGTAGGAAAGTAACACACAGACAGACCCCCGTGTAGGAAAGTAGCGCACAGACAGACCCCCGTGTAAGAAAGTAGCGCACTGACAGACCCTAATGTAGGAAAGTAGCGCACAGACAGACTACCGTATAGGAAGGTACCACACAGACAGACCCCCGTGTAGGAAAGTAGCACACAGACAGACCCCCGTGTAGGAAAGTAGCGCATAGAGTGTCTTACCTGGTCCTACAAGGGAAGCAGGGAATAGTAACGGTGTGACCGGCCATACATGCCGTGGAGGCGACTGAGTGGAGTCGGCCTGAGACAGTCTACCTCTGCCTGTAGAACACGTCAGCTGCAACATCCAACCAACCCTGAGCAAGTCTACACGGGGCATGGTGTGCCTTGGTTGAGGGTCAATACTGTATTGGGAGATATAAGGCACAAGAACGAGATGAACGGCAGAAAGAAAGAAAGAAAGAAAGAGAGAAAGAAAGAAAGAAAGAAAGAAAGAAAGAAACAAACAAACAAACAAACAAACAAACAAACAAACAAAGAAACAAAGAAACAAAGAAACAAAGAAACAAAGAAAGAAGAGGTGGAAGAGGAGGAAGAAGATGAAGAGGAGGTG
Organism: Cepaea hortensis; assembly: GCA_963921405.1. NCBI lineage: Eukaryota > Metazoa > Mollusca > Gastropoda > Stylommatophora > Helicidae > Cepaea > Cepaea hortensis. The sequence continues at coordinate 84,676,386 of OY992884.1, read as the reverse complement.
GAGGAAAAGTATGAGTAGGGAGAAAGAAGAAGGAGAAGAAGAGAAGCAGGAGATGGTGGAGAAGGAGGAGGGAGAGGAAAGGAATAAGAATATTTAATTATATAGGCTTACTAGTACAAGAAGCTAAACATGAGATAGTGTCGCAGTGAATGGGTTGACATCAGTCGATGGGTGGGCAGGTCGGTAGATAGACTGACTGTTGGTAGATAGGTACATCACTGTTAGTTAGTTTGTCGCAGTTCCAACTTCACGGCAAAGGTTCGCCTCATTATGCTCCGTTCCTGTACCAGTGAATATCACACTAAATGCTCCTCTCTGCACTATGTGAAACATGGGACTGACAGGAGTCTCGACAAACCAACAGCCCACACATGTATACTATGCATAATACCGCTGCCAGAATTCCAACACAAAAGTCCGCCACACAAAAAAATACATACAGGTCATCGTCAATAGAAAACGAGCAGCCACACATTATTGCATAAGGCAACCATGTTAGTTCAGCGACCGACCGTCGTCATTTTTCTGAACATGCAGTTCACGCTACAAACAACCGCGGACAGATGTAAAAGTACTCCATGCGAAAGCCACAGTTCATAGTGTCGCTCCACACACTCAACTCAGTTGCAGTGCGACGGAACCATGCACTAGCAGTCCACTATAACATGAGGAAAGTGCGTAAGCAAGCCGTAGCCACAAGCATAAACACTCAAGAGGCCTCAACAGTTCGACATCCTATCCTCCATATTGGGAACCGGCTGTGTGGTGGTGTAAGGGTTAACCTCTTCTAGAGGAGAAGTAAGGTACCACTTCCCATAGCTAACCCAGGGGACACCACTGAGGAGTGTGGAGTACCAGTTTACCCCTCCAAACAGGGTGGCGTGAAACCATGCCCTCAGGTGGCGGATTCAGCTTGGGAGGAGCTGACAGCTGGTTACGCTCTGGAGTTAACGACGATAGGCAGAGGATCTCTCTGTAGACAATGGCTGAGGCCATCCACCCGCAGACCAGGAAGGATAGCAATGGCAAAACTACCTCCTTTTCAGATGCCTAGAACATTATAACAGTCAAAATCATTATGGATAAAGGCAGCTGCTGGAGCAAAGAAGAGGACAAAGAGGACACACCGCTATATGAAGGAATATCAGTAGAGAAGCATGCCAGAGGCGGTAGCAGAATGGCTGAAGATAGGTATACTGGTTTACTAGTAGACAGGTAGGAGATAGGTCAATAAGTAGGCAGGGTGTATAAACTGCTTTGCTAATTGATACTACTCACTGTGTAACAAGAGTAATCCGTTGTGAAGTGCATGCTAGACCGGCAAACAGTCACATATGCAGCGCATGAAACACCATGTCACCATCATCATCATCATCATTATTATCATCACCATCATCATCATCAAGTGCCCTGCCAGTTGGCGTAGGCGTTCAAGTATCTCCACAGATTTTAGTCTATGGTGCTCTAGATCAACTCTGCTGATGATATTCCTCCATGCCACCGTCTCAATCCGTCCATCATCATTTCTCATGGTCTGACTCTGACTGTCTTAAATGATGTTACCGGTACTTGAAATCATTCATTGGATTCGGATCATCAAATTAGTCGAATATTATAGATGTGAAACTGACCACAAGTGTGGAACTGACCATAAGTGTGGAATTGACCAAGTATTGTTACACTAGTACACACAGGCATGTTAAAGCATTGTTACACTAGTACATACAGGCATGTTAAAGCATTGTTACACTAGTACACACAGGCATGTTAAAGCATTGTTACACTAGTACACACAGGCATGTTAAAGCATTGTTACACTAGTACATACAGGCATGTTAAAGCATTGTTACACTAGTACACACAGGCATGTTAAAGCATTGTTACACTAGTACACACAGGCATGTTAAAGCATTGTTACACTAGTACACACAGGCATGTTAAAGCATTGTTACACTAGTACATACAGGCATGTTAAAGCATTGTTACACTAGTACATGGTATATTAAATGACTCTTGTCTACACTAAAAGGAGTAGTGGGTACATGGTGTTAGACCTATATTTGTATATACTAGTCGCCACCTGGCGGGCGATGTGCTCATTATCACGCAGTCCGCCTTTACTTTCCAGATCATTTCGTGGAACTGACCTGAGAGATTCGGTCAATTCATAAATTAGCCTTAATGTGGATTTGAGCACACGCCACTGAGCCGACATAAAGTAACCGCCGACCACTGTTCTAGCTCGGCTCTAGATATACTCGTGCTGCCACAGCTGGATGTAGCCTCTACTGCTAATGGGTGCACTGGGCTGAGTGTGGGTGAAGGCTAACTTTCCCTATTACCAGTGTCCCTCGCCATCCAGCGAATCCTTCTCCGACCTCAGAGATACTGTTAATTTACGTCCCCAAGTCAGGGACGAGAAGTCAACATTTAAGCCTAACTGAACCACAAGCGTGTGGAAAATAATCCTACACTGCGGTCACAAGAGAACATGTAAGCTCGCTAAACCTCTCAGTCGCGCCGACCTGCAATAGTTTTATGAATACACCGGCAGTAGACATGATGACATGGTGAAGGCGGTACGGATGCAGTTCGTAATCACGCATACCCGCGTTAGGAACACAACTGCGCGCGATTAGGCAGCAGACAGCCTTGCGTTGTTTTTTTTTTACAAAATAGTATGAGTGCCGGTCGTTCAGAAATCAATGGCGAACTATTGAACGTAAACTTGCCAAGAGATCACAAGAGCAAAAAAAAAATTAAAAACAATTTCTTGTGTTGACTGCAACGCCCTGTAAAGGATATTCAACTAACTTGTTTACACATGATAATCAAGCAGGCAGGTAGGTAGGTGGGTGGACAGACAACAGATAGGCTGTTGTTGTGTGACACATTTCGTTTCCCCTATCAACAAGAAACCTTGAATTCACAAGTAAGACTTATTCCAGTGCCGAGAACTGCCTGCACGCCGTGGGTACTTCCAGCATTGCCATATAGGTCTTCTATCGTGGGAGCTGGCTGTCCTTTGTGAGAAGTGGCCCCAGAAGTGGCCACTCGAGCGCCCAGGCTGTGGCGGAGAGAGCTCTTGTCCGCGTGGACTTAAACGGCTGCAGGTTGGAAACAAAGAAGAGACAATTGGTCGTTAATGTCAGATAGGACAAGTGCTTGTCTCTAGACCGTATCACTGCAGGCGTCAAGAGCTGCAGGCTCTCAGATTGTCATTCACCGATGTCTTATTTCTGGTGACTTCAAACGGACAAGTATTGAAGCTTTTTTTAATTTTTTATTAAATGAACAAATATCGTGACTGAGATGAGGTGACACGTGGTATTTGTGTCATAAACATGAACATTACAACTACTTTCAGGATTTCCCGATATGCAAGTCAGCACAGAGTTAGATCATGTGACTTGGTTTCAGCTACCATGACCTTCATACACTTATTTGGGAAGCAATGCAGACAAACATGGGGACATATTTTATTATATATGTTAAACTGAGAATACAACAGGCAAGAGAAGATAACATCATCTCATCTCATCATGTTCCTCTTGAACCTTGCGCTGTCGAGGTGAAGCATAAACAGCGGGAGAGTGCCCGTTTATGGGCATCATGTATCGTGATTTCCATGAATTCTGTTATTCCCTCTGTCCATCGCTTACATGGTCGGCCTCTTCTTCTGGTTCCCTTTGATCTCTGCATCTTGGCTTGTTGTGGTATACTGTCAGTTAGTAGCCTAGTAGCGTGGCGAATCATTTCGATTACTGTTTTCTAATTAAATCTAGCGCTGTTAACCCCCACTTTAGTTCAGGTTTCACCACTTCTGATTTTCTCTCTTTTTGATACGTGGAATAATCCTCTCATTAATCTCTTTTCCATTGTTCTAATTTTTTCCTTTCTCTGCTTCGGCCACTGTACCGGTTTGGCTATCATTTTTTTTTTCTGCGCATATGCTGTGAGGGCACTGCATTTTTCAGCTGCTGTTGATGTTTTGGCAAGTTTTACGTTCAGTAGTTTGCCATTGCTTTCCGTAAGTAACCACCGCGATGCGACGCGATCCGCTGCCGAATCTCGCGCAGTTGTGTTTCGTACGAGAGTATACGGGATTACGAACAACGTCCTCAACCCATACGCCAGGGTGACCGGCTTGGCTTCATATCACTAGGCAATTTGAGAAAGTCAAAGAAGGTTAAATGTTAAATCGGTACTACTGCATGAGTTATAAACTTAGAGAACAACTAAAAGAATCGGTACTACTGTATGGGTTAAAAACTTGGAGAACAACTAAAAGAATCGGTACTACTGTATGGGTTAAAAACTTGGAGAACAACTAAAAGAATCGGTACTACTGTATGGGTTAAAAACTTGGATAACAACTAAAAGAATCGGTACTACTGTATGGGTTAAAAACTTAGAGAACAACTAAAAGAATCGGTACTACTGTATGGGTTAAAAACTTGGAGAACAACTAAAAGAATAGGTACTACTGTATGGGTTAAAAACTTGGAGAACAACTAGAAGAATCGGTACTACTGTATGGGTTAAAAACTTGGAAAACAACTAAAAGAATCGGTACTACTGTATGGGTTAAAAACTTGGAGAACAACTAAACGAATCGTACTACTGCGTGGGTTAAAAACTTGGAGAACAACTAAAAGAATCGATACTACTGTATGAGTTAAAAACTTGGAGAACAACTAAAAGAATCGGTACTACTGTATGGGTTAAAAACTTGGAGAACAACTAAAAGAATCGGTACTACTGCGTGGGTTAAAAACACGGAGAACAACTAAAAGAATCGGTACTACTGTATGGGTTAAAAACTTGGAGAACAACTAAAAGAATCGGTACTACTGTATGGGTTAAAAACTTGGAGAACAACTAAAAGAATCGGTACTACTGCGTGGGTTAAAAACACGGAGAACAACTAAAAGAATCGGTACTACTGTATGGGTTAAAAACTTGCAGAACAACTAAAAGAATCGGTACTACTGTATGGGTTAAAAACTTGGAGAACAACTAAAAGAATCGGTACTACTGTATGGGTTAAAAACTTGGAGAACAACTAAAAGAATCGGTACTACTGTATGGGTTAAAAACTTGGAGAACAACTAAAAGAGTGGGTACTACTGTATGGGTTAAAAACTTGGAGAACAACTAAAAAAATTACTAATAAACTACAAATATTCACTAAATGGTCCCTGGGTAGAACTACGGGACTAAAATGCTATGCTAGAAGCACCAATGTAGGGTTCGTAGAGAGAACTAGACAAAGACTAGTGAGAAATAGACGTTAGCGCTGGACAGGACACACACTGATAAAACCTGCGGACAGTATAACTAGACACTCTTGCCCGAAATCCACAAGGCGAACGAAATAGCGGGAGACATAAAGAGACACAGGGAGGAGAGAACTACAGAGATGAATACTATTGGGAGGACATGGAAGTAGCAGCAGAAGATGGCAACAGACAGGGAGGGGAGAACTACAGAGATGAATACTATTGGGAAAACATGGAAGGAGCAGCAGAAGATAGCAACAGACAGGACGGCACGGCCTGGTTTGATTGAGGGTGTATGCCCATGTGAGAGGGGAAGTGACTGTAAAGTGCAGAAGAAGATGACTACGGAGACCTAGTAAACTGCAAGATTACCATAGACAGCCAGGCATAGAGAAGCCTACAAGAAACACATGAACATTGAAAACAGCTTAAAGTAGACATAATCAGGACCGTGCCGTGCTATGATACAGAGAGGCGGCTGCATCATGCAGAACCGCAAAGGGCGGCATAAGCAGCGAAATCAAAATATAATTTGAACCATTCAATAATTAAAAATCTTTATGGGGCGGCATTTCGAACAAAACAAAAACAAAACATTTATGGGGCGGCATTTCGAAGACTTGCATCATACTGAGATAATCTACTGCGCGGCTCTGTAGACAGTCAAGACATGTTGGGTATGTTATGACGATAAGTAACCTTGAAAACTAGCAGACCGAATAGGAAAAGAACACGGAGAAGGCAACTAGATAAATACTCATATGGCTTGGTCATATGGTATAATCGAGACAAGAACTTAAACCTAATCTAAGACAGGTGATCGAGTGAGAAGACGAACCACGACCGGCCACGCCTATCGGATTCCACATTATGATGATGATGATAATGATGATGATGATGATGATGATGATGATGCTGTGATGATGATGATGTGATGATGATGATGATGATGATGATGATGATGATGATGACGACGACGACGACGATGACGACGCCGACGACGACGACCTTGACGCCACAAAAATATATGGGTACTGTTGGTTCCTGAGAGAGTCTGGCAAAAATTTATCTGTGCTTCTGTTTTTGTTGAAGATTCTATTTGAAGATAGCCTTCCTATTTGTATCGGGATCCTTTGACCGTGTCTATTTCTGCATGCAGTGTGTTAATTTTGGCTGTAGCAAGTGCTCCTCAGGGCTCCGTTTAGTCACCACAAGTGCCCACATCAAGTGTAGAGATGAATGACCAGATAACACAGTGGCACACAGCAACACATACACAATAATTATATTGGCAGGCGTGTGCGAAAGGTTGGGAGTGCTCCTGTTCGATGATGACGGAGTGTCGAATATAATCATGTATGAGTCTGATAATAATCATGTCTGAGTCTGATAATAATTATGTTTGAGACCAATAAAATCATATCAGAGTATGATATAATCATGTCTGAGTTCTATATACTCATGTCTACGTCGGATATTATCATGTCTTGTCCCATATAATCATGTCCGATATAATCATGTCAGAATCCGATATAATCATGTCAGAGTATGATATAATCATGTCTGAATTCGATATACTCATGTCTAAGTCGGATATAATCATGTCTGGTCGATATAATCACGTCAGAGTATTATATAAACGTGTCCGATATAATCATGTCAGAGTCTGATATAAACACGTCTGAATATGATATAATCATGCCTGTGTCCTATATTATCATGTCAGAGTCTGATATAAACAATTCTGAATATGATATAATCATGTCTGTGTCCTATATAATCGTGTCAGAGTCTGATATAATCATGTCTGGGTCTGATATAATCATGTCAGAGTCTGGTATAATCATGTCTTATATAATCATGCCAGAGTCTGATATAATCATGTCTGAGTCTGATATAATCATGCCTGGTCCTATGTAATCATGTCATAGTCTGATATAAACATGTCTTAATATGATATAATCACGTATGTGTCCTATATAATCAATGTCAGAGCATGATATAATCATGTCTGAGTCTGATATAGTCATATCTGAGTATGATATAATCATGTCTGGGCGCAATATAATCATGTCAGATAAAATCATATCTGAGTATGATATAATCATGTCAGATATAATCATATCTGAGTCTGATATAATCACGTCGGATATAATTATGTTTGTTTCCGATATAATCATGTCTGATATAATCACGTATGTGTCCGATATAATCATGTCAGAATATGATATAATCATGTTTTAGTTCGATATACTCATGTCTAAATCGGATATAATCATGTTTGGTCCGAAATAATCATGTTAGAGTATTATATACATATGTCCGATATAATTATGTCGGAGTGTGATATAAACACGTCTGAATATGATATAATCATGTCTGTGGTCTATATAATCATGTCAGTGTCTGATATAATCATGTCTGATATAATCATGTCTGATATAATCATGTCTGATATAATCACGTCTGTATCTTATATAATGATGTCAGTGTCTGATATAATCATATCTGGGTGTAATATAATGATGTCAGATATAATCATATCTGAGTCTGATATAATCATGTCTGATATAATCATGTCTGATATAATCATGTCTGATACAATCACGTCTGTGTCCTATATAATTATGTCAGTGTCCGATATAATCATATCTGGGTGTAATATAATCATGTCAGATATAATCATATCTAAGTCTGATATAATCATGTCAGTGTATTATATAAACACGTCTGAATATGATATAATCATGCCTGTGTCCTATATAATCATGTCAGAGTCTGATATAATCATGTCAGATATAATCATATCTTAGTCTGATATAACCACGTCTGATATAATCACGTATGTATCCGATATAATCATGTTAGAGTCCGATATAAACATGTCTGATATAATCATGTCTGGGTCCGATATAATCATGTATGGGTCTGATATAATCATGTCTGGGTCCGATATAATCATGTCTGGGTCTGATATAATCATGTCTGGATCCGATATAATCATGTCTGATATAATCATGTTTCTTAGTATGATTTAATCATATCTGATATTATCGCGTCTGAGTCTGATATAATCATGTCTGAGTCTGATATAATCATGCCTAGGTCCGATATAATCATGCCAGAGTCCGATATAATCATTTCTAGGTCCGATATAACCATGTCTGATATAATCATGTTTCTTAGTATAATATAATCATTTCTGATACAATCATATCTGATATTATCACGTCTGAGTTTGATATAATCATGTCTGAGTCTGATATAATCAATCTGAGTCTGACATAAACATGTAAAAGCCCAATAAAATCGTTTCTGAATCTGATATAATCATATCTGAGTATGATATAATCACGACAGAGTCTGATATGATAATGTCTTTTTTATGAAATAATCATATCTTATATAATAATGTCTGATATAACCAAGTCTGGGTCTGGTCCAATCATGTCTGAGTCTGACATAATCATTTAAAAGCCCCATACAATCGTGACTGAGTCTGATATAATCACGTCTGAGTCTGAAATACTCACGTCTGAGTCAGACATAATCATATCTGAGTCTAGTATAATCATGTAAAAGCCCGATAAAATAGTGTCCGAGATTGATATAATCGTGCCTGAGTCTGATATAATCATGACAGAGCCTGATGTAATCGTGTTAGAGTCTTATATAATCATGTACTAGTCTAATATAATCATAACATAGTCTGATATAATCATGTCTGAATCTGATATAATCCTGTCATAGTCTGATATAATCATGACTTCAGTGTTCATTAAGCTGTATTTGGAGTTGTTTTTATTTAGTCATGACTGTGGTGCTGTCGTTTAGTCATTCTGTGAGTGTTGTTATTTAGTCATGTCTGTGGGTGTTGTTATTTAGTCATGTCTGTGGGTGTTGTTATTTAGTCATGTCTGTGGGTGTTGTTATTTAGTCATGTCTGTGGGTGTTGTTATTTAGTCCTGTCTGTGGGTGTTGTTATTTAGTCATGTCTGTGGGTGTTGTTATTTAGTCATGTCTGTGGGTGTTGTTATTTAGTCGTGTCTGTGAGTGGTGTTATTTAGTCATGTCTGTGGGTGTTGTTATTTAGACATGTCTGTGGGTGTTGTTATTTAGTCATGTCTGTGGGTGTTGTTATTTAGTCGTGTCTGTGGGTGTTGTTATTTAGTCATGCCTGTGAGTGTTTTTATTTAGTCATGTCTGTGAGTGGTGTTATTTAGTCATGTCTGTGAGTGATGTTATTTAGTCATGTCTGTGAGTGATGTTATTTAGTAATGTCTGTGAGTGATGTTATTTAGTCATGTCTGTGAGTGATGTTATTTAGTCATGGCTGTGGGTGTTGTTATTTAGTCATTCTGTAGGTGTTGTTATTTGTCATGTCTGTGGGTGTTGTTATTTAGTCATGTCTATGGGTGTTGTTATTTAGTCATGTATGTGGGTGTTGTTATTTAGTCATGTATGTGGGTGTTTTTATTTAGTCATTTAATGGGTGTTATTATTTAGTCATGTCTATGGGTGTTGTTATTTAGACATGTCTATGGGTGTTGTTATTTAGTCATGTGTGTGGGTGTTGTTATTTAGTCATGTATGTGGGTGTTTTTATTTAGTCATGGTTGTAGGTGTTGTTATTTAGTCATGTCTGTAGGTGTTGTTATTTGTCATGTCTGTGGGTGTTGTTATTTAGTCATGTATGTGGGTGTTGTTATTTAGTCATGTCTGTGGGTGTTGTTATTTAGTCATGTATGTGGGTGTTGTTATTTAGTCATTTAATGGGTGTTATTATTTAGTCATGTCTATTGGTGTTGTTATTTAGTCATGTCTGTGGGTGTTGTTATTTAGTCATTTAATGGGTGTTGTTATTTAGTCATTTAATGGGTGTTATTATTTAGTCATGTTTATGGGTGTTGTTATTTAGTCATGTCTGTAGGTGTTGTTATTTAGTCATGTCTGTGGATGTTGTTATTTAGTCATGTCTGTGGGTGTTGTTATTTAGACATGTCTATGGGTGTTGTTATTTAGTCATGTCTGTGGATGTTGTTATTTAGTCAGGTCTATGGGTGTTGTTATTTCGACATGTCTATGGTGTTGTTATTTAGTCATGTCTGTGGATGTTGTTATTTAGTCATGTCTATGGGTGTTGTTATTTAGATATGTCTATGGGTGTTGTTATTTAGTCATGTATGTGGGTGTTGTTATTTAGTCATGCCTGTGGGTGTTGTTATTTAGTCATGTCTGTGGGTGTTGTTATTTAGTCATGTATGTGGGTGTTGTTATTTAGTCATGTCTGTGGGTGTTGTTATTTAGTCATGTCTGTGGGTATTGTTATTTAGTCATGTCTGTGGGTGTTGTTATTTAGACATATCTATGGGTGTTATTATTTAGTTATTTAATGGGTGTTGTTATTTATTCATGTCTATGGGTGTTTTTATTTAGTCATGTCTGTGGGTGTTGTTATTTAGTCATGTCTGTGGGTGTTGTTATTTAGTCATGTATGTGGGTGTTGTTATCTAGTCATTTAATGGGTGTTATTATTTAGTCATGTCTATGGGTGTTGTTATTTAGTCATGTCTGTGGGTGTTGTTATTTAGTCATTTAATGGGTGTTGTTATTTAGTCATTTAATGGGTGTTGTTATTTAGTCATTTAATGGGTGTTATTATTTAGTCATGCCTATGGGTGTTGTTATTTAGTCATGTCTATGGGTGTTGTTATTTAGACATGTCTATGGGTGTTGTTATTTAGTCATGTATGTGGGTGTTGTTATTTAGTCATGCCTGTGGGTGTTGTTATTTAGTCATGTCTGTGGGTGTTGTTATTTAGTCATGTATGTGGGTGTTGTTATTTAGTCATGTCTGTGGGTGTTGTTATTTAGTCATGTCTGTGGGTGTTGTTATTTAGTCCTGTCTGTGGGTGTTGTTATTTAGTCATGTCTGTGGGTGTTGTTATTTAGTCATGTCTGTGGGTGTTGTTATTTAGTCGTGTCTGTGAGTGGTGTTATTTAGTCATGTCTGTGGGTGTTGTTATTTAGACATGTCTGTGGGTGTTGTTATTTAGTCATGTCTGTGGGTGTTGTTATTTAGTCGTGTCTGTGGGTGTTGTTATTTAGTCATGCCTGTGAGTGTTTTTATTTAGTCATGTCTGTGAGTGGTGTTATTTAGTCATGTCTGTGAGTGATGTTATTTAGTCATGTCTGTGAGTGATGTTATTTAGTAATGTCTGTGAGTGATGTTATTTAGTCATGTCTGTGAGTGATGTTATTTAGTCATGGCTGTGGGTGTTGTTATTTAGTCATTCTGTAGGTGTTGTTATTTGTCATGTCTGTGGGTGTTGTTATTTAGTCATGTCTATGGGTGTTGTTATTTAGTCATGTATGTGGGTGTTGTTATTTAGTCATGTATGTGGGTGTTTTTATTTAGTCATTTAATGGGTGTTATTATTTAGTCATGTCTATGGGTGTTGTTATTTAGACATGTCTATGGGTGTTGTTATTTAGTCATGTGTGTGGGTGTTGTTATTTAGTCATGTATGTGGGTGTTTTTATTTAGTCATGGTTGTAGGTGTTGTTATTTAGTCATGTCTGTAGGTGTTGTTATTTGTCATGTCTGTGGGTGTTGTTATTTAGTCATGTATGTGGGTGTTGTTATTTAGTCATGTCTGTGGGTGTTGTTATTTAGTCATGTATGTGGGTGTTGTTATTTAGTCATTTAATGGGTGTTATTATTTAGTCATGTCTATTGGTGTTGTTATTTAGTCATGTCTGTGGGTGTTGTTATTTAGTCATTTAATGGGTGTTGTTATTTAGTCATTTAATGGGTGTTATTATTTAGTCATGTTTATGGGTGTTGTTATTTAGTCATGTCTGTAGGTGTTGTTATTTAGTCATGTCTGTGGATGTTGTTATTTAGTCATGTCTGTGGGTGTTGTTATTTAGACATGTCTATGGGTGTTGTTATTTAGTCATGTCTGTGGATGTTGTTATTTAGTCAGGTCTATGGGTGTTGTTATTTAGACGTGTCTATGGTGTTGTTATTTAGTCATGTCTGTGGATGTTGTTATTTAGTCATGTCTATGGGTGTTGTTATTTAGATATGTCTATGGGTGTTGTTATTTAGTCATGTATGTGGGTGTTGTTATTTAGTCATGCCTGTGGGTGTTGTTATTTAGTCATGTCTGTGGGTGTTGTTATTTAGTCATGTATGTGGGTGTTGTTATTTAGTCATGTCTGTGGGTGTTGTTATTTAGTCATGTCTGTGGGTATTGTTATTTAGTCATGTCTGTGGGTGTTGTTATTTAGACATATCTATGGGTGTTATTATTTAGTTATTTAATGGGTGTTGTTATTTATTCATGTCTATGGGTGTTTTTATTTAGTCATGTCTGTGGGTGTTGTTATTTAGTCATGTCTGTGGGTGTTGTTATTTAGTCATGTATGTGGGTGTTGTTATCTAGTCATTTAATGGGTGTTATTATTTAGTCATGTCTATGGGTGTTGTTATTTAGTCATGTCTGTGGGTGTTGTTATTTAGTCATTTAATGGGTGTTGTTATTTAGTCATTTAATGGGTGTTGTTATTTAGTCATTTAATGGGTGTTATTATTTAGTCATGCCTATGGGTGTTGTTATTTAGTCATGTCTATGGGTGTTGTTATTTAGACATGTCTATGGGTGTTGTTATTTAGTCATGTATGTGGGTGTTGTTATTTAGTCATGCCTGTGGGTGTTGTTATTTAGTCATGTCTGTGGGTGTTGTTATTTAGTCATGTATGTGGGTGTTGTTATTTAGTCATGTATGTGGGTGTTGTTATTTAGTCATGTATGTGGGTGTTGTTATTTAGTCATTCTATGGGTGTTGTTATTTAGTCATGTGTGTGGGTGTTGTTATTTAGTCATGTATGTGGGTGTTTTTATTTAGTCATGGCTGTGGGTGTTGTTATTTAGTCATGTCTGTAGGTGTTGTTATTTGTCATGTCTGTGGGTGTTGTTATTTAGTCATGTCTATGGGTGTTGTTATTTAGTCATGTATGTGGGTGTTGTTATTTAGTCATGTATGTGGGTGTTTTTATTTAGTCATTTAATGGGTGTTATTATTTAGTCATGTCTATGGGTGTTGTTATTTAGACATGTCTGTGGGTGTTGTTTTTTAGTCATTTAATGGGTGTTATTATTTAGCCATGCCTGTGGGTGTTGTTATTTAGCCACATCTGGAGTTATTGTTTAGTAAGTCCTGTGTTTTGCTACACACTTGTCCTCGAATAATTCATGTTTGTATGCTTGAACATACAATCGTTGGTTTGTGTGTGTGTGTGTGTGTGTGTGGGGGGGGGGGGGGTTAAATCTTGATTTAGTCAGATTTGTTTCTTCGAATAAGCCGTGTTTCTTTCTGTGTTAAAGTGTGTACCTGTGTCTCTGCTTAAACCATAACGTGGTCTTGCCTGCGGCTCGGGTCCTGAATCTACAGCTCGTGTACTCACTACAGACATATGTTTGTTTGTTTCGTCACAGGATGCAGAGCTCGGGGCTCTCTTGATCGAGTCTCAGCACGAGAAGATCAGCACAATCCACGGTTGTCGGCACTGCGCAATAACATAGGGCCTTCATCCCTGCTTCTGGGGCAAGACAAGTTTCTGGGGGTCACTGTAGGACACAGAATGGAAACTTCCAGTCACGTGAGTGCATTCAAGCTTGTCAGGGAGAAGGCAGAAACTGCGGACGGTGAGTGGACAATAGAACAAGTGGGATATATGTGGAGAGCAGGCGGGAGCGAGAGATAGAAGAGAAACCATGGGGTGGAGAGAGAGAGGAAGAGAGAGAGGGATGGAGAGAGGGAGTGAGAGATAGAAGAAAAATAGTTGGGGGGAGAGAGAGGGAGTGAGAGAGGGAGTGAGTGATAGAAGAGAAAGCGTGAGGTGGAAAGAGAGGGGGTAGAGGAATGGAGGGAGGGGGAGGTGTAGAGGGAGCCAGAGATAGAAGAAAACGCGTGGGGTGGGGAGAGATAGGAAGAGGTAGAGGGAGGGAGAGAGAGAGTGAGTGATAAAAAACAAAGCGTGGGTGGATAGAGAGTGGGAGAGGAAAAGAGAGCGGGCGCGGGAGATAGAAGAGAAAGCATGGGGGTGGCGAGAGAGTGGGAAGGAGGAGGAAGGGAAGAGAGGGCTGGGAAGAGAAAGCATAGCTGGAGATAGAGGTAAAGGCAATTAACGGATGTGAGAGACATGTGAGACACATAAATAAGAGAGGAATGGTGGAGAAGAAGTTAAAGATGAGAGAGAAGACAGAGATATGACATGAGAAAGAAGAAAGAGATAGGTGACAAGAGATGTGGGGGTTAAAGATGAGAGAGAAGAAAGAGAGAGGTGACAAGAGATGTGGGAGTTAAAGATGAGAGGGAAGAAAGAGAGAGGTGACAAGAGAAGTGGGAGTTAAAGATGAGAGAGAAGAAAGAGAGAGGTGACAAGAGATGTGGGAGTTAAAGATGAGAGAGAAGAAAGAGAGAAGTGACAAGAGATGTGGGAGTTAAAGATGAGAGAGAAGAAAGAGAGAGGTGACAAGAGATGTGGGAGTTAAAGATGAGAGAGAAGAAAGAGAGAGGTGACAAGAGAAGTGGGAGTTAAAGATGAGAGAGAAGAAAGAGAGAGGTGACAAGAGATGTGGGAGTTAACGATAAGAGAGAAGAAAGAGAGAGGTGACAAGAGATGTGGGAGTTAAAGATGAGAGAGAAGAAAGAGCTATGTGACAAGAGATGTGGGATTTAAAGATGAGAGAGAAGAAAGAGAGAGCTGACAAGAGATGTGGGAGTTAAAGATTAGAGAGAAGAAAGAGAGAGGTGGCAAGATATGTGGGAGTTAAAGATGAGAGAGAAGAAAGAGAGAGGTGACAAGAGATGTGGGAGTTAAAGATTAGAGAGAAGAAAGAGAGAGGTGACAAGAGATGTGGGAGTTAAAGATGAGAGAGAAGAAAGAGAGAGGTGACAAAAGATGTGGGAGTTAAAGATGAGAGAGAAGAAAGAGAGAGGTGACAAGAGATGTGGGAGTTAAAGATGAGAGAGAAGAAAGAGCTAGGTGACAAGAGATGTGGGAGTTAAAGATGAGAGAGAAGAAAGAGAGAGGTGACAAGAGAAGTGGGAGTTAAATATGAGAGAGAAGAAAGAGAGAGGTGACAAGAGATGCGGGAGTTAAAGATGAGAGAGAAGAAAGAGCTAGGTGACAAGAGATGTGGGAGTTAAAGATGAGAGAGAAGAAAGAGAGAGGTGACAAGAGATGTGGGAGTTAAAGATGAGAGAGAAGAAAGAGAGAGGTGACAAGAGATGTGAGAGTTAGAGATGAGAGAGAAGAAAGAGAGAGGTGACAAGAGATGTGGGAGTTAAAGATGAGAGAGAAGAAAGAGCTAGGTGACAAGAGATGTGGGAGTTAAAGATGAGAGAGAAGAAAGAGAGAGGTGACAAGAGATGTGGGAGTTAAAGATGAGAGAGAAGAAAGAGAGAGGTGACAAGAGATGTGGGAGTTAAAGATGAGAGAGAAGAAAGAGAGAGGTGATAAGAGATGTGGGAGTCAAAGATGAGAGAGAAGAAAGAGAGAGGTGACAAGAGATGTGGGAGTTAAAGATGAGAGAGAAGAAAGAGAGAGGTCACAAGAGATGTGGGAGTTAAAGATGAAAGAGAAGAAAGAACTAGGTGACAAGAGATGTGGGAGTTAAAGATGAGAGAGAAGAAAGAGAGAGGTGACAAGAGATGTGGGAGTTAAAGATGAGAGAGAAGAAAGAGAGAGATGACAAGAGATGTGGGAGATAAAGATGAGAGAGAAGAAAGAGAGAAGTGACAAGAGATGTGGGAGTTAAAGATGAGAGAGAAGAAAGAGAGAGGTGACAAGAGATGTGGGAGTTAAAGATGAGAGAGAAGAAAGAGAGAGGTGACAAGAGAAGTGGGAGTAAAAGATGAGAGAGAAGAAAGAGAGAGGTGACAAGAGATGTGGGAGTTAAAGATGAGAGAGAAGAAAGAGAGAGGTGACAAGAGAAGTGGGAGTTAAAGATGAGAGAGAAGAAAGAGAGAGGTGACAAGATATGTGGGAGTTAAAGATGAGAGAGAAGAAAGAGAGAGGTGACAAGAGATGTGGGAGTTAAAGATGAGAGAGAAGAAAGAGAGAGGTGACAAGAGAAGTGGGAGTTAAATATGAGAGAGAAGAAAGAGAGAGGTGACAAGAGATGCGGGAGTTAAAGATGAGAGAGAAGAAAGAGCTAGGTGACAAGAGATGTGGGAGTTAAAGATGAGAGAGAAGAAAGAGAGAGGTGACAAGAGATGTGGGAGTTAAAGATGAGAGAGAAGAAAGAGAGAGGTGACAAGAGATGTGAGAGTTAAAGATGAGAGAGAAGAAAGAGAGAGGTGACAAGAGATGTGGGAGTTAAAGATGAGAGAGAAGAAAGAGCTAGATGACAAGAGATGTGGGAGTTAAAGATGAGAGAGAAGAAAGAGCTAGGTGACAAGAGATGTGGGAGTTAAAGATGAGAGAGAAGAAAGAGAGAGGTGACAAGAGATGTGGGAGTTAAAGATGAGAGAGAAGAAAGAGAGAGGTGACAAGAGATGTGGGAGAGAAGATGTGGGAGTTAAAGATGAGAGAGAAGAAAGAGAGAGGTGACAAGAGATGTGGGAGTTAAAGATGGGAGAGAAGAAAGAGCTAGGTGACAAGAGATGTGGGAGTTAAAGATGAGAGAGAAGAAAGAGAGGGGTGACAAGAGATGTGGGAGTTAAAGATGAGAGAGAAGAAAGAGAGGGGTGACAAGAGATGTGGGAGTTAAAGATGAGAGAGAAGAAAGAGAGAAGTGACAAGAGATGTGGGAGGTAAAGATGAGAGAGAAGAAAGAGAGAGGTGACAAGAGATGTGGGAGTTAAAAATGAGAGAGAAGAAAGAGAGAGGTGACAAGAAATGTGGGAGTTAAAGATGAGAGAGAAGAAAGAGCTAGGTGACAAGAGATGTGGGAGTTAAAGATGAGAGAGAAGAAAGAGAGAGGTGACAAGAGATGTGGGAGTTAAAGATGAGAGAGAAGAAAGAGAGAGGTGACAAGAGATGTGGGAGTTAAAGATGAGAGAGAAGAAAGAGAGAAGTGACAAGAGATGTGGGAGTTAAAGATGAGAGAGAAGAAAGAGATAGGTGACAAGAGATGTGGGAGTTAAAGATGAGAGAGAAGAAAGAGAGAGGTGACAAGAGAAGTGGGAGTTAAAGATGAGAGAGAAGAAAGAGAGAGGTGACAAGAGATGTGGGAGTTAAAGATGAGAGAGAAGAAAGAGAGAGGTGACAAGAGAAGTGGGAGTTAAAGATGAGAGAGAAGAAAGAGAGAGGTGACAAGATATGTGGGAGTTAAAGATGAGTGAGAAGAAAGAGAGAGGTGACAAGAGATGTGGGAGTTAAAGATGAGAGAGAAGAAAGAGCTATGTGACAAGAGATGTGGGATTTAAAGATGAGAGAGAAGAAAGAGAGAGGTGACAAGAGATGTGGGAGTTAAAGATTAGAGAGAAGAAAGAGAGAGGTGGCAAGATATGTGGGAGTTAAAGATGAGAGAGAAGAAAGAGAGAGGTGACAAGAGATGTGGGAGTTAAAGATTAGAGAGAAGAAAGAGAGAGGTGACAAGAGATGTGGGAGTTAAAGATGAGAGAGAAGAAAGAGAGAGGTGACAAAAGATGTGGGAGTTAAAGATGAGAGAGAAGAAAGAGAGAGGTGACAAGAGATGTGGGAGTTAAAGATGAGAGAGAAGAAAGAGCTAGGTGACAAGAGATGTGGGAGTTAAAGATGAGAGAGAAGAAAGAGAGAGGTGACAAGAGATGTGGGAGTTAAAGATTAGAGATAAGAAAGAGAGAGGTGGCAAGATATGTGGGAGTTAAAGATGAGAGAGAAGAAAGAGAGAGGTGACAAGAGATGTGGGAGTTAAAGATTAGAGAGAAGAAAGAGAGAGGTGACAAGAGATGTGGGAGTTAAAGATGAGAGAGAAGAAAGAGAGAGGTGACAAAAGATGTGGGAGTTAAAGATGAGAGAGAAGAAAGAGAGAGGTGACAAGAGATGTGGGAGTTAAAGATGAGAGAGAAGAAAGAGCTAGGTGACAAGAGATGTGGGAGTTAAAGATGAGAGAGAAGAAAGTGAGAGGTGACAAGAGAAGTGGGAGTTAAATATGAGAGAGAAGAAAGAGAGAGGTGACAAGAGATGCGGGAGTTAAAGATGAGAGAGAAGAAAGAGCTAGGTGACAAGAGATGTGGGAGTTAAAGATGAGAGAGAAGAAAGAGAGAGGTGACAAGAGATGTGGGAGTTAAAGATGAGAGAGAAGAAAGAGAGAGGTGACAAGAGATGTGAGAGTTAAAGATGAGAGAGAAGAAAGAGAGAGGTGACAAGAGATGTGGGAGTTAAAGATGAGAGAGAAGAAAGAGCTAGGTGACAAGAGATGTGGGAGTTAAAGATGAGAGAGAAGAAAGAGAGAGGTGACAAGAGATGTGGGAGTTAAAGATGAGAGAGAAGAAAGAGAGAGGTGACAAGAGATGTGGGAGTTAAAGATGAGAGAGAAGAAAGAGAGAGGTGATAAGAGATGTGGGAGTCAAAGATGAGAGAGAAGAAAGAGAGAGGTGACAAGAGATGTGGGAGTTAAAGATGAGAGAGAAGAAAGAGAGAGGTCACAAGAGATGTGGGAGTTAAAGATGAGAGAGAAGAAAGAACTAGGTGACAAGAGATGTGGGAGTTAAAGATGAGAGAGAAGAAAGAGAGAGGTGACAAGAGATGTGGGAGTTAAAGATGAGAGAGAAGAAAGAGAGAGATGACAAGAGATGTGGGAGTTAAAGATGAGAGAGAAGAAAGAGAGAAGTGACAAGAGATGTGGGAGTTAAAGATGAGAGAGAAGAAAGAGAGAGGTGACAAGAGATGTGGGAGTTAAAGATGAGAGAGAAGAAAGAGAGAGGTGACAAGAGAAGTGGGAGTAAAAGATGAGAGAGAAGAAAGAGAGAGGTGACAAGAGATGTGGGAGTTAAAGATGAGAGAGAAGAAAGAGAGAGGTGACAAGAGAAGTGGGAGTTAAAGATGAGAGAGAAGAAAGAGAGAGGTGACAAGATATGTGGGAGTTAAAGATGAGAGAGAAGAAAGAGAGAGGTGACAAGAGATGTGGGAGTTAAAGATGAGAGAGAAGAAAGAGAGAGGTGACAAGAGAAGTGGGAGTTAAATATGAGAGAGAAGAAAGAGAGAGGTGACAAGAGATGCGGGAGTTAAAGATGAGAGAGAAGAAAGAGCTAGGTGACAAGAGATGTGGGAGTTAAAGTTGAGAGAGAAGAAAGAGAGAGGTGACAAGAGATGTGGGAGTTAAAGATGAGAGAGAAGAAAGAGAGAGGTGACAAGAGATGTGAGAGTTAAAGATGAGAGAGAAGAAAGAGAGAGGTGACAAGAGATGTGGGAGTTAAAGATGAGAGAGAAGAAAGAGCTAGGTGACAAGAGATGTGGGAGTTAAAGATGAGAGAGAAGAAAGAGCTAGGTGACAAGAGATGTGGGAGTTAAAGATGAGAGAGAAGAAAGAGAGAGGTGACAAGAGATGTGGGAGTTAAAGATGGGAGAGAAGAAAGAGAGAGGTGACAAGAGATGTGAGAGTTAAAGATGAGAGAGAAGAAAGAGAGAGGTGACAAGAGATGTGGGAGTTAAAGATGGGAGAGAAGAAAGAGCTAGGTGACAAGAGATGTGGGAGTTAAAGATGAGAGAGAAGAAAGAGAGAGGTGACAAGAGGTGTGGGAGTTAAAGATGAGAGAGAAGAAAGAGAGGGGTGACAAGAGATGTGGGAGTTAAAGATGAGAGAGAAGAAAGAGAGAAGTGACAAGAGATGTGATAGTTATGAGAGAGAAGAAAGAGAGAGGTGACAAGAGATGTGGGAGTTAAAGATGAGAGAGAAGAAAGAGAGAGGTGACAAGAAATGTGGGAGTTAAAGATGAGAGAGAAGAAAGAGCTAGGTGACAAGAGATGTGGGAGTTAAAGATGAGAGAGAAGAAAGAGAGAGGTGACAAGAGATGTGGGAGTTAAAGATGAGAGAGAAGAAAGAGAGAGGTGACAAGAGATGTGGGAGTTAAAGATGAGAGAGAAGAAAGAGAGAAGTGACAAGAGATGTGGGAGTTAAAGATGAGAGAGAAGAAAGAGAGAGGTGACAAGAGATGTGGGAGTTAAAGATGAGAGAGAAGAAAGAGAGAGGTGACAAGAGAAGTGGGAGTTAAAGATGAGAGAGAAGAAAGAGAGAGGTGACAAGAGATGTGGGAGTTAAAGATGAGAGAGAAGAAAGAGAGAGGTGACAAGAGAAGTGGGAGTTAAAGATGAGAGAGAAGAAAGAGAGAGGTGACAAGATATGTGGGAGTTAAAGATGAGAGAGAAGAAAGAGGGAGGTGACAAGAGATGTGGGAGTTAAAGATGAGAGAGAAGAAAGAGAGAGGTGACAAGAGAAGTGGGAGTTAAAGATGAGAGAGAAGAAAGAGAGAGGTGACAAGAGAAGTGGGAGTTAAAGATGAGAGAGAAGAAAGAGAGAGGTGACAAGAGAAGTGGGAGTTAAAGATGAGAGAGAAGAAAGAGAGAGGTGACAAGAGATGTGGGAGTTAAAGATGAGAGAGAAGAAAGAGAGAGGTGACAAGAGATGTGGGAGTTAAAGATGAGAGAGAAGAAAGAGAGAGGTGACAAGATATGTGGGAGTTAAAGATGAGAGAGAAGAAAGAGAGAGGTGACAAGAGATGTGTGAGTTAAAGATGAGAGAGAAGAAAGAGAGAGGTGACAAGAGATGTGGGAGTTAAAGATGAGAGAGAAGAAAGAGAGAGGTGACAAGAGATGTGGGAGTTATGGTGACAAAGTAGTTAAGTCGTGTGACTCGCCATCTGAAGGTCGTAGGTTCCTGTGGGACTGGGCCGGGCAACCACACGTGTCACTTGACCTGTGACCTTTGGGGGGTCATGTCTGCAGCTACCAAGTGAATGAGAGAGACAGAGAGAGAGAGAGGGGAGGGAGGGAGGGAGGGAGTGCTGTGAGGGAGGGGGAGTTGAGGTGCTGCGGGAGACATATCAGAGACAGAGAGAAAGGTTAGAAATGGAATACAGACTGAAACGATTGGTATATAATGGGTTGTGAGGGATTAAATACAGGGAGTAACAGAGAGATGGAGAAAGGGGAACAGACAGGGAGAGAGGTGGAGAAATAGAGAGAGAGAGAGACAGGGAGCTACAGTGAGAGACAGGGAGAGACAGAGAGGCAATGAGAAACAGGGATAGGCAGCGAGAGAGATTAGTAAATTCAAAGATAAAGAGAAAGAGACAGAGACACAGAGAGAGACATTTAGAGACAGGTAGACAGTCAGAGACAGAGATACAGAGAGAGACATTGAGATACAGGTAGGCAGTCAGAGACAGAGATACAGGGAGAGACAGAGAGGCAATGAGAAACAGGGATAGGCAGCGAGAGAGATTAGTAAATTCAAAGATAAAGAGACAGAGACACAGAGAGAGACATTGAGAGACAGGTAGACAGTCAGAGACAGAGATACAGTGAGAGACATGGAGAGACAGGTAGACAGTCAGAGAAAGAGATACATGGAGATATATGGAGAGACAGGTAGACATTCAGAGACACGTAGACAGTCAGAGACAGAACACAGGGAGAGTCATAGAGAGACAGGTAGAAAGTCAGAGACAGAGATACAGCGAGAGATATGTAGAGACAGTCAGAGACAGAGATACAGAGAGAGAGAGACATTGAGAGACAGGTAGACAGTCAGAGACAGAGATACAGTGAGAGACATGGAGAGACAGGTAGACAGTCAGAGACTGAGATACAGAGAGAGATATGTAGAGACAGTCAGAGACACAGATACAAGGAGAGACATTGAGAGACAGGTAGGCAGTCAGAGACAGAGATACAAGGCGAGACATTGAGAGACAGGTAGACAGTCAGAGACAGAGATACAAGGAGAGACATTGAGAGACAGTCAGAGACAGGGATACAGAGAGAGAATAGAGAGATAGGTAGACAGTCAGAGACAGGGATACAGCGGGAGACAGGGGTGATCGGGAGAAAGGATGAGAGTCAGAGAGAGAGAGAGAGATGTACATTTTATGCACGCAATGAAGAGAAAGGGGAGAATGAATTACACGGAGAAATATTGAGATTGAGTGAGAAAGAGTTCCGGGGAGAGTGAATGGCGTACTTATGAGCGAGACGAAGAGAAAGATGGAGATGAGAGAAAAGCAGATAGCCAGACAAGTGGTTATTTATTGGGTATATTTTGTCTTCCAATATTTGAACGGGGTTTTGCGTACTTTGTCATAAGTAGGCTGTATTCGTGTATTTGTGTGAACTGCCTGTGAACTTTACGTGAATGTTATGTGAACTCTAGGACTTAAACTGCGTTACTTATTAGTAATACATTCACAATTAAGTGTCAGCCTGGAATTTACTGTCTGAAAATCTGTTAAATACACTAGGAAATGTAGTGACAGCGTCGCCTTTGTCTGGTTGCCGAGATTAGACACACAGCCTCCGAGCGATCAAAACATCAAACACTGGCCTGACACTCGAACCTTTTCCTACAACAACACTGGCCACCAGCTTTGTCCACTATGTAAACAGCAGGAATCAATGGCCGAGGGTGTGTTTGACCGTCCGCCCAACTAACAATGAAACCTACAGCAAATAAACAATAACACGAAAACAAGGACAGAAATGAGATCAATGAAGACAACTAACAGCCCTTGTTTGGGACTCTAATCCGTGTAATGGTTGTCCCTGGGCTGTTTGTATAGATGTATGTGTTTAGTGTTCTCCTCTTCTACACTTGAATGCAGAAGACATTGTTTAGTC
This sequence comes from Cepaea hortensis, assembly GCA_963921405.1. Taxonomy (NCBI): domain Eukaryota; kingdom Metazoa; phylum Mollusca; class Gastropoda; order Stylommatophora; family Helicidae; genus Cepaea; species Cepaea hortensis. The sequence continues at coordinate 84,653,271 of OY992884.1, read as the reverse complement.
CCACCTTGTCAACAAACAACAGTCTTTGTAAGCGCTGCGAGGGTTCATGAGGCAAATAGGTATCGCATATGTCCAGCCTCCTGAGGCGAACAATTATCATCACGTGTCATCTCCATATTGAGGTTGTAATGAGGTTCCAATAACAACCTCTGCCCTGTGTCTTCGTGATGCATTCAGATAAGCTTCCTCCAATCTATCTTTTGATATTGCACCCCTCCCACCCCGTCTCAAAATTGCAATACTGTTCCCCTTTTGTACGCTTCCCATTCCTGTGTCCCTCCTGCACTTCATATAATGAGGAACTGTCTCTGTATATGTCCAAGGTACCTGAATTGTGTGGCCTTTAAAAAACTTTGTAAAAGTCGAGAGGATCGACTTCATTGCACCGGGTTTTATCCTATATGGCTCGGCCTCTTTCCGCAGGACGGCCTGCCGAAAATATAGCACAGAGCACGAACTCCGTAGCTCCAGCGACGACCCTCATTAATCTCCGAGAAAAATGTACTTGTGAACCGAAAGACGTTGCCCGGAATCGAACCCACAACCTCGGAGCGCGAGGCAAACAGCTTCGCCACAGAGACACCCATTGTTTGGTCTTGATCTCACCATGTAATGTTTTGTTCAGTGCCAGTTTTTGTAATATTCCGCATACATTCCTCTCCGCCCATGATACTCTTCCTATTCATCAATACATTTCTCTCCCCCGATGTGTCTCCACCTTAACGTGGTGGGGGAGCTTGCGTGTCCCATAGACCCCATTTGCTTGCCGATGGGTGAAAAATTACATATCGGACAGCTTATGGGATAGGGACCAGACTAAGAGAGACACAACCTGCTGCTCTGCAGGCATAGACTGAGGATAGCAGTCAAAATTTAAATGAGGTGCACAAAGGCAGAATTTCTTGGTCCGGACAAAACTCTTAAGGCTCCCTGTCGAGGGCTGTGGCTGAACGCCTCTACGCCACAAACCCTCGGATCTTAGAGCCAGGCTGATACCCGTCTACCGGAAAATAGAAACATGATACTGAGCAAGCTACATGCTCAGGTCTGATACATGTTCGAAGGCTCCCAGCTGGGGGATATGAGAGTTTCCCGGATGAAGGGGCCTGGCCGTTTCCCGTTCACTGCTGCACGAAGGTAAGGTGCTGAGCCGGCAGCACATGTAGCCTACCTCGTGAGCGAGTACAAAAAAGTCAGAAAAGTGCCCCAGTCGAAGGGTTACGGAACCTGTCTGTATCTAACTCATAGAGAGTGTAGACAAAAGTGGAATAATGTCTCATCAACGCGAAATGGAACGCACGGCGAGCGAACCTATTGCGTGGTCTGAAGTCACAAGCAAAAGCTTACCGAGTGGATGTCACTCGCAGTCTGACCGCTCCTGGTGTGTGATTGAGCGATCAGTGGCAAGTGGGATGCCCAACACATGGAAGTGAGGAACTAAAGCAGCCATGAGCAGGACGTGGAAACTCCTTGGGTGAGCCCAGTCTCAGAGCAATATGTGCCGGCTCTGCAATTATGGAAGCCTCCTTGGATAGCGAGATAATGCCCATGGTCTGCCCCTGCCTTCCCTTGAGGGCAGACCACGATATCGTTGATCGTTCTATCTTGACCAGCTGAGATGTGGGTGACATTACAACAGTCTAACGTGTCTCGAAACCAGAGGAAGGCTAACCTCACTAAAAAAATGCCCGCCGGAAGTCGGAAGTGTCGTCCTACGGGTGGCAAACTAAAAATTGACACTACGCATCTACGTCCGAGTGAAATGTCTCGTCCGAATGTCTCCCGTGCTAGGAACAGCTCTGACTACCTAGTTTCCGAATGCCGCTCTTGTTCGGAACAGCTCTGACTAGGTAGTTTTCCGAATGTCCGCCGTGCCTGGAACAGCTCTGATGGGTACAGGGACAAGCACATGTCCGAAAACTCGCTTAGTGGAAACCAACCGCAGAGCTGACTGGTTTGTGCAGGAACGGCCCAGGGCGAGCGAAATGCCCAATATATTGAAGTGAGGAATTAAAACAGCCATGAGCAGGACGTGACGATTCCCTCGGTAAACCCAGCACCAGAGCGTTATGTGCCGGCTCTGCAATTATGGAAGCCACCCAGGATGGCGGAAAATGCTATGGACTGTCCCTGCCTTCACTTGAGGGATGACCGTGTAGTCTTCGACTGTTCCAACTAGACCAGCTGAGATGTGGACGGTACCACAAAAGTGAGAGTCTCCCAGGATTGCTAACCTGGTCAAAAATGCACGCTAAAAGTCGGATGTGTTGGCCTGAGGGTTTCGACCCGAGGGTGCCTAACCAGACACACCGCAATCACATCTGAAAAAAATCACTCCGGATGAACGCAAAGAAGAAGAAGAATACATTTCTTCTTCTTCTTCTTCTTCTTCTTCTTCTTCTTCTTCTTCTTCTTCTTCTTCTTCTTCTTCTTCTTCTTCTGCTGGTTTGTTTTTTTCGGACGTTATTGCGTCGTGCCTTTTTACAGTAGAGCTGCGTTCTTGCGCCGTTAGGCCGACACATCCGACTTCTGTGGGTATACATTTCTAGAACTTCCGTGTTAAGCTCAGATTATTTGTTTATTGTCCATGTGTGCGCGTCATACAATCATGAAGCGTGTGTGTAACACTAGACCTCTCCTAGTTTTAATTCCTGATGTAGCTGTTGAGATGTGAGACGCAGCTTTCACACTGTGCAACGTTACAGTTGGCCATTCTATCTCACATCTGATATCTTCGTATAGTCCATGCCGTGCAGCAATAGCCGTCATGTCTGTGCACAGTCTTGGGTCACGAGTCCCGCCAGTTATTTCTAATACTCACGTCCCCCCCCCCATGTCATGATGCCAGACTGTCCAGCACCTTCTCTCTCCACCCCACCCCCTCCCCACCTCAACTTCCTATGCTTTTCCCTTTCTCACGAAATACCCAAAAAGGTCAGCATTTTTTAATGTTGCATGTCCCTTACAGAACGTTGCAGTCAACACCAGCATTTTTCAGCTGCTGTTGATGTACTAGGCAAGTTTCTACGTTCAGTAGTTTGCCATTGCTTTCTAAACGACCGGCTCACAGACCCCCGTAAGTTACCAGCGCGGCGCGAACCGCTGCCGATTCTCACAGCTGCTGTTTTCCCCACGTGGATATACGGGATTACGAATAATGCCGCTAACATCTTGTCCAGGGAGATCGGCTTGGCCGATGGATAAGAACGCGTGATCTTAAACATCCGGTGTAGGGAGTTCAACTCCTACACCGGACAGCTGGACTAAAATGTTGACTTTGGAACGTAAATTATAAGTACCGCTGAAGATGGAGTGGGTTCGCCTGATCGCGAGGGACACTGTTAATAGGGAAATCTAATTCGCACGCATAATTCAGTCCAGCACTACTAGAAGTAGTGTGTATGGATTACGCTTGAGTTCAAAGCGATCCACCGCAAAACAAACAAACAAACAAACAAACAAAAATAAATAAATACAAGATAAATTGTGATGTGTCTCCTTCACATGCGAGCAACCAATTTTCTTTTGAGTTAACTTCTTTCAAACTTCTTTCAATCTGTCTTCGTTACGATTTGTATCTGCCTTTGGTGTTCTCGTCATTCTCCCATAAAACCACATCCCTTCATCTTCTATATAATTCCTCGCCAATCTGCTAATTGTTATCGCCTACTATTAATTGTTCATGGTTAGACAAACTATTGATTTGTTTAAGTGTCCACCCTTCACAGTTATTTTCAAAGCCGGCTAGGTACTTTTGTTGTTGACTATCGTTGTTTTTGTTTGTGTACACACACGTCTTAGCCATTCACATTGCTGGGTTTTACCGCAAGCATTACTAGCATCTTGAGTCTGAGAGTGCACTCATTGCATCAGACAAAGTAAAGTTGCACTATCATCTAGAGGCTGTTTATTCTGCATCCCACAGTAAACGGTTCGCATAAGTGTCAGGAACATCTTTGACACATGTGCGATCGAGCTCATCAATACAACCTCGCTTGTACAAACTGGTCAATATTGACACATGTCAATGGCCCCTTGTTTACTTTACCGGCAGCGCGTGCATTCAGACCAGGTTAGGGAGACCATATGCAAGTTAGCTAACTGCAGGGGGCAGTTGACGACTGGCGGTCTATCGCTGCCCTTTGTACCCCAGGGCCAGATAATAGCATGGCGGGGATGGGCAGGTTGTTGTTGTGATGAGAATAGAGTATTGTAAACATGGGAACAATGGAGACAAGAGAGAAAACACAGTAGCAAGACGTCAATAAGAGATAGAGCGTGGAGGAGTATCAGTAGTTATATCGTATGCTCATAGTGCGCCATCAATAACTGGCCATAATTATAAATAGAATAATTAAAATCACGTACACACACACACACACACACACACACATATATATATATATATATATATATATATATATATATATATATATATATATATATATATATATATATATATATCCATCCATCATGCGCCATGCCGATAAGCGTGGGCGGTCATGTTCTGCCAACTCACTCGATCACCAGAGTCGTGGATCAGCTCCGTGTTCTTGTCTCGACCATGCCACGTGGCCAAGCCATCCAGGTTTTTACTTCTCGGTCTTCCCCTTGGTCTGTTCCCTTCGATCTTGCCAGTCGTCACCAAGTTCTTTAATTCATTTCTTCTCATAACATGCCCACAAAATTTTGACTGTCTACGTCTAATGTCTCTAATCAGTTTACGATCTTCATTTGTTTCTTGAAGGACTTGTTCATTGTTTTTTTCTGTCTGTCCATGGTATTCTTTGCATTTTCCTCAGAAACCACATTTCTACAGCCATTAGCTGTTTTTCAGCTTGACTGCTTATTGTCCACGCTTCACATCCATACAAATGTATAGGTTCTATGTAGCACTTCAACACTTTATTCTCGTTTCAATTGATATCTGTTTATTGGTCAGTATATTTTTCATCTTGCAAAAGGCTACCTTCGCAATGGCATTTCTTGTTCTAATCTCTTCAAGGCATCTCCCATCAGATGTTATGAATGTGCCGATATAACCGTATCTATTCACTTGCTTAAGAATATGCCCATCTACTCGTATATCACATTGTGGTATTTCCTTCTTCCCAGTGACCATAATCTGGGTCTTCTTAATATTCAGTTCTAACCCTAGTTGTTCACTGTGTGCAACAAACGCATCTACTAAATGTTGCAGGTCCTGTTCATTGGCTGCAATCAAGACTGTATCATCTGCATATCTAATGTTATTGATGTATCGTTTCCCATTGTTGATTCCTTCCATGTCCTCTCCCCCCCCCTCTCTCTCTCTCTCTCTCTCTCTCTCTCTCTCTCTCTCTCTGCTCATCATCATCATGTGCCATGCCGATAAACGTGGGCAGTCATGTTTCATCATCTTACACGATCATCAGAGTCGTTGATCAGCTATATGTGTTCTTGTCTCGACCATGACATGTGCACCCACTAACAGCCCTACGTGTGTCAGTCTTTCCAAGCAAAGGATTCAGATAAGTACCTTTAATTAGTTTAATATTGTCATAGTGTGTTTCATGTAGTTTTGTGTTGGTTTGTATTTGTTTGTCCTGTGCTGACGAAGGCTTTGGCCGCAACGTCCAATTTGTCTCTTGTAGTCGTGTTTTAGTAAAGCTCACAATCTACTTCTCGTTTTTTGGGTGATTCATTCATTGCCTTTTTAAGCTTTACTGCAGTTCCCCTTATTCTTGTTTATCATCGTTGACAAAGCATATGACTGTACACGATGATGATCCGGGCTACATAGCTAAATTTAAGGCAGCATGTATTAATGACTTCAGTGAACGTGTAGCTAATATGACAAGTATTTAAATACTACAGATTGCAACATCACTTGATCCACGCTACAAATACTTGAAGTGTTTGCCAAAAGATGGAAAAGAACGAACTTGGTCACGTATTGAACAACAAATAGCAGTTAATATTCATGATGAGCAGATGGAGACTGCTGCAACGAATGATACTGACATTGACAATGAAACATTATGTGAACCAAATGAAGAGAATATTAAGCTAATTGAGTCTGAAATGGATAAGAAAGTTGTTGAATCGGTTGACCCTTCACATTGGTGGAAACTTAATGAACATCGATATCCAAAATTGGCATTTCTTGCCAAGACCATTCTGTGCATACCGGCTACCTCAGTTCCATGTGAACGATTGTTCAGCTCTGCTGGTTATATTGTTCATAAGACGCGCTCGTCACTTGAACCAAATACTGTCAACATACTCGTCTGTTTGCATAGTTGGTTATTAGATGACATATGAACAAGACAATCCAGTGTTATTTTGATTTTTGACAAATACGACTATAATGTGAGTTATATGACTATAATTGTTTTGCTTTAATCGAAATTAACGATTAATTAATCGTTAATTTTTCAAAAGTTAACTATTAAAATTAAATTAATCGGTCGCAGCCCTAATATATATATATATATATATATATATATATATATATATATATATATATATATATATATATATATATATATATATATATATATATATATTAACGTCTTAAAAGTCGAGAAGATCGTCTTCATTGCACCGGGTTTTATCCCATATGGCTTGGTGTCTTTCCGCAGGGTGATCTTCCGAAAGCGTCGCACAAAGCACAAACTCCGTAGCTCCAGCGACGACCCCAAAAGTCTCCGAGAAAAAATGCACTCATGAACCGAAAGATGTAGCCCGGAATCGAACACAAAAACCGTCAGAGCGCGAGGTAGAGGGCTTGACCACTTCGCCACGGAGCTTTCGTCTGCCTCGCGCTCCGAAGGTTGTGGATTCGATTCCCTTCTACGTCTATCGATTCACGGGTGCATTTTTCTTGGGGACTCCTGGGGGGCGTCGCTGGAGCTACGGAGTTCGTGCTTTCTGCGGCGCTTTCAGCTGCCCGCTTGCTGAAATAGGCCGAGCCATATGGGATAACACCGGGTGCAATGAAGTCGATTCTCTCGATTGTTAATTGTGTTTAGGCTGTTGGTTTTCTAGTGACTGCCGCTTCCTTTGGCGATGAACTGTATTTTCCGTGGAGGACATTTGTGTTGGCATACAGACGGCGGCATTGTGCACAGTGTAAATGTGCGGGCTGTTGGTTTGTCGAAACTCCTGTCTATTACATTGTTCATATAGGACAGTGAGCAGCATTTTGTGTCATATTCACTGGCACAGAAACAGAGCATAGTGGGGACGCCCCGTTGCCGTGAAGTTGGGTCCGCGACTAATGACTAATAGTGACAAATGTGTTTCATATGTGTATGTGTGTGTGTGTGTGTGTGTGTGTGATATGTGTGTGTGATATGTGTGTGTGTGTGATATATGTGTGTGTGTGATATGTGTGTGTATGTGATATGTGTGTGTGTGTGTGTGTGTGTGATATGTGTGTGTGATATATGTGTGTGTGTGACATGTGTGTGTATGTGATATATATGTGTGTGTGTGTGTGTGTGTGTGTATAAAGGGATAGCTATGTTCACCACGTGTACATCTACAGTTTGATGTCACTCCTGTCAGTGGGTGAGTGGCGTCAGGCAGTGCTGGTAGACCATGTTGTAGCGAGCATGATGTGTGGGGATTGGACCTGGCCCACCAGGGAGCCCCGCCCCCCAGCGGCAGACCAACAATAGACCTGGACAAAATCACTGATCTCTACCCTGGCGGGTCACGTGTCCCCGAATGTGGACAGCTTTATAAACGTGAAGTCTCACACCTGGAGGTATATTATATCAACTCGTGCAGCTCGCCAAGGGACTAATGATATCAGGTGTGTGTTCGTGTTTGTGTGCAAATCCCAGTGATATCACGGGTTAGTGTATACGAATCCTAGTGATTTCAGATTTTAGTGTTGTATGCGAATCCTAGTGATATCAGGTGTTAGTGTATACGAATCCCAGTGATATCAGGTGTTAGTGTATACGAATCCTAGTGATATCAGGTGTTAGTGTATGCGAATCCTAGTTATATCAGGTATTAGTGTATGCGAATCCTAGTTATATCAGGTGTTAGTGTATACGGATACGAATATCAGATATTAGTGTTATATATATATATATATCTAGTTATATCAGGTGTGTGTTAGTGTTGTATACATATCTAGTTATATCAGGTGTTAGTGTTGTATACATATCTAGTTATATCAGGTGTTAGTGTTGTATACATATCTAGTTATATCAGGTGTTAGTGTTGTATACATATCTAGTTATATCAGGTGTTAGTGTTGTATACATATCTAGTTATATCAGGTGTTAGTGTTGTATACATATCTAGTTATATCAGGTGTTAGTGTTGTATACATATCTAGTTATATCAGGTGTTAGTGTTGTATACATATCTAGTTATATCAGGTGTTAGTGTTGTATACATATCTAGTTATATCAGGTGTTAGTGTTGTATACATATCTAGTTATATCAGGTGTGTATTAGTGTTGTATACATATCTAGTTATATCAGGTGTTAGTGTTGTATACATATCTAGTTATATCAGGTGTTAGTGTTGTATACATATCTAGTTATATCAGGTGTGTATTAGTGTTGTATACATATCTAGTTATATCAAGTGTTAGTGTTGTATACATATCTAGTTATATAAGGTGTTAGTGTTGTATACATATCTAGTTATATAAGGTGTTAGTGTTGTATACATATCTTGTTATATAAGGTGTTAGTGTTGTATACATATCTAGTTATATCAAGTGTTAGTGTTGTATACATATCTTGTTATATAAGGTGTTAGTGTTGTATACATATCTAGTTATATAAGGTGTTAGTGTTGTATACATATCTTGTTATATAAGGTGTTAGTGTTGTATACATATCTAGTTATATCAGGTGTTAGTGTTGTATACATATCTTGTTATATCAGGTGTTAGTGTTGTATACATATCTTGTTATATCAGGTGTGTATTAGTGTTGTATACATATCTAGTTATATCAGGTGTTAGTGTTGTATACATATCTAGTTATATCAGGTGTTAGTGTTGTATACATATATAGTTATATCAGGTGTGTGTTAGTGTTGTATACATATCTAGTTATATCAGGTGTTAGTGTTGTATACATATCTAGTTATATCAGGTGTTAGTGTTGTATACATATCTAGTTATATCAAGTGTTAGTGTTGTATACATATCTAGTTATATCAGGTGTGTGTTAGTGTTGTATACATATCTAGTTATATAAGGTGTTAGTGTTGTATACATATCTAGTTATATCAAGTGTTAGTGTTGTATACATATCTAGTTATATATGGTGTTAGTGTTGTATACATATCTAGTTATATCAGGTGTTAGTGTTGTATACATATCTAGTTATATCAGGTGTTAGTGTTGTATACATATCTAGTTATATATGGTGTTAGTGTTGTATACATATCTAGTTATATCAGGTGTTAGTGTTGTATACATATCTAGTTATATCAGGTGTGTATTAGTGTTGTATACATATCTAGTTATATCAGGTGTTAGTGTTGTATACATATCTAGTTATATCAGGTGTTAGTGTTGTATACATATCCAGTTATGTTGGATGTGTGTTAATGTTGTATGCGAATCCTAGCCTCATATAGCTGTATGTTTCTGATCGTCAGTGTTGCAGTCAGCACTCACACAAGCTCGACTTTTATTATCTCAGTCGTGCTTATATACCCACACAATACAATGTTTACATTATCTCAGTCGTGCTAATATACCCACATAATGCAATATTCCCATCATCTCAGTCGTGTTAATTTATTAACATATTTTCACACTCATAATGACATGTCGATGTTTTTATCCACACACTTTCACGCTTACCGTGTTGCATTTGTGTGAATTCATCCACTGACTGCCACGCTCACATTAACGCAATCGTGCGAATTCATCCACACACTTGCATGTTCATACATTCTCAAAACATGTAGATTTATCCTAACACTTACTTTCCCGTAGTATCTCAAACGTGAAGATTTATCCACATACTTACTTGCTCATATTATCTCGCTAGTGTTTATATATCCACACACTTACTTGCTCATATTATCTCGCTAGTGTTTATATATCCACACACTTACTTGTTCATATTATCTCGGTAGTGTTTATATATCCACACACTTACTTGCTCATATTATCTCGGTAGTGTTTATATATCCACACACTTACTTGCTCATATTATCTCGGTAGTGTTTATATATCCACATACTTACTTGCTCATATTATCTCGCTAGTGTTTATATATCCACACACTTACTTGCTCATATTATCTCTGTAGTGTTTATATATCCACACACTTACTTGTTCATATAATCTCGGTAGTGTTTATATATCCACACACTTACTTGCTCATATTATCTCTGTAGTGTTTATATATCCACACACTTACTTGTTCATATTATCTCGGTAGTGTTTATATATCCACACACTTACTTGCTCATATTATCTCGGTAGTGTTTATATATCCACACACTTACTTGCTCATATTATCTCGCTAGTGTTTATATATCCACACACTTACTTGCTCATATTATCTCGCTAGTGTTTATATATCCACACACTTACTTGCTCATATTATCTCGCTAGTGTTTATATATCCACACACTTACTTGCTCATATGATCTTGCTAGTGTTTATATATCCACACACTTACTTGCTCATATTATCTCTGTAGTGTTTATATATCCACACACTTACTTGCTCATATCTCGGTAGTGTTTATATATCCACACACTTACTTGCTCATAATATCTCGCTAGTGTTTATATATCCACACACTTACTTGCTCATATTTTCGCAATCTCGTTAATTTCCCCACACATTTTCAAGCTCACGTTATCATAATTGTGTGAATTCACCCACACACTTTCACACTCAAGTTATCATAATTGTGTGAATTTACCCACACACTTTCACGCTCACGTTATCATAATAGTGTGAATTTCTCCAGACTTTTCTCAGGTTTGTTGTTTCATTGTCTCAATACAATAGTAAACAAAAGCTGCTTCGGTGACAACATATCCCCAACATTCTAACCGCGTGGAGATAAGTGACTGACTTTATATGGTAGCGGTTTTAATGGTGTGATGTTGTATTAATAATACTATTGTGAATGTGAAGATCATACCTTCCGGTGACATAGGACAGCTGTCTCAATATGTTATAATCTACATACAAACTTGCACGGATGTAAGGATTCTTCGATGCTACAGGGTACGTGCCATTTGTTTTGTTTCATTTCTATTAACTGCTGTCTTCGCAGTTTTCATTTGTTGATAAGTGGTTAAATATTTTGAGAACAATTTAACATGTTCACCGTGAATTAGTGCATATAAACAATAAACATCATCATAAACATCCTAGACGAAGATTCGACGAGAGTAAGGTTGTCATCATCATAACCAGCCTATACAAAGACTCGACACACTGACCAGCCAAACAATGAATGAAGAACATCAACAAACCACACAGAAACCTACAGGCTAGGAGAGCTAACTACAGTACAGCAACATAAATGCATACGTCAAATGTAGAAAATATATGAGGTGGATATAAATTCTAAAACATACAATATAAACAAAATAGAATTGTACAAGACAGAACGTGTATAAAGCAGTAAAACGTCAAAAAGTGTCAGAGACAGACACTGTCCAACACGAAAGTGAAACAGACAGTCAGAATTTGTAACAGAACAGCACATACAAGTATGAAGGACAGACAGAAAGATAAAATATACCTGCATATCTTAAAACGTCTTAAAACTCGAGAGAATCGACTTTATTGCACAGGGTATGATCTCACATGGCTCGGTCTCTTTCCGTCGAAAGCATCGTACAAAGCTCGAACTCCGTAGCTCCAGCGATGACTCCCAGGAGTCTCCGAGAAAAATGCACCCCTGAACAGAAAGACGTAGCCCGGAATCCAATCCACAACCTTCGGAGGGCGAGACAGACTGTTTGACCACTTAGCCATGGAGACTCCCTTCAAACTTTGCAGGACGTTGCCTTAAACTCGAGGTCGATTTTCAAGGCAATTGTACATTCAGTGGTTTGCCATTGTTTTTTTTTAACGAGATGTCAACGTTCAACGTTGCCATCAGCGCACAGGAAGTTTAGGAGCGAGGCATTTATCCCTGTGGACCACGTCGGCGTCTAGGTAAAACATACTCGAAGTAAAACACAGACATAAAGTGTAAAACACAGAAAGTGAGTCAGACAGACTGAATCGAGATTGTAAACGACATGCAGAAAATGTAAAATACAGGCAGGCACAGACAGACTGAAAATGTGAAAGATGGACAGAAAGTGTATCAGACCAACAGAAAGTGTCGATTAGAGAGAATACGTAAACCACAGAACGCGTGCAAGACATGTACACATGTGAAAGAATGGCAGTGTAAACCAAACAAATATAAGTAGCCAAGGAAATAGACAGTGTAAATGTTTGACATAAGTGTACACATTCATAAATAAAGGCACATGCATTGTTCCACGCTCATAGAAATAGAAGAAAGAAGTTAGGATTAGAGGACGCACTTTCAGTTAGTTGCATATCCTTTGTGTTGCAATCAACACCAGTATTTTTTTTTTTTTTTTGCTGCTATAATCTCTTGGCAAGTTTACGTTCAGTAGTTTGCCAATGCTTTCTGAACGACCGGCATCCATACCATTTCATTAAAAACAAAATACAACGTAACGCGGTCTGCTGCCAAATCGCGCGCAGTTTTGTTTGGAACGGGGGTATGCGGGACGTTTCTAAGAAAGAAACTGTAAAAGACAGACATGCAGTGTAAAAGGCACACATACAATGTAAACGACAGCGGAAAAGACAGAAAGAAAGTGTAAAAGACAAGCAAACAATAAGAAACAAAATAGACAGAAACCCCAGATGGTGTATGAGACAGACAATAAGTACTAAACACAGGAACTGTAAATGACAATCAGAACAGTCACACAGAGAGAGAGAGAGAGAGAGAGAGAGAGAGAGAGAGAGAGAGAGAGAGAGAGAGAGAGAGCGCGCGACGGAGAGAGACTGCGCATTATCCCATTATCCGTGACAGTCTAAATCAGTGGTTCTCAGTTGGGGGAGAGGGGGGGGGGTGTCGCAGGGGAAATTTTAGGGTTTCGGTGGGGGGTGGGGGGGTGGGGGGGGGGGGGAATTAAGATTATTTCAAGATCGTGTTAATATAAGAACCGATTACTTGATATTGTTTTTCCCTCCATACTTTACGGTTCTGTACTTGCCGCAATTCTGAAATTCGTTTCATAACGTAACTAGACCCGCAAATCACGTTTTATGTAGACGTCTAGACTTGTTCTAGTATGTGTTGTTAAATTTAGCTTTCATTTTTACGTAAACTGTGTAGGGGCGGGGGGAGGGGCTGGGAGGGATCTATAGGGAGGAAATACGAAGGAGGGGTTGACATTCTGAACATATGGTGAAGGGGTGCATGGACCAAAAAGGGTTGAGAATCACTGATCGAAATGAAAAGAGAATGTAAATTATCAAAGGAGAGGATGAGGAGTCGACAGAGGGAGGGTGGAAGGCGGGTTTCTGCAGTGCCGTACGGGGACTGGGTGTTTCAGATACAAGACGCAAATGTCGCAGCTCCGCTGTTAACGAACATAAGAGAAACAACTACTATTCAGGGCGAGCGAATAAATGGATAGACAAAACGATTTTTGAATTTCGTTTCGTACACAAGTATATACAGATAGGGAGAAAGTTGTAACCAAAGATCGGTAGAAAACGTTAAAGATAGATAGGCAAGTGTAACTAAAGATTGGTAGGAAACTATGTAAAGATATAGTTATAGGTATAACAAAGGGTAGCCGGAGATTAGAAAAGCTAGACAGAACGATACGAAAGAGATATATATATTATAACAGAGACAGACAGTTATGAAACGAGATCAGTGTGAAACAAACTTTCGAGATACTGCTAAGATCCAATACAGAAGAAGCAGGCAGATGCAAAAAGCGACAAGTGAAATCAGGAGTAACAACTGGGTCGTGCGCTGAGGTTGTTCGCTCATTACACGAGAGTGGGAGGGAGGGTGAGGACTAGGGTGAGGTTGAGTAATTAATTCCCCAGTTAATGTCAATGTGGGGCATCAAATTTGGCTGGCGACCTTAAACTTGTGTCGTTTAAGGCACTTAACACGGGAGATAAATCCTCGACCAGTTGGTAACATCGGGACTCCACTAGTTACCTGCCCTTGTTATTGCATCGTAAATTATGGTTGATCGGCTGATTACATCACTGCTTGTCCGGTAGTGTAGACAGGGAGTTTACAATCTTACATCACTGCTTGTCCGGTAGCGTAGACAGGGAGTTTACAATCTTACATCACTGCTTGTCCGGTAGCGTAGACAGGGAGTTTACAATCTTACATCACTGCTTGTCCGGTAGCGTAGACAGGGAGTTTACAATCTTACATCACTGCTTGTCCGGTAGCGTAGACAAGGAGTTTACAATCTTATATCACTGCTTGTCCGGTAGCGTAGACAGGGAGTTTACAATCTTACACCACTGCTTGTCCGGTAGTGTAGACAGGGAGTTTACAATCTTACATCACTGCTTGTCCGATAGTGTAGACAGGGAGTTTACAATCTTACATTACTGCTTGTCCGCATAAACAGGGAGTTTACAATCTTACATCACTGCTTGTCCAGTAGCTTAGACAGGGAGTTTACAATCTTACATCACTGCTTGTCCGGAAGCGTAGACAGGGAGTTTACAATCTTACATCACTGCTTGTCCGGTAACATAGCAGGGAGTTTTACAATCTTACATCACTGCTTGTCAGGTAGCGTAGACAGGGAGTTTACAATCTTACATCACTGCTTGTTGGTTGTTGTTTTTTAAAGTTGCATATCCCTTACGGGACGTTGTAATCAACACCAGCATTTTCGAGCTGCTGTTGATGTTTTTTGTCTTGGCAAGATTACGCTCAGTGGTTTGCCATTGTTTCTGAGCGACCGGCTCACATACCCGTAAGTAACCAACATGACGCGATCCGCTGCCGAATCTCGCGCAGCTGTGTTCCTCATGTGCATATACGGGGTTACAGAGAAAGTCGTTAACCTGTTCGCCAGGGAGACCGGCGTTGGAGG
This sequence comes from Cepaea hortensis, assembly GCA_963921405.1. NCBI lineage: Eukaryota > Metazoa > Mollusca > Gastropoda > Stylommatophora > Helicidae > Cepaea > Cepaea hortensis. The sequence goes on along the minus strand of OY992884.1, from coordinate 84,638,150 downwards.
TTTACGATGTCACAATCAAACAGTTGGAGATTTACGATGTCACAATCAAACAGCTGGAGGATTATACTCTTACAAACGGTTTATTGATTAGTCTGGCCTGGAGACAAGTGTGTACTTCATTTTGTCATTCTCTAGTACAGGTCAACGAAATGTCCTGGTTAGTCTTTTCTCTCGGTAAAATGGCTAAACTACTTTTCTCTGTTAGTGAAGTTTATTGGTTACTTTTCTCTGTTAGTGAAGTTTATTGTCTACTTGTCTGTTAGTGAAGTTTATTGTCTACTTGTCTGCTAGTGAAGTTTATTGGTTACTTTTCTCTGTTAGTGAAGTTTATTGTCTACTTGTCTGTTAGTGAAGTTTATTGGTTACTTTTCTCTGTTAGTGAAGTTTATTGGCTACTTTTCTCTGTTAGTGAAGTTTATTGGCTACTTTTCTCTGTTAGTGAAGTTTATTGGTTTCTTTTTTCTGTTAGTGAAGTTTATTGTCTACTTGCCTGTTAGTGAAGTTTATTGTCTACTTGTCTGTTAGTGAAGTTTATTGTCTACTTTTCTCTGTTAGTGAAGTTTATTGGTTACTTTTCTCTGTTATTGAAGTGTATTGGCTACTTTTCTCTGATAGTGAAGTTTATTGGCTACTTTACACTGTTAATGAAGTTTATTGGCTACTTTTCTCTGTTATTGAAGTTTATTGGCTACTTTTCTCTGTTATTGAAGTTTATTGGCTACTTTTCTCTGTTATTGAAGTTTATTGGCTACTTTTCTCTGTTATTGAAGTTTATTGGCTACTTTTCTCTGTTATTGAAGTTTATTGGCTACTTTTCTCTGTTAGTGAAGTTTATTGGTTACTTTTCTCTGTTAGTGAAGTTTATTGGCTACTTTTCTCTGTTATTGAAGTTTATTGCTTACTTTTCTCTGTTAGTGAAATTTATTATCTACTTGTCTGTTAGTGAAGTTTATTGGTTACTTTTCTATGTTAGTGAAGTTTATTATCTACTTGTCTGCTAGTGAAGTTTATTGGCTACTTTTCTATGTTAGTGAAGTTTATCATTTACTATTCTCTGTTACCGAAACTTCGTGGTTAATCATTTCTGCAGACCAAGTTCCTGTAATGGAAAATTTCTAGGCGCTGCTTTTCTGTCGTTTCAACGAAGTTTGTTGCTCAGTTCATCCTTTCTAGGAAGCTTGTCGGTTACTTTGTTCCGCACGAAAAAGAACTATTTTTAGTTGTATTCTGTATTAGTGTGTCCTACAACATCAAGGCCGGCGCGTTGTTGTGGCGGTTAGGGTGTTGCGACAATTATGATGTGATCACTGCCGGACGAGAGTTCAATACCGTCTCTCTTCGTTCGCCACGGGAGAAAAAGGATAGCCGTCAGGTTATCCGCGCACCCAGGCCTACACAGTTTGCCGATCGTTACACTTCACACACCCACGTCAGATCAGCAACAAGTTTTATTTTTTTATTTTTATTTTTTCGGGGGATGGGGGGGGGGGGTGACCGAAATTTACTGGGTAATGTCAAGCGGCTGTGATTTCCTGTCGGTACTAGTTCCCTCTGCAAAATGTATTGCTTAGTTTGGTGTATGAGGAACGTCAGTTTTTCAGGCGCTCTTAATTCCTGAGGCTCAAAGAATCGAAGCTGTTTAATTATTTAAAAAAAAAGAAAGAACAATCCCACGACATTTGGAAATAGCAACGGGTAGCCCGTAATCCGATGACCTGGAAAATTTGTTAGGAAAGAAAGCATAGCCACAGGTAGATAGAGCATGCTGAAGTCGGACACACTGGCCTTTGAAGTGGTAAACTAGGTGTGCCGCTCTCCCCTCTTGTGAGGACAGCAGCAGCAGCAGCATAAGAAGAAGAAGAAGAAGAAGAAGAAGAAGAAGAAGAAGAAGAAGAAGAAGAAGAAGAAGAAGAAGAAGAAGAAGAAGAAGAAGAAGAAGAAGAAGAAGTAGATGATGATGATGATGATGATGATGATGATGATGATGATGATGGTGGTGGTGGTGGTAGTGATGCAAGTGGTGATGGTGGTAGTGATGCAAGTGATGATGGTGATGATGATGATGATCTCATGTTTTCACCACCTACATATTACGTGGAACATTAGCCACATCACTTCCAAACACTGAAACATGAATACACACGCTCATATCGCCACCCCCCCCCCCCCCCCCTAATAAGACGTAGCCGACAGCAGGGATTCTTTCAATCAATGGCTGTTGAAAGGATGCTCACAAAATCAAACATGTCGGGCTGAACATGGCCGCCGCGTTGACAGAGACTGGGAGTCGATGGCTGGCGGTGAAGATATACTGAGTTTTATAACTGCTGGAGGGGCATCAATGTTCGCTCTGCTTGTTTCATCGCATTTATTCTTTCGTGTTTACTGGCTTTTAAACAGCGCTCGTATTCTCTCTCCCATCCCTTCTCAGTCTATCTCTTTATTTTATTTTCTTTTTTTGGTCTCACTCTCCCTCCCTTCCCTTCAATGTCTATCTCTCTGTCTCTCAATCTCTCTCACTCTTATCTAAATTTTCCTCTCTCTATCTCTCTCTCCCTCTCCTCTCTCCCTCTCTCTTTCTCTCTGTCTCTCCCTCTCTCCCCCCCCCCTCTCTCTCTCTCTCTCTCTCTCTCTCTCTCTTTCTCTCGTCGTGATTACAAGCAACGGGGATAGTGGCGAAAACGCAGATACAGCGTCTTAATGGGACAGAGTCCAGTGTAGGACAGCATGAGGACAGTTGTGAAGTATGTCGCAGGTGACAGTAAGAGGACAGTTGGACAATGTGTAGTAGCTGACAGCAAGAGGACAGTTGTGCAGTATATCGTAGGTGACACTAGGGGGACAGTTGGACATTATGTAGTAGAGGACAAGACGTGATAGTAACTGAAGTGTCTAACGAAGGAAAAGCAAGAAAAATGTATCTTCTCTCTCTCTCTCTCTCTCTCTCTCTCTCTCTCTCTCTCTCTCTCTCTCTCTCTCTCTCTCTCTCTCTCTCTCTCTCTCTCTCTCTCTGTCTCTCTCTCTCTTTCTCTCTCTCTTTCTTTCTTTCTTTGTCTCTCTCTCTTTCTTTTTTTCTCTCTCTCCATGTGCGTATGTGCGTGCGAGCGCGCGTGTGTGTGTGAACCGAGTGTCTCTAAAACCGGACAGAAATGACATGATTCTAACCCACCCTCTTGTTTCAGATCTATCCCTAAAAGGGCCGTTAAGACGACCCCAGGACGAGACCCCAGCCACAGCCATGAACACAGCCAAGCCATGCTCCCAGCAAGCCAGCTCCAAGGAGTTTGTGAACAACTTCTGCGCATTCCGTCCCTGGCTGAAAGATTCCACGTCTCAGCTGAACAGCCCTAAGAAAGGTAACTGTCTCAGTGATGTCTAAAGGCGGGTGTGACATCATTTAACATATATATCTGTGTTCAATAAAGATGTGTGACATGCTCTTAAATGTATTCTTGGGAGGATATTGTGGTGGTTTTCCCTTGATTTCCACATTCACATAGGTGGTTTGTGGCTTTCACATTCAGTAATTTCCGGTTGTCACGTGATCAGCCCTGCCGAAAATAAGAGTTGTCCTCTGATTCCGGTTGAACTTCTTCGGTACTGTTTCTCTGTTCAGGTCTTGCACCTCCAAGACTCCTGCTTCAGTACACACAGTTGTGTTAGACATATTTCCTTTAGGCAGTTCCCTTCTAAGGTAACGAACTATATCCACCAGGCTTGGCCATGGGAATCCCATGGGAAAAAAAGGAAGATTTTCTGAATAGTGTTGGGATGGGATAGGATGGGACGGGATGGGACAGGCATAAATTACCATTGGAAGGGACAGAAAAACATGTCCCATGGACAAGCCTGCCAAGCGTGGCCATGGGAATGTTATTCCCATGGGAATCCAATGGAACGAGATGGGATGGGACGGGACATGCATAAATTACCACGCAATGTAAATTATGTCCCATGGACAATCCTGACATCCACTCATTGGTAGATTTAATTTAATAACAGTTTTGCCAGAGGCTAGACCTTAATACCTACTCTTTGCGATTTCCAACTCTCGAGGTATTTTTCATGTGTACAATTCACAAATCTCCTGTTTTCACATGTATAATTCACACACATAATCTCCTGTTTTTCACATGTATAATTTACACACATAATCTCCTGTTTTTCACATGTATAATTCACACACATAATCTCTTGTTGTTCACATGCATAATTCACACACATAATCTCCTGTTTTTCACATGTATAATTCACACACATAAATCTCCTGTTTTTCACATGTATAATACACACAGATAATCTCCTGTTTTTCACATGTATAATTCACACACATAATCTCCTGTTTTTCACAGGTATAATTCACACACATAAATCTCCTGTTTTTCACATGTATAATACACACAGATAATCTCCTGTTTTTCACATGTATAATTCACACACATAATCTCCTGTTTTTCACAGGTATAATTCACACATATAATCTCCTGTTTTTCACATGTATAACTCACACATATAATCTCCTGTTTCTCACATGTATAATTCACACACATAAATCTCATGTTTTTCACAGGTATAATTCACACTGATAATCTCCTGTTTTTCACATGTATAATTCACACACATAATCTCATGTTTTTCACATGTATAATTCACACACATAAATCTCCTGTTTTTCACATGTATAATTTACTCACATAATCTCCTGTTTTTCACATGTATAACTCACACGTATAATCTCCTGTTTTTCGATCTTTTCCTATAAGACTAGGTATCCTATCTCACTACCTATGAGCCACGGGGGTCCGTGTCATATCATTAGATTATGGATTATGTTGTTGTGATGGACAAAGTTGTTGACTGTATCTGTTTGCTGTAGATTATGTTGTATATCGCCTTAATAGAGTGTGTACTTTACTTCCCCAGTGTCAAATGATGCTTCAGTACCAGCAACCCATGCTACATCAGCCTCTAAAAGCTCGACTCCCTCACCACACGAGACCCTTCCCCAGGGACTGTTCACACCTCTCAGCTGCAACCCTCGCCAGATGTACCCACACCCAGGTCTGTTGGCCCACTCGCCATCTCATCTGCCCTTGAAAATCTTCAGCCCGATGTTCCAGGCCGCCTCACACCCCAGTCTGCTCGTGGCTCCAACCCAGACGGGTCTGGCAGGCTTCGGTTTCAAGGAAAACATCTACGGATACGACAGAGAGACGGAGATGTTCCTCCTGAACCATGACGCCGACAAGTCACAACAACTGACCCGACCTGGCAATCCGGCACAGCTCGTCCTCTCAAGTCTTCAGTATTGCCAGCAGAGGTATTTTAAACAACGACAGCAACAAATAGAGACCGAAAGAGAACAGCAGCGGAAACAACAGCATTGTCGACAGCAACATCACCGCGAAACTCATCGACAGCATCATCACCAGCCATCGATTTACAAAAGCACATTCGCTGAGAACCTTCTGCTTCACGGACAGTTATCGCCCTTGGCTCACGTGAGCCAAAATCTGACAGCTGTTACCGCATCGATTGCTGTAACCAATCACGACTTTCCATCAGCGTTAATCACGCCCATTTCACCATCCGTATCCAATCATGCTTCAAATCGACTGTCACCATCAAGACACACCCCATCTAGAGCCAGCCGTAGCTACGTGGTAAGTCAGTCACCGTACGATGCCAAAGAGTGTTTCGAATGTATCAAATGCAGCAAGCAGTTCAGTACTCCTCATGGCCTGGAAGTGCACGTGAGACGTACTCACGCCGGGCTCCGCCCCTACGCTTGTCACGTGTGTGGAAAAACATTTGGTCACGAGATCAGTTTGAGCCAACACATGGTAGTACACACCCAAGAGAGGTCATTCAGGGTAGGTCGCTAGTTATACCATCACAGTAGATGTCAGTTATACCATCACAGTAGATGTCAGTTATACCATCACAGTAGATGTCAGTTATACCATCACAGTAGATGTCAGTTATACCATCACAGTAGATGTCACTTGATACAATCACAGCAGATGTCAGTTATACCATCACAGTAGATGTCAGTTATACCATCACAGTAGATGTCAGTTATACCATCACAGTAGATGTCAGTTATACCATCACAGTAGATGTCACTTGATACAATCACAGCAGATGTCAGTTATACCATCACAGTAGATGTCACTTGATACAATCACAGCAGATGTCAGTTATACCATCACAGTAGATGTCAATTATACCATCACAGTAGATGTCAGTTATACCATCACAGTAGATGTCACTTGATACAATCACAGCAGATGTCAGTTATACCATCACAGTAGATGTCACTTGATACAATCACAGCAGATGTCAGTTATACCGTCACAGTAGATGTCAATTATACCATCACAGTAGATGTCAGTTATACCATCACAGTAGATGTCACTTGATACAATCACAGCAGATGTCAGTTATACCATCACAGTAGATGTCACTTGATACAATCACAGCAGATGTCAGTTATACCATCACAGTAGATGTCACTTGATACAATCACAGCAGATGTCAGTTATACCATCACAGTAGATGTCAATTATACCATCACAGTAGATGTCAGTTATACCATCACAGTAGATGTCACTTGATACAATCACTGCAGATGTCAGTTATACCATCACAGTAGATGTCACTTGATACAATCACAGCAGATGTCAGTTATACCGTCACAGTAGATGTCAATTGATACAATCACAGTAGATGTCAGTTATACCATCACAGTAGATGTCACTTGATACAATCACAGCAGATGTCTGTTGATACAATCACAGGAGATGTCAGTTAATACAATCACAGGCGATGTCAGTTATACCATCACAGTAGATGCCAGTTAATACAATCACAGTAGATGTCAGTTATACCATCACAGTAGATGCCAGTTAATACAATCACAGGCGATGTCAGTTATACCATCACAGTAGATGCCAGTTAATACAATCACAGTAGATGTCAGTTATACCATCACAGTAGATGCCAGTTAATACAATCACAGTAGATGTCACTTGATACAATCACAGGCGATGTCAGTTATACCATCACAGTAGATGCCAGTTAATACAATCACAGCAGGTGTCTGTTGATACAATCACAGGAGATGTCAGTTAATACAATCACAGGCGATGTCAGTTATACCATCACAGTAGATGCCAGTTAATACAATCACAGCAGATGTCTGTTGATACAATCACAGGAGATGTCAGTTAATACAATCACAGGCGATGTCAGTTATACCATCACAGTAGATGCCAGTTAATACAATCACAGCAGATGTCTGTTGATACAATCACAGGAGATGTCAGTTAATACAATCACAGGCGATGTCAGTTAAACCATCACAGTAGACGCCAGTTAATACAATCACAGTAGATGTCAGTTATACCATCACAGTAGATGCCAGTTAATACAATCACAGTAGATGTCAGTTATACCATCACAGTAGATGCCAGTTAATACAATCACAGGCGATGTCAGTTATACCATCACAGTAGATGTCACTTGATACAATCACAGGCGATGTCAGTTATACCATCACAGTAGATGCCAGTTAATACAATCACAGGCGATGTCAGTTATACCATCACAGTAGATGTCACTTGATACAATCACAGGCGATGTCAGTTATACCATCACAGTAGATGCCAGTTAATACAATCACAGGCGATGTCAGTTAAACCATCACAGTAGATGCCAGTTAATACAATCACAGGCGATGTCAGTTATACCATCACAGTAGATGCCAGTTAATACAATCACAGGCGATGTCACTTATACCATCACAGTAGATGTCAGTTATACCATCACAGTAGATGCCAGTTAATACAATCACAGGCGATGTCAGTTATACCATCACAGTAGATGTCACTTGATACAATCACAGGCGATGTCAGTTATACCATCACAGTAGATGCCAGTTAATACAATCACAGGCGATGTCAGTTAAACCATCACAGTAGATGCCAGTTAATACAATCACAGTAGATGTCAGTTGAAACAATCACAGTACATTTCTGTCGATATAATCACAGTTGATGTCAGTTATACCATCACAGTAGATGTCAGTTAAACCATCACAGTAGATGCCAGTTAATACAATCACAGTAGATGTCAGTTATACCATCACAGTAGATGTCAGTTAATACAATCACAGGCGATGTCAGTTATACCATCACAGTAGATGCCAGTTAATACAATCACAGGCGATGTCAGTTATACCATCACAGTAGATGCCAGTTAATACAATCACAGGCGATGTCAGTTATACCATCACAGTAGATGCCAGTTAATACAATCACAGTAGATGTCAGTTGAAACAATCACAGTAAATGTATGTCGATATAATCACAGTAGATGTCAGTTATACCATAACAGCAGATGTCAGTTATACCATCACAGTAGATGCCAGTTAATACAATCACAGGCGATGTCAGTTATACCATCACAGTAGATGCCAGTTAATACAATCACAGGCGATGTCAGTTATACCATCACAGTAGATGTCAGTTATACCATCACAGTAGATGCCAGTTAATACAATCACAGTATATGTCTGTTGAAACAATCACAGTAAATGTCTGTCGATATAATCACAGCAGATGTCAGTTGATACAATCACAATAGATATCAGTTGATACTATCACTAGTAGATGTCAGTTGACACAATCACAATAGATGTCAGTTGATACAATCACTAGTAGATGTCAGTTGACACAATCACAATAGATGTCAGTTGATACTATCACTAGTAGATGTCAGTTGACACAATCACAATAGATGTCAGTTGATACAATCACTAGCAGATGTCAGTAATACAATCACTAGAAGATGTCAGCTGATACAATCACTAGTAAATGTAAGTTGATACAATCACTGTAGATGTCAGAAATACAATCACAGTAGAGGGTAGTTGATACAGTCACTAATACATGTCAATTGACATAATCACATTAGATGTCAGCTAAGACAATCACTAGTAGGTTTCGGTGATACAATCACAGCAGATGTCAGTTTATGCAATCACATCATACAGTTGATACAATCACTAGCACATGTCAGTTGATACAGTCACTAGTACATGTGAAATTACTCAATCACAAGTAGATTAGATAGTAGATTAGATTTCAATGTCTGCTTTAAATGTGCGGCGTCAGCGTTTGTTTATCTGAAGGTGGATGACTTCAATCTTTTTCACATTATCATATCTATCAGTATCATCAACAACAACCAATATTTCACACAGTATACCAGACAGAGACAAGTATACCACTTAGAGACTCGATAAACCACACAAAAATACAGTATACCACACAAACACACGTATACCATACAGAGAGATATTATACCACACAGATACATGTATACCACTTAGAGACACGGTATACCACATAGAGATACGGTATACCACATAGAGACAATGTATATCACATAGAGATACGGTATACCACACAGATACATGCATAACACTTAGAGACACGGTATACCTGCACAGAGACACACAATACTCACGCATGGTCACTTTGTTTCAGTGTCAACAGTGCGGGAAGACGTTCAAGAGGTCATCGACCCTGTCCACACATCTGCTCATCCACAGTGACACCAGGCCGTACCCGTGCCCCTACTGCGGCAAACGGTTCCATCAGAAATCAGACATGAAGAAACATACCTACATACACACAGGTAAGTCATACCTACAATCTTACCTGACTGCTTACCTAACTAACTACCGACCTTTTTGCCTACTGAACTGTTTGCCTTACTAACTACCGACCATTCTACCTAATTGCCTGCCTGCCTTACTAACTACTGACCTTTCTACCTAACTACCTGAATGCCTACTTAACTGCCTGTCTGATTAACTAACTACCTTTCAACCTAAATTGATGCCTGGCTAACTAAATGTCTGCCTTACTAACTACCGATCTTTCTGCCTAACTACATGACTGCCTAACTGTCTGCCGTAGTCTGTACCGACCACGTCTGCCTAACTACTGCCTGCCTACCTACCTGTCTGCCTTACTAACTACCGACCTGTCTGCTTGGCACTGATGTCTATTATTTTGTCTCTTTTAGCATGTCACGTAATATCTAAATTTCTTATCTTTGTCCTCAATGTTATCAACGCTAAAGTTTTATTTCTTGTCTACTGTTGTCCTCTGATATCTTCTGTGCTGTGTTCTTTAGCGTTCCCTTTAACTTCTTTAGCCTGTACTGTGACATCGTCTTCAGCGTGCCCTCTTATATCGTCTTGAGCGTGCCCTCTCACATCTTCTCCGAGAAAATTACACTCGTGAACCGAATGTCGTAGCCAGGAATCGAACCCATGACCTTCGGGACACGAGGCAAACGTTGTAACCACTTCGCCACAGAGGCTCCTTGTATAGAGTGTTTGTGAAGTCTCACTACACTTTGTGTGTAGAGCACATTTGATGACGTCATTAAAAAGGTGCTAACAAATTCATTAAATTAGTTACAATAGTTACTGCTATGGTCTAACGCTGTTTTGAGAGAACTGGAAAGTACTAATGAAGAGTCATTTTAACAGGTGTTTGAAACGTCCACCACGGGCTTCAAGCCATCACTGTACACGTCTCTTCATATTGTCAATTATCTTCTGCAACGTGACTGTTGTTATTTCTTGAATGGTGATTCTGATTGCTTCTGTCAGGTCCTCAAATGTGTGTACATTATTTTTGTAAACATTTCCTTTCAAGAAACCTCATATAATTACTCCAGCAGACGACAGCCATTCGCTGCATATTGCTTCACGGTGGATTGTGGAGGACATGTTTATGACGTCATCAAATTTGTTCTACTTACAAAGTGTAGTGAGACTTTACAAACGCCCTGTATACGTTTTTTTTCAAAACCTATACTCCATTGGGGGAGGAAGCAGAAGAAGGAGGAGGAAGAAGAGAAAGAAGAGGAGGGAGAGAGTATCCGCTCTTTTTTTTTTTTTGTGCATCCGAAGCTTTTTTTATATTTTATAGCCTTCGCTTTTGATCACGTGCTAATACCACCCAGCCTGATATCCCCCCGTGATAATGAACTTGGCTCAGGCTTGCACAATGTTCAGTAGTATCAGAAATTAGCCCGTCAGAAATATCCCCTCGTCACACAATCGTCGGATAGTTGTCATTGTAGTAGAAGCGTCACAAGTTTGCTTGCTGTTGAATAATAAATGCTACTAGCATATAAGTTGGTCTGTCGTCGTGGTCGCCTGTTGGCAAGGGTGGTCTCTCTAATTCAATAGTTCTGCCCAGGCTAGATTGGGGTCAGGGAAACCATACACGACCTCTGGCCCACATCTCCACAACAATATGGCTACCTCATTGCTGGAGCCGCTATAACCGTGACCCTGGGCTGTATGCCAGCTTGTATGAGATGAGTGATCCCACATTCGGCTGTTTGCCGTTCCTCGCACCAACACGTCAGCTGAACATAATTGTATTGTCCATGTTTCCCCGTTGACGGTCCTCATCTGTCCCCAGTAGGAAGCAATAGCGACTTCGTGATGCGCTGATTATTTAAATCATAAATATGCCAAATATAGCAGACCAGCGAGTGCGTTAAAGAGGTTGATGGGGAACTGTACTGGTGATGTCTTGAGCACGGTGGGACGAGGGTTCGATGTCTGTGCTCGTCGCCTGCTAAGTGAGGTAAAGACTGGCAATCCATTCCTCCGTGCGTTCAGGCCTACACGTAAATTGTGCTGGCCCAGCGGATTACAGACTTGTAGCAGGAAACTACCTCAGGACAAATAATATATAAGTAATTTAATAGACAAATAGTATATGATAAGTAATTTAATATACAAATAATATATGATAAGTAATTTAATACACAAATAATATATGATAAGTAATTTATTAGACAAATAATATATAAGTAATTTATTAGACAAATAATATGTGATAAGTAATTTAATAGACAAATAATATGTGATAAGTAATTTATTAGACAAATAATATATGATAAGTAATTTAATATACAAATAATATATGATAAGTAATTTAATACACAAATAATATATGTTAAGTAATTTATTAAACAAATAATATATGATAAGTAATTTATTAGACAAATAATATGTGATAAGTAATTTATTAGACAAATAATATGTGATAAGTAATTTATTAGACAAATAATATATGATAAGTTATTTAATAGACAAATAATATTGATAAGTTTATACAAAAACAGTGAATGCATAGTAAGAGCAACTGGAGGACACTCAGAACCCTTCACCATAAGATCCGGAGTACGACAAGGTTGTGTCCTGTCCCCTCTCTTGTTTATAACATACATAGAAAACATATGTAAAGAAACCAGCCAGAGACCGCATGACGAGAACACAGAAGAAGAAACATTTGCAAATCTAACCATTAGAGAACTCCTGTTTGCGGACGACCAAGCACTAATAGCAAAATCAGAAGATGAATTACAAGACCACATGAATAGTCTAAACGAAATGTGTAGGGAACATAACATGAAAATTAGCACAAGTAAAACAGAGGTACTGACTATAACTAAAGAAGAAAAAGCAACAACGATTTACCTAAACGAACATCCCTTGAATCAAGTAAAGAGCTTCAAGCACCTAGGAAGTATAATATCATCAAATGGCAAATCAGAAGACGAGATCGAAAATAGATGCAAACAAGGCCAACAAACTCATTGGACAAATAGCACCAATACTAAAGAACAAACATGTATCAATAACTACTAAGAAAGCACTTTACAACACAATCTTCCTACCAACTCTTTGTTACCAATGCCAAACCTGGACAATGACAGAAAAAGAGAAAAGAAAAATCACAACAACAGAAATGAGATTCCTGAGAAGAATACTCAATGTATCAAGACTAAAGTAGGGGTTACAGCTGCACTAGATTTTATTAGAAAGCAGCAAGTCAAATGGTTTGGCCATGCAATTAGGTTACCAACTAACAGTGTACCACAACAAGCAATGATATACAGACCAGAGGGAAACAGAGGAAGAGGCCGACCACGTAAACGATGGACGCATGTAATAACAGTACATGGGGATATCGATACATGAAGCCCATAAGCGGGCACTCTCCCGCTGTTTATACTTCACCTCGACACTGCAAGGTACTAGAGGAACATGATGAGATGAGATGAATATTGATAAGTAATTTAATAGACAAATAATATATGATAAGTAAATTAATAGACAAATAATATATGATAATTAGTTTAATAGACAAATAATATGTGATAAGTAATTTAATAGACAACTAATATGTAATAAGCAATTCAATAGACAAATAATATATGATAAGTAATTTAATAGACAGATAATATATGATAAGTAATTTAATAGACAAATAATATATTATAAGTAATTTATTAGACAAATAATATGTGATAAGTAATGTAATAGGCAAATAATGTATGATAAATAATTTAACAGACGAATAATATATGATAAGTAATTTAATAGACAAATAATATCTGATATGCAATTTAATAGACAAATAGTATATTATAAGCAATCTAATAAATAAATAATTGTTTGCATATCCTTTACAGGACATCGCTGTCAACATCAGCATCTTTCAGCTGATTGTTGATTTCTTGGCAAGATTACGCTCAGTAGTTTGCCATTGCTTTCTGAGCGGCCGGCTCACATACCCCATAAGTTACCGACGCGATTCGAACCACTGCTGATTCTCACCGTCGTCTCGTTACTTACGAGAGTAAGTCGCTAACCTCTAGGCCAGGAAGCCGGCAAGTAATTTAATAGACAAATAATATATAAGTAATTTAATAGACGAATAATGTATTATAAGTAATTTAATAGACAAATAATATGTGATAAGCAATATAACAGGCTAGGAAGTTGTACCTCATAGCTCATGCTCTGTGAAGCTTACAGTTCATGGTTGTTGTACCTCTTAGCTCATAGTCGCTGTAGCTTAGAAGCTCATGGTCGTTGTACTTCATGGCTCATGGTCTTTATATCTCATAGCTCGTGGTCGTTGTACTTGACAGCTTATGGTCGTTGTACTTGACAGCTTATGGTCGCTGTACCTTATAGCTCATGGTCGTGGTACCTCATAGCTCATGGTCGTTGTGTCTTATTGTGACCGAACAAATCATGAATCACACATATCCGTTTGGGGCTGGTGTCTCGGGTCGGTGCGAGGACTTGGTCCGTGCTGTCCACCAGTGCAATGTGTCTGTTGGCTACGTACAAGAGCCGGCACGGGAAATTTTCCCTGGCTGAGGCCGGGCGCCGTATGGCTAGTGAAGATATTCCCTCAGTCAGACGAGATATTTCCTCAGTCAGACGAGATATTTCCTCAGTCAGACGAGATATTCCTTCAGTCAGACGAGATATTCTCTCAGTCAGACGTGATATTCCCTCAGTCAGACGTGATATTCCCGGAACCGAAATGTGAAATATTTCCATAATCAGTTCTGGCGGTCCAGGGATAACACACACACACACACACGCGCGCACGCACACACACACGCACGCACACACACACTCACTCACACACACACACTCACGCGGCCCTTTAATTATATATATATATATATATATATATATATATATATATATATATATATATATATATATATATCACATTCTCTCTCTCTCTCTCTCTCTCTCTCTCTCTCTCTCTCTCTCTCTCTCTCCCTCTCTCTCTCTCCCTCTCCCCTCTCCCGCTCACATCGACCCCAGCAAACAGTTTGCCCAGGTCGTCCATCAATTCAGTTACAGCCCTGGGGTTTGGAGGCAGAAATAAATTCGGCCACTTGTCCAGCAATTCTCCGTCTAATTGCCCTTCTTTCGATTAGCCTTCTAATCTAATTGTCGCTTGGGCCCCGGTGTCCAGCAAACACTGACCACACGGTCAAGCGTCCGGGGACGTCCCATAGGACTCATCCTCCTAACTTGTTCATTTATAGGCTGACCTGGGCTGTGGCGCGACATGGTCACTAAAGATGCGCATACTGACACCCAGAAACACGCAGACTTCAGTTAGAGAGAGGGGCGGGGGCGGAGGGGGGGGGGGAGCAGGGAGTACGACTGGAAAATTAGAGGAGGATAGAGAGATGTTGAGAGTGAGAGAAGGAAGAAAGGATATACAGATTCTGGTCGGATTAATGTTTGAGAATATTTCAATAATCGACACATAAAGTTGAAGAGAAATTAAGAGACAGAGAGATAGAAGAGGGGGTTAGAGATTGAGAGAGAGATGGTGAGAGACAGAGAGACAGACAGAAGAGAGGGATATAGATGGGAAGAGATGGCGAGAGACAGAGAGAAAAGGCAGAAGAGAGGGGGAGAGAGGTTGAGAGAGATAGAGATATATAGAGAGTGAGATAGAGAGAGAAAGATGGGGAGAGAGAGAAATAGAGAGAGGTGGGGAGTGAGATAGAGATGGATAATGAGATAGGGAGAGATGGAGACGGAGATGAAGAGAGAAAATTGAATATATATATAGAGAAAATTGAATCGTGAGGTGGAGAGAGAAATATGGAGAGAGATCAAGATAAAGAGAGATAGAAAGACAGATGGAGGGAGAAATAGAAACAGATTGAGGGAGAGAGTGTGTGAGAGAGAGAGAGAAAGAGAGAGAGAGATGGAGATAGAGAGAGGCGGAGAGTGAGATAGAGATAGAAAGATGGAGGGAGATAGAGAGAAATAGAGATAGATGGATAGAGAAATAGAGATAGATGGAGAGTGAGATAGAGAAATAGAGATAGAGAATAGGATAGAGATAGAAAGATGGAGAGAGATAGAGAGAAATA
Source organism: Cepaea hortensis (assembly GCA_963921405.1). Classification (NCBI taxonomy): domain Eukaryota; kingdom Metazoa; phylum Mollusca; class Gastropoda; order Stylommatophora; family Helicidae; genus Cepaea; species Cepaea hortensis. The sequence goes on along the minus strand of OY992884.1, from coordinate 84,622,340 downwards.
GATATAGATGGAGAGAGAAATAGAGATAGATGGAGAGTGAGATAGAGAAATAGAGATAGACAGAGAGTGAGATAGAGAGAGATGGAGATAGAGAGAGGTGGAGAGTGAGATAGAGATAGAAAGGTGGAGGGAGATATAGAAAAATAGAGATAGATTGAGAGTGAGATATAAAGAGGTGGAGAGTGAGATAAAGAAAGAAAGCGATTGAGATGGTGATAGAGAGAGAAAGTTGGAGAGTGAGATAGAGAGAGAGAAAGTTGGAGAGTGAGATAGAGAGAGGGGGAGAGATGGAGAAGGCGATAGAGAGAGGGGTGAGTGAGCTAGAGAGAGGGGAGAGTGAGATAGAGTGAGGGAGGGAGATGGAGACGGAGATAGAGAGAGCAAGTTGGAGAGTGAGATAGAGAGAGAAAGATTGAGAGTGAGAGAGAGAGAGAGAGAGTTGGAGAGTGATATAGAGAGAAAGTTGGAGAGTGAGATAGAGAAAGTTGGAGAGTGAGATTGAGAGAGAAAGTGGGAGAATGAGATAGAGAGAGAAAGTTGGAGACGGAGATGGAGAAGGGGGCAGAGATGGAGACGGAGATAGAGAGAGAAAATTGGAGAGTGAGATAGAGAGAGGGGGAGATGGAGACGGAGATAGAGAGAGAATTTTGTAGAGTGAGATAGAGAGAGAAAGTTGGAGAGTGAGATAGAGAGAGGGGGAGAGATGGTGACAGAGATAGAGTGAGAAAGTTGGAGTGTGAGATAGAGAGAGAAAAATGGAGAGAGATAGAGAGAAATAGAGATAGATGGAGAGTGAGATAGAGAGTGGGAGAGATGGAGACGGAGATAGAGAGAGAAAGTTGGAGAGTGAGATAGAGAGAGGGGGGAGATGGAGACGGAGATAGAGAGAGAATGTTGGAGAGTGAGATAGAGAGAGAAAGTTGGAGAGTGAGATAGAGAGAGGGGGAGAGATGGTGACAGAAATAGGGAGAGAAAGTTGGAGTGTGAGATAGAGAGAGAAAGATGGAGAGAGAGAGAGAGAGAGAGAGAGAGAGAGAGAGAGAGAGAGAGAGAGAGAGAAATAGAGATAGAGATAGATGGAGAGTGAGATAGAGAGTGGGAGAGATGGAGACAGAGATAGAGAGAGAAAGTTGGAGAGTGAGATAGAAAGAGTTCTTACCATTGTGAAAAGCAACACAATGTGATCTGCTCCCAAATGGCCTGCGGCTGACTTTGAACCCGGTGTGTCGGGATTGTGAACCTGGTGTGTCGGGATTGTGAACCCGGTGTGTCGGGATTGTGAACCCGGTGTGTCGGGATTGTGAACCCGGTGTGTCGGGATTGTGAACCCGGTGTGTCGGGATTGTGAACCCGGTGTGTCGGGATTGTGAACCCGGTGTGTCGGGATTTTGAACCCGGTGTGTCGGGATTGTGAACCCGGTGTGTCAGGATTGTGAACCCGGTGTGTCGGGATTGTGAATCCAGTGTGTCAGGATTGTGAACCCAGTGTGTCGGGATTGTGAATCCAGTGTGTCAGGATTGTGAACCCAGTGTGTCGGGATTATGAACCCGGTGTGTCAGGATTGTGAACCCGGTGTGTCGGGATTGTGAACCCGGTGTGTCAGGATTGTGAACCCGGTGTGTCAGGATTGTGAACCCGGTATGTCAGGATTGTGAACCCAGTGTGTCAGGATTGTGAACCCGGTGTGTCAGGATTGTGAATCCGGTGTGTTGGGATTGTGAACATGGTGTGTCAGGATTGTGAACCCGGTGTGTTGGGATTGTGAACCCGTTGAGTTGAAATTGTGAATCCTGGTGTGTTGAGATTGTGAACCTGGTGTGTGGGGATTGTGAACCCGGTCTGTGGGGATTGTGAGATTGCGTTCACAACCCATGAGGCACAGACGGCGACTGGGCGGTATTTTTATGCCAGTCATATATCATCATCATCATGTGCCATGCCGATGCGCATGGGCGGTCATGGTTTGCCATCTCACTCGATCACCAGAGTCGTGGGTTAGCTCCGTGTTTTCGTGTCTCGACCATGCCACATGGCTAAGCCATCTAGATATATTCCCTTATTATTTTATCGCCAATCTTGCCAGCTGTCACCAGGTTCTCTAATTTAATTCTTCTTATAACGTCTCCACTGTCATTAGAAGTTTTTCAACTTGTCTGCTCATTGTCCACGTTTCGTATCCATACAAAAGTACAGGTTCCATGTAGCACTTCAATTATACTGGGTGTTTGTAAATGGAAAGTCTCACCACACTTTGTATGTAGAACACATTAGAACAGTGAAGTACATACTGTCATCAAAAAGTGTGCTCCACAGTCCATCGTGAAGCAATAAGCAGCGAATGGCTGTCGTCTGCTGAGGTAATTCTTTGCACTCCAAACAGAATAGTATTATCAACGGAAGAAAGAATATTTTGTCAATTTGGTTCTGCATACAAGGCGTAGTGAGACTACAAACATCCCGTGAATACAACCAGCTGTATTCGTATTCGGATTTTAGTAATCAGAGCTGTCCGGCACGATCAATGTTAGCACCGATACTCCCCTACTTCCACCAACACCCAAAAAGGCCAACAAAATGGCGATGTTTTCGTTACTGACTTTTCCTGCGTGCCTATCAAATCTTCGCGCCCCTCTCTGGACAGTGCTATCAAATCTTCGCGCCCCTGTCTGGACAGTGCTATCAAATCTTCGCGCCCCTGTCTGGCCATTCTTCAGTAATTAGCTCTGTTTGACACCTCCTAGAAAGTGGGAGACTGTTTTCCGGGAGGTAATCAACTCCAGCAATTCTCTGATTATCGGTCACTCAACTGGGCTAACCCGGACCTCGTCGATAATGTCCTCATGCAATGTTTCACTTGAATCGTGCTGTTTCTTTCTTTCTTTCTTTCTTTCTTCTCTTTCGTTCATGCTACTTTTTTCTGTATCTGTTTTTCATTCTGGCTCTTTTCTGTTTTTTTTTTCTTTTTTGCTTGCTTCTTTCTCTCTCTCTCTCTCTCTCTCTCTCTCTCTCTCTCTCTCTCTCTCTCTCTCTCTCTCTCTCTCTCTCTCTCTCTCTCTTGTTTCTTCAACTCTTTCTCTTTTTATTTCTTGGTATTTCTTTCTGTCTCCTTCTATCTTGTTTCCACTTGTCAATTTTTCAGTGTGTGTGTGTGTGTGTGTGTGTGTGTGTGTGTGTGTGTGTGTGTTGTGTGTGTTAATATCTCCTTCTTCCTGTCCATTTATTTCGCATTTCCTTCCCTCTGTCTATTTCTGTCATGCCTCCTTCTTTCTATCACTTTCTTTCATGTGTTTTATTTGTCTCTTTGTTTCATGCACACCTCTTTCTGGCTTTCTTCTATCTCTTTATTTAATGCTTCCTTTTTTCTGTCTCTTTCTTTCGTGATTTCCTCTTCCTGTCTTTCCTTCATTTTAACACTGGGTTTATATAGCTTGCAGCGATGCAACATCACAGTCAGTACCAAAACACCACACTGACAGTGATCACACATACAATAAAATATCACATTGTCACTTGACTATGTGCTCACTGTCACCACATGTTGAACAATGGGATCCCTATCTAGAATGTTGGACAATGGGACTACTATCTAGAATGTTGGACAATGGGACTACTATCTAGAATGTTGGACAATGGGATCACTATCTTGAATGCCGGACAATTGGATTACAATCTCGAATGTTGAACAATGGGATCACTATCTAGAATGTTGAACAATGGGGTCACTATCTAGAATGTTGAACAATGGGAACTCTTCGCTGGCTGTTGAATGAGGGGACGGAGCACGCATGGGAATGTCCTGAGTGCAGTGATGTCGGTTCTTAACTCAACTCAACTCAACAATGGGATCAATAGCTCGAATGCTGGGCTTCAACCATAACATGCAGGATTGTATTTCCGGAGCCACCAACAGACCGTAAGATAGATAGCCGAATGTTTGCTAAAAGTATCGCATAACTGAATGAATGAACACATGCGCTGATAATATGTATGTGATATGTTTCAGGAGAGAAGCCATACATGATAATATGTATGTGATATGTTTCAGGAGAGAAGCCATACATGATAATATGTATGTGATATGTTTCAGGAGAGAAGCCATACATGATAATATGTATGTGATATGTTTCAGGAGAGAAGCCATACAAGTGTAGCTACTGCAACAAGTCGTTCAGCCAGTCCTCCAACCTGATCACACACTGCCGGAAGCACACCGGCTTCAAGCCGTTCGAGTGTCAGCAATGTAACCGCGCTTTCCAGCGAAAGGTGGACCTCAGGCGTCATAAAGAAACTCAGCATGGCGGGGAGTCTACCGCACACGGCGCCCGGCCCAGCAGATCGCCAAACCCCGGACACAGGGAGCCGATCAGACAGGAGCCAGCCAGCAAGTCGATATTTTCCAACGAGGCCAGTCCGCCACGGTTAACGTCCAGTCTGCTGGTCTCCCCAGCCTCAGACAGCCGCACGCCTCGATGCACAGACCTAGAGTCAACGCCTCAAACATTGGCCATGCCTCATTCTATACACAGACTGGCGTCAGCACCTTTCCTAAATTGCACGACTCCTCCATCTCCAGCCAGAGAAGTTCTCCGGTCTAGCCCAGACACAACCCCACACAAGACTGGCTGGGCGACGACGGCGGCACAGCGTGCAGACTGGACTACCTCATCGATCAGCCCCGATTCTGGAGTAGAATTCAGCAGCCCGAGATGTTTGAATATTTCTGAAGATATTCACACTGACCAGTCGACTGACCTCTCCAGTGACCAGACGCACACCTGCGACACCAGCTTATCTCCCGGACATGCTAGTTTGTTTTCTCATATGTCTTCTTGCGGTGTAAACGGCTCGAAATGGTTGGGGTCGGGCGGACACAGATCGCCAGCAGAAATCAATAACAACTGCAGCGTGGACAGCGGTCACACCTTTAGACAGTCATCAGCAGGGAGTATCAACTATCATGTGGCAGACAGTAACACCATGAAAATATCCACCGATCGCAATGCCGCTTCGGGAGATGACCTTGTTGACTCCACGGACACATTTCCGGTTAGTGATGATGATGATAGTGAGTTAGACTATAGCCCAGGGTCTCCCGACATCGATGTTGTCACTGACACAGAAAGTGGGTCAGTCACAGACCTGGTTACCAAGGTTGGTGCTGCTTCAGATATCAAGGTGGATCGACTCCTGCAACCACCACTGGATGTTAAACACGGCTAAGTGGCAATGATGTTTACAGCCACAATGAAAGCAGCGACAGCAGCGAATGTTGATAATATAGAGCGATATAGACGCTGACACTCGGCGAGACTAAGATTTTTGTCTCAACTCGACAACTGTCTGTAGCATTCGACAATGGCTTTAATTATAACCATTGCTTCGACAATTCTACAAAGACAAAGTAGTAAAGTGAAATGCTGCAATGGTTGATACATTGGCATGGAGTTAAACTGTCTGACTTTTCTATAGTACATAAAACAGATGGTTGTAGGCAACGTGTTTGCTGCCCCGCTCTACAATTCATGTTATCGTCATGTAGATGAGACTGATGCCTCTTGCATAGATAGCAGCTCCTGTATGGGTGGTAAAATAATGATCAACGATCACCGCGTCAGAACACATTGTTTACACAAGTTTGTCTGACTGCACAACTGTGCCACAGATATACAGTCTGCAAACATAGATGACGGCACGCGTATGAGATGCTACAAGGGCAGTAAGATATGTGGTTGTACACATCTGGGGGATGCTACAAGGGCAGTAAGACAGATGATTGTACACATGTGAGAGATGCTACAAGGGCAGTAAGATATGTGGTTGTACACATCTGGGGGATGCTACAAGGGCAGTAAGACAGATGATTGTACACATGTGAGAGATGCTACAAGGGCAGTAAGATATGTGGTTGTACACATCTGGGGGATGCTACAAGGGCAGTAAGATAGATTATTGTACACATTTTAGAGATGCTACAAGGGCAGTAAGATATGTGGTTGTACACATTTGGGAGATGCTACAAGGGCAGTAAGATATGTGGTTGTACACATTTGGGAGATGCTACAAGGGCAGTAAGATATGTGGTTGTACACATGTGAGAGATGCTACAAGGGCAGTAAGATATATGATTGTACACATGTGAGAGATGCTACAAGGACAGTAAGATAGATGATTGTACACATGTGAGAGATGCTACAAGGGCAGTAAGATATATGATTGTACACATGTGAAAGATGCTATAAGGGCAGTAAGATAGATTATTGTACACATGTGAGAGAAGCTACAAAGGCAGTAAGATACGTGTACAGCCAGTACGATAAGCAAGAATGAAGACGACTGTGTAATGATATGTCTACAACACTACTATCACATCATGCAAATGGGTTTACGTGACACTTGCAATAGAATGTTCTAGTTCATATTGGATTATTGTGGGTGAAATGATAGAATCTGCTTACAGAATGGAATGTGACAGACAGACACCTAGTGTAGACTATGAGGTGACAGAGACACCCAGTGGAGAATGTGATGTGACAGACAGACAACTAGGAGAGAATATGATGTGACAGAGAGACAACTAGTGGAGAATGTGATGTGACAGAGAGACACCTAGTGGATAATGTGATGTGACATAGAGACACCTAGGGGAGAATGTGATGTGACAGAGAGACAACAATGGGAGATTGTGATGTGGCAGAGAGACGCCTAGGGGAAAATGTGATATGACAGAGAGACACCTAGTGGAGAATGTGATGTGACAGAGAGACACCTAGTGGAGAATGTGATGTGACAGAGAGACATCTAGTGAAGAATGTAATGTTACAGAGAGACACCTATGTGAGAATGTCATGTGACAGAGAGAAAACTAAGGGAGAATGTGATGTGGCAAATATAAACAATCACGAACGCAGACGTAATTGTGTAATACTATAACATAAATGTACAGTTGCACAATTACGCCAGCAGATTGGAGAGCTTGGCCTTTGTGTTCCCTTAGCTGCTGAACCGTGAGGTCGACGTTACTGAAGATGACATAGAGATGTCAGGAGAAACCCCCGCTACCGCTGACCGACTGTAGATTGTGTGCTGTAGAAGATTGTGACATGATGTGCGTATGTATTCATCTGTCACTAAATAGTGCCCATCTGTCGCTGAACAGTTTCCACAGGTCATAGATTAGCACTCAACTGTCACCGATTAGTTCTGGCGTGTCACAGATGTGTGCTCGCATGTCACAGAATACTGCTGGTGTTCGCATATCACAGCCCATTTACCACTTATTCCCTCTCACTAGTCACAAGTAGTGCTTACATGTCACAGATTAATGCTCACCTGTCACTGATTAGCTCTCACGTGACACATTTTCCTTGTCACATGTCACATATTAATCTATCTCACTTATCACTGATTAGCTCACACATGATCCATATTCCTTGTCACATTTCACAGATTAATTATCGTGGGTCACATATTAGTATTCACCTGCTGCATATTAGTTCTCACCACTTACAGATGAGTTCTCTTTCGTCACTGATTAGTTCTCATCTGCCACACATTCGCATGTTAAGTGTCATTTATCAAGGATCTAATACAATATGTCTTTATTGTGGTATAGTCCTTAGTTCATTAATGCTGTTCCCGGAGACCAACAATGCAATTCAGATAGTTCCTTTGTTCAATAATTTACTCTTTTCATTCACTAATAAACCGATATTGTTCATTCATTCATGAATATTCATTGTTCACTTGATCAATAAACGTAGTTATGGTAATCGGTTTGTTCATTACTATATCTGAGACTTCCATTGGCTGGATGCCTTCAGGAATGTAAGTCTGACAGTTCATGGCTACACTACACAATATCATGCCCCATACACACACTCCTTATGTCTCTGTGACACAAAGTATAAACCACCGCCCTGTCGACACAAACTATAAACCACCGCCCTGTCGACACAAACTATAAACCACTACCCTGTCGACACAAACTATAAACCACCGCCCTGTCGACACAAACTATAAACCACCGCCCTGTCGACAGTTTTTGTCTATAATCTATGCCTTGTCAACACACTGACATGCGCTTTCAGGCGAGGGTTCGATGCCAACTCTCGACCTTCGCTAAGGGAGCGAATGCTTAATATAAAAAATAAGTCAAGGTTGCATTAACCAGCCTAAGGCAGACTGGCCACATGGAGCTAGACCCATACCTGTATAGACCAAACTGTAACCAGCCTAAGGCAGACTGGCCACATGGAGCTAGACCCATACCTGTATAGACCAAACTGTAACCAGCCTAAGGCAGACTGGCCACATGGAGCTAGACCCACACTTGTATAGACCAAACTGTAACCAGCCTAAGGCAGACTGGCCACATGGAGCTAGACCCATACCTGTATAGACCAAACTGTAACCAGCCTAAGGCAGACTGGCCACATGGAGCTAGACCCATACCTGTATAGACCAAACTGTAACCAGCCTAAGGCAGACTGGCCACATGGAGCTAGACCCACACTTGTATAGACCAAACTGTAACCAGCCTAAGGCAGACTGGCCACATGGAGCTAGACCCACACTTGTATAGACCAAACTGTAACCAGCCTAAGGCAGACTGGCCACATGGAGCTAGACCCACACTTGTATAGACCAAACTGTAACCAGCCTAAGGCAGACTGGCCACGTGGAGCTAGACCCACACTTGTATAGACCAAACTGTAACCAGCCTAAGGCAGACTGGCCACATGGAGCTAGACCCACACTTGTATAGACCAAACTGTAACCAGCCTAAGGCAGACTGGCCACATGGAGCTAGACCCACACTTGTATAGACCAAACTGTAACCAGCCTAAGGCAGACTGGCCACATGGAGCTAGACCCATACCTGTATAGACCAAACTGTAACCAGCCTAAGGCAGACTGGCCACATGGAGCTAGACCCATACCTGTATAGACCAAACTGTAACCAGCCTAAGGCAGACTGGCCACATGGAGCTAGACCCACACTTGTATAGACCAAACTGTAACCAGCCTAAGGCAGACTGGCCACATGGAGCTAGACCCATACCTGTATAGACCAAACGTCACGCGGTGGCTGATGTGGGCGGAATAAGTCCGGTCGTCTCTACTTACCAGGGATATCCTAGTCCCCACTGTAAGCTGAGGCCACTTGCTAGCCCGGGTTACATTTTAAACATTGGAAACTGCACCGGGTGCGGATGGAACCAGCACGGGAGGCCAGCGTCTGGCCTCTACGCTGCCCCTGCTGCCTTAGGTGTGAAGGACTGACCACCTGTCCCTGCGTGCGCCCGGGCCTAGGATATGAGGTGGTCCTAACAGGACACACATCTACAGCTGGTTCCTGCTGTGGGACTTTTACACACACACACACACACACACACACACACACACGCTCGCTAACACACACACACGCGCACGCTCGCTCGCACACACGATCGCTCACACACACGCTCGCTCACACTCGCGCTCGCTCACACACACTCGTGAGCGCTCACACACAGTCCCTCACTCTCTCATTCCTCACTCACCATCGTTTACTCTCATTCTGACTCACTCACTCACTATCTCACTCACTCACTCTCTCACTCACTAACTCTCTCACTTACTCACTCTCACTCAATCACTCTCACTCTCTCTCTCTCTCTCTCTCTCTCTCTCTCTCTCTCTCTCTCTCTCTCTCTCACTAACTATCTTTCTCTCACTCTCTTTCTCTCACTCACTCTCTCTTACTCGATCTTTTTGACTCACACTCTCTTACTCACACTCTCTCACTCACTCTCTTTCCCTCACCCACTCACTCACTCACTCTCGCTATCAGTCTCTCACTCTCTCACTCATTCACACACTCTCTCATTCATTCACTCACTCTCTCCCACTCACTATTCACTCTTACTCACTTTCACTCACTCACACTCACTCTCTCATACTGACTGACTGACTGACTGACTGACTGACTCACTCACTCACTCACTCACTCATTCACTTACTCACTCAATCTCTCACTCACTCACTCATCACTCTTACACTCAATCACTTACTCACTCACTCACTCACTCACTCACTCACTCACTCACTCACTCACTCTCTCTCTCTCTCACTCACTCATTCATTCACTCACTCACTCTCACTCACTCACTTACTCTCACTCACTCACTCACTTACTCACTCTCTCACTCACTCAATCTCTCTTTAATCACTCTCTCACTCACTCTCTCACTCTCTCTCTCACTCACTCTCTCTCTCTCACTCACTCTCTCTCACTCAGTCTTTCACTCCCTCTCACTCTCTCTGTGACTCCCTCTCGCTCCCTCTCACCCCACCCCCCTCTCTCACTTAATGCAATATGCACAATCTCTATACTATAATGCAATGTACACAATCTTTATACCATAATACAATATAAATGAAAACGCACTAAATAGAGAAAGAGGGAAGTAAATAAATAAATGAGGAGCACTAATTCATACACTCAACCCACTTCCTAACTTACAGTGCTACACAGAAGGATAGATGCGCAACGCTGGCTGCTAGAGGGCCAGAGAAGAAAAGAAAACAAGGAGAAGAAAAGATAACCACAACGTAGCACGCTTCATTTACATGAATAGATTATAGATATCTGAGAAATTACGGAACTTTGGCAGAGGCTTAGAATATGCCCTCTAATCCCAATCAGTGAAATGCCCAGTTACACTGTACCAGTATCAATGCATGGGAGTAAACAATGGCTAGCATAAGTTAAACAACAGAGATTAAACGAAACAGGTTATACATAACACATCAGTAAACAAATGAAGCTTTAACACATATCCAGTTAAAATATACAGCAGCAAAGACAACTGCAACATGACACCAAGTCAATGATAATGGGCTATACTCCACCCGTAACTCCTTAGTTGGATCGCTGCAGCCCTCTGCCGACGAAAAGTAGTTTTTAGATGTGGCAGTTGGACATCGGAACCAACAACAATATATCCTGGCCTACCACAGGGATCACCATTATCTCCGGTGCTGTTCAACGCCTACACTGTGAGAATCACCAGCGAGAAGATCACTGGTCCGGGGAGGACATTATCATATGCCGACGATGTTTTAGTGTATCGTCAGGGTGAGGATAGAGATCAGGTTGCCGTGGAACTACAAACCGAGCTCAATCGCGTAAGTACTTGGTGTGTGGAATCTGGGGCAATGGTCAACTCAACAAAGGCAACAGTGACATAATCTTTGAATAATCATATTGTCAACACTCCAACACCAACTGTAAATCTGTGTTCAGAGACTGTGGAAAGAACGCAGGCAATGAATTGCCTGGGGATACGGTTTGATCGAAGCCTTGATTATAATGAGCACATAGGCCAGGTGATAACAAAGGCCAAGCGGGGTTTGGCTGCGACGCGGGTGATGGCGATATCAAACTGTGAGCAACGCCATCTATGTCTTCTATACGAGGGGCTGGTCATGTCTTAGTTAGTTAGTTAGTCGCGGTTCCAACTTCACAGCAACGGGTCGTCCCCATTATGCTCCGTTCCTGTGCCAGTGAATATCACACAAAATGCCTCCCACTGCCCAATGTAAAAAGTGGAAAAGACAGGAGTCTTCGACAAACGACAGCCCGCACAGATACACTGTGCATAATGCCGCCGCCGGAATGTCAACACAATAGTCCCCCACGAAACATCTAGTTCATTTCTGATGGAATCGGCAGTCATTTTCCCACCTGGATGTTTCCTAGATGTTCACCCACACAGTACACGAAAATACAGTTAGTTCCTCGTCGATGGCAGTGGCAGTCGACCAGAAGCCCAGCAGCCACGCATTTCTGCATAAGGCAAAAACCGGTCATGTCTGTTTTTGAGTATGCGATGGCGATCCTGACTCTCAGCCGTAAGCAAGTAGAAAGGATGGAACGAAGCTGTACTCATTATTCTTGGATGTACAAGAGATACAGCATGCAGGGCGATGCGCTACCTTCTTGATGTTCCAACCATTGAAGACAGAATACAAATTTGCAGAGCATGTGCCTACATCAGAGTTAACGCAAACACATAACATCCACTGCACATTGAAGTTATGAAGGTGAAGGGCAGCAGGTTAAAAAGAGGAAGGTCGTGGATGGGTCAAGTCGAAGACATTCAACAGGTATGTTCACTTGAGGACTTAGAACCTGGCGAGGAATAGGTACAAGTGCCAACAGATTTATGTACGTCCTTTTCAGTTTGCATCCAGCTAGACAGAAAATGCAGGCAGGAAAATCCGGCTGCTGTGGAGGCGGAAGTACAAGCGTTGATCTTCGAGAATTCGTTAGACAGTGATGCTGTCATTTACACAGATGGGTCGGTCGTCCAACATGTGAGAAGCTCATGGGCCTTTACGGCTCAGGCCGGAGGAAGGACTGTGAAGGAGGACTCTTGTGCTGTTGTTGTGACCACAAGTAGCCTGACTATGGAAGTCATGGCAGTAAGTAAAGCAATAACATGGCTCGAGACACAGACATTCACCAGGGCATGTCTCCTTAGCGACTCAATGAGCATGCTCAAGAGGATAGAGACGGGGTGGATCCGAAGAGAATGGTTGCTGTCTCTGGAGTGGTCTCGGCTGACAAAGATTAGTTTCTTCGTGCCAAGGCATGCGGGAGTACAAGGAAATGAGCAGACTGACAAGCTCGCAGGTATGGCTACTGTGGAGGGCGGACGCGCCATGGACCAGGCTGACATTCTGAATACTCTATTAGAAGTAAGACTTTTGCGAGAACCAAGTAATGACGGTGAATCTACAACCATGGTCAGACTGCGAGAACAACAAATTAAAAGAGGGGTGGCCAACAAGAACACTACGCAGGAAGCCAAAGAAGATTGATAAACCAACACAGAACTGGCGTCGTTAGCCGCTACACGCTGCGGGATGTGCTGAGGAGGGGATCCGAGCACTTGTGGACTGAATGGTTCGATGTGCAATGAGGATGATCTGTCGACTAACTAACTAAGTAACTAACTAAGTAACTAACTAAGTAACTAATTAACTAACTAACTAAGTAACTAATTAACTAAGTAACTAACTAAGTAACTAATTAACTAACTAACTAAGTAACTAATTAACTAAGTAACTAACTAAGTAACTAATTAACTAACTAACTAAGTAACTAATTAACTAAGTAACTAACTAAGTAACTAATTAACTAACTAACTAAGTAACTAATTAACTAAGTAACTAACTAAGTAACTAACTAAGTAACTAATTAACTAACTAACTAAGTAACTAATTAACTAAGTAACTAACTAAGTAACTAATTAACTAACTAACTAAGTAACTAATTAACTAAGTAACTAACTAAGTAACTAATTAACTAACTAACTAAGTAACTAATTAACTAAGTAACTAACTAAGTAACTAATTAACTAACTAACTAAGTAACTAATTAACTAAGTAACTAACTAAGTAACTAATTAACTAACTAACTAAGTAACTAATTAACTAAGTAACTAACTAAGTAACTAATTAACTAACTAACTAAGTAACTAATTAACTAAGTAACTAACCGGGAACAGCATATGTTGCACCGAGACACAGAATGTTTCAGTGTGCACACACGATCCGACATTATAGCCTACTGTGGGATGTGGTCCAAGTTCTACCTTAGCTGATTTATTTGGTTATTTTGGGATTTGAAATTTAAATATTGAGCACAGCCCACTACTGGCAACGCTGATCGTATTCTGGTATGAACCTAAGGCCTATCCACGTCAATATGGAAGCACTATACACGAGTTTCGTCCTCGTTTGAGCTCAAATCCCGAAATAACCAAATAAATCAGTTTGATTATTGCTCATTGGATTTAGGAGGCCCGGTGTTCCTTGCCAGTGAGAAGTCCTGATCGTTTCGGGTCCACATCGATTGACGGACGTCAGTCGCGGCGATTGGGCAATCTTGAGCATAGCCTACGATGGGTGACGTTGTAATATTCTGTTATGATAATTTGGCTGTGTGTCCAACGTGTGCCGCGTGGTTACACACCCGCTTCACACGCCAGTGATCCGGGGCTTGTTTCCGGATCCGGTCAGGGATATGCACTGCTGACGAGCTTAAACGAGGGCGAAACTCGAGTATAGTGCTTCTACCTTAGCCCCGAGACAAATGCACATAATACGTCGAGTGCACTGAGCAGACATGATATCGCCGAACCAGACAAGACATGAACATGGGCATGGTTCACCAGAGCATGTGAATAAACATGACGATGAAGGGCTCAACCAAATAATCAAACCAGGAAACTGTAACCTTATTCATACAGTAACAAACTAGGGTGTGGAAAGCTCGACTATTGGGTCAGTTTGAAAGGGGATGGGGGAGAGGTTGTGGAGAGTCAATAACCCAAAAACCCACACACAAATATCCAGGAATGTTCCCTACCCATGACTATTGTTGGCGAGTCACATCCGCCAGCACTCTGCAGAAATGCTTTCTTTCACCAGACATATTTTAGATAATACGCTTGACTGTTTCTCTTCTTCCCAGGTTTATGCGCCTCAATCATTGATATCTTTGACACGGCCTGGTCACACTTGCTGCCTTTATAGATGTTCTTGGATCCAGGTGGTGTGAGGGGACAGTTCCATTCCCCCCCCCCTCCCTTCCCCTTGATTTAGGGCCGATCTAGCCGATGCGGCCGCCTCCAGCCGAGGCTCCTCCAGAACTGAATCGCCGGGGCAAATAGTGCGCTAATTTTGGCCGGGGAAATTACCCATCATCCCCCGAGCTATGCAACGGGTTCTGATGGTTGCATCAGCATCATTGTGCTATGGCGTGGAGATCTATTTCATTTATATAATCTCCATACACCATAAATCAATAAACACTATCTCTATACCATAATTCAATATATACAATCTCTATACACCATAAGCCGGCTTCCTGACCTTGAGGTTAGTTACTTGCTTGCTTGTGTTCGTTGGCTTGAGCTCCAACGTGAAGTCCTGTATGTCGGATGAAGGCATCCTGTTGTCCAACATCAGTGTGATGTCATACAGGACCTGAGGTTTGCGTGAGTATCCGTTGTCCCATGTCTGGCTTATTGGTGTGCAGACTGGTGGTTCCTCGCCGTACAGGCAGACACTCTCCGACTTCGGAGGAATCGGCGATCCTACTGACTTTAGCCAGGACCCCGAAGGGACCTGTTGCCCAGAACGCTCGACGAGGACGCGTCAATAGGTCTTGGATAGTATATAACCTGGCCTTGGTGCCTTGGAAACACCTCTGCGTCCCCTTGAGGTTAGTGACTTTTTCCCCGTAATCTCGTATACTCTCGTAAGTAACGTGACGACGGTGAGAATCAGCAGTGGTTCGAATCGCGTCGGTAGCTAACGGGGTATGTGAGTCGGCCGCTAAGAAAGCAATGGCAAACTACTGAGCGTAATCCTGCCAAGAAATCAACAATCAGCTGAAAGATGCTGATGTTCACAGCAATGTCATGTAAAGGATATGCAAACATTTATTTTTATTATTTATACACCATAAATCTTTTATCGTTTCTTTACTTATTCAGTCTCGGTAGAGATTTGTTCGCAGCAGACGAGCACAATCTCCGGTGGGCCTATTCTCGCTGGTCGCGAGAGCCGCACAGTGGAAGGATGGGAGATATTGCTCGCAATTAGACAAGCAATGTCTCCTGCGGTAGCTCTGGTGGGCCTATTCCCGCTGGTCGCGGGGTCCGCTAAGTCAGGTGGAGAGACTGACGATAGTGCACGCTTTACACAGGTCCGGACACTTGTGATGACAGATGTGCGCTCCCTTATGGTCCGGGCTCGTTCGAGGCCCTCACCCGTGGGACTTGGCTGAACGACTCTAAGCCGGGCCCCTTGGGTGTCAGGGTCTGGCCATCACTCGCCACCTGCTCGTGGTGGCGAGGTCCTAGAGGTTTTGAAGCTGTGCCGCCAGCGTCTGCAGCCTACCCTGTGCCAGACGTATTGGTTACCCATTCCTCTGGAATACACAAGAATTAGGCCGAGAGAGGGATCATGTCGTTTGGGCATCACATGTTTCTCTGAAGCTCTGCCCAGGCATTGTGATGGAATATTGGCCACATTCCAACTCACATACTTTAGTCTCTCGAGACTGTAAGGTGCCACTCACACAATAAATCAATATACACAATCTCTATGCTGCGAAATATGCCAGGCAATAAATCGTACAATCCATGGTTTGTATCTTTGTTATTCAAATCTCTGTTCCATAATCCATTTTAGATCATTTATGTAACATAATTGAACTTCGTAGTGATCATGTGCCATCATCGTTGGCCATTTCTCACGATCATTAGCCTTGGATCAGGTGTGTGCCCGATAATGCAATCCACACATTCTCTATACCATAATCCAGTTTATGCAGCCTGAATATCATGTTCTGATCTACACAGTCTCTATACCATAATTTAATAAATAACTCTTTATACCATATTATAATCTACACAATCTCTTTACCATAATTCAATATATACAATATAATAACCTTAGGCCAATTTACACATTCACTATACCATATTCCAGTTTATACAATTTGTAAATCTCTCTACCATAGTCCAGTCTGCACAATCTCTATACCATAGCCCGGTCTATATAATCTCCATACCGTAGTCCAATCTACACAATCTTTATACCATAGGCCAATCTACACAATCTCTCTACCATAGTTCAATCTACACAATCTTTATACCATAAGCCAATCTACACCATCTCTATATCATAATCCAATCTACACAATCTTTATACCATAATTATGTATATAATCTCTATATCACAATGAAGTCGACACAATCTCCATACCAAAGTCCATTTTGCACAATCTATGATATACCATCAGACGGTACACAGTCAACTTAGATAGACCCCTGCACACAATCACTGGACCATAACACGGTGTACACAATCCACTTAGACAGACGCCTGCTCTTAATCACTGGACCATAACCCGATGTAACAATCCACTTAGACAGACGCCTGCACACAATCACCGGACCTAGACGGTATAGCAGTTCTCATTGCTATTCCCGGTCACAGCGTCACCGAAAGGATCATAGCATTCTAGCTTTTAAACTTCCGTTTCGCTGATGGAGATGTTGGGGTATCATCCCCTACACCGATCAATTGGCCTGGGGTTGATCGCAACATCCTGCAACTAGCTCAACAGAGCGTGCTGGGATAGGTGAAGGTAGGCATGCTCGTGCAGACTGGCGGGCTTCCAGTCAAACATCAAGGATGGGGAGCATGCTGGGATAGGTGAAGGTAGGCATGCTCGTGCAGAGTGGCGGGCTTCCAGTCAAACATCAAGGATGGGGAGCATCTGTTGGGTCTTTTCCCCAGGACATGCTGGTGTGATGGAAAACAAGCAGGCGGACAGATTGGCTGGGTCTGCACTGCTGGGTGGGGTATTGGTGCATGACAAGGCAGATGTGGTCTGGGCTCTTTGGGATCATGTGTATAGCGTGGATGAAGAGATACATGCTCACTGCCCAGAGAGAATGATGCCACACAGGGTGACCAACACGATCTGCCAGATACTCAGTTAGCCGAGGAAAGGTCAGACAGACACATAATCAGACTGCAACTGGTACCATTAGTATTGGGACTCTTCGCTGGTTATTGAAGATGAGGAGGGAGCGCGTATGGGAATGTCTCGAGTGCTGTGTTGTGCTGTGCTGTGCTGTTG
Source organism: Cepaea hortensis (assembly GCA_963921405.1). NCBI lineage: Eukaryota > Metazoa > Mollusca > Gastropoda > Stylommatophora > Helicidae > Cepaea > Cepaea hortensis. The sequence goes on along the minus strand of OY992884.1, from coordinate 84,604,629 downwards.
GTTTTTGACTTATCTCAACTCAAGAGTATACAGTATTATCTTGTGGTTGTCTTGTAACATCTTGGTTCCTGTAAATATGCCAAGACAATTAGAGAATGGTGTTATCTAGGTAAATTACATTGTTGAAACTTTAACTTATTTAGAACACTGTCGTTATCACAATGTCACATTACTGTTTTTCCGCTGTCATTTTCTACAACAATTCTATGTGTTATCAGTATGCGACAAAATGAACATAGTTGTCGATAAAGAATATAAAAAGAGACTTAGTTATTTATGTTTCCATTGTTTCGTGTGTTTGATAATTCTTCAGCACGACAGAAACGTAGACGTGTGATTTATATCTACAGCCTGAGGATTGCAAGTTGGTTATCTGCCTACTTCTTGTGATGGCTTGATCTCTAGTAACTACCAGATCGTACAACTGTTTGTTTAAAAAAATGCATCTCTCGCCTGGGTGTTGTCAGGGCCCATACTGAAGGCTGGGGGTTTCCAGGGCCCACATTGGAGGATAGGTGTTGCCAGGGTGCTAGGGCCCACACTGAAGGCTGGGGGTTGCCAGGGCCCACATTGGAGGCTGGGTGTTGCCAGGTTGCTAGGGCCCACACTGAAGGCTGGGGGTTGCCAGGGCCCATAATGGAGGCTGGGGGTCGCTAGGTTGCCAGGGCCCAGACTGGAGGCTGGGGGTTTTCAGGGCCCACAATGGAGGCTGGGGGTTGCCAGGGCCCACACAGGAGGCCGGGGGTTGCCAGGTTGCTAGGGCCCACACTGAAGGCTGGGGGTTACCAGGGCCCACAATGGAGGCTGGGGGTTGACAGGGCCCACAATGGAGGCTGGGGGTTGCCAGGGCCCACACTGGAGGCCGGGGGTTGCCAGGTTGCTAGGGCCCACACTGAAGGCTGGGGGTTGCCAGGGCCCACAATGGAGGCCGGGGGTTGCCAGGTTTCCAGGGCCCAGACTGGAGGCTGGGTGTTGCCAGGGACCACACTGGATGCTGGGGGTTGCCAGGGCCCACATTGAAGGCTGGGTGTTGCCAGGTTGCAGGGGCCCACACGGAAGGCTGGGGGTTGCCAGGGCCCACACAGGAAGCAAACCATGAGAGAAGCTGTGAGGAGAAGTGGGGTTGGGGTTGAGAAGGGATATTCCTCGTGTTTGTCATGAGGTAAAGAGTGAATAGCTGCTGCAATGGAAAGTGCATGATTCAATCCTCGGGTTTGTGTGCAGACTATATGAAAACAATGAAAGTTACACGTGCAACAAGATTTCAAACAGCTATTACTATAAAAATATGTACGCGTTGTGGCAGTATTCTCAGTATAAAAAGGTCGTTGAGACAAAACTCCCAGAACTCATCTCATCTCATCATGTTTCTCTTGCACCTTGCGGTGTCGAGGTGAAGTATAAACAGCGGGAGAGTGCCCACTTATGGGCTTCGTGTATCGATATTCCCATGGACTGTTATTCCCTGCGTCCATCGTTTATGTGGTCGGCTTCTTCCTCTGCTTCCATCTGGTCTGTACATCATTGCTTGTTGTGGTATACTGTTAGCTGGTAACCTACTTGCATGGCCAAACCATTTGACTTGCTGCCTTCTAAAAAAATCTAGTGCAGCTACAACCCCTACTTTAGTCCTGATTTCTCCATTTCTGATCTTATCTCTTCTTGATACTTAGAGTATTCTTCTCAGGAATCTCATTTCTGTTGTTGTGCTTTTTCTTTTCTCTTTTTCTGTCATTATCAAGGTTTGGCATTGGTAACATAGAGTTGGTAGGAAGATTATGTTGTAAAGTGCTTTCTTAGTAGCTATTGATACACGTTTGTTCTTTGTATTGATGCCATTTGTCCAATGAGTTGGTTTGCCTTATTGCATCTATTTACCCAGCACATGTGCTTGAAATGCCACGACTATCTGAAAACTCCCGCCAACACGCCATTGTTACGAGGCTAAGTTAATAAGTAAGTCACAAATGGCTGCAGAAACAGAACTACACATGATAACAACTTGAAACCAGTTTATTTTTATACATACATTGTCCCTTTTCTTCTCAACATAATTTCCACCAACATTGATGCACTTATCCCATCGTTTTATCAGTCCTCCCAAACCGGCTGCATAGAAATGCGTGCTCTGTTTTCCAAACCACGTTTTCACTTCACATTCAACTGGGAAGAAATAAACTGGAGAACTTGGTGGCAACTGGCAAGATTGAAGGAAAAAGAACACGGCGAAGGCAGAGAAGTAAGTATCTGGATGGCTTGACCACATAGCATGGTCGAGAGAAGAACATATAAGAGTTGATCCACGACTCTGTAGATGGTGTGAGATGGCGAAACTTGACACTACCCCCTCCCCCACACACACCCACCCCCGGCTTATTGACAGAGTACCTGATGGTCATGACTGGCTCCCTAACTGCTGTGCCAGCTTCTGTCTGTTTGCAGGGCTCTGGCGTTAGTGGCTACTGTTTTCACATTATGTAAATGTGCTTTCTTTTCTATTTCTTTCCTTCTTTTCCTTTCCCCGTCATCACGATGGGGCAAGATGGTTGCACATTCTTTCCGCTTGTTAGGCGCAATGTTTAGTTTCATTGTGTTTCTTGTATTCCGCTGGTTGTTGTCGCTAGTTCTGTCGCGGAGTGCTGTATCAGAGCTCAGATCAAAAGGTAATGTTGCCTAGTCAGTCTAACTGAGAGATTCCCAGCTAGTTATCGCGAGCTACAGTTCTCAAGTCAAGCATTCCCATGGTAACAATCGCATATCGTTTTCAGTGATCAATCAAGTAGTTAAAACTACAACACATTCACGACGAGTTGCTAGACGCCCCACGAGCTCCTGGGTCTCCTCAATTACGTTTTGAACAATTATGTATCGATATTTGGTCACAACAACGCCACATCTGTGAGAAGTTTCCCCTTAAATCACTATCAGAAGCTTTCAAGCCGTCGCTAGGCGCATACCCACAACATGCCTCCCCCGAGACTCCCTAAGCCAGACCCTGACGAGAGTAGTTACTCGAACTATCCTGGCACACAGATCTCGGCTCCAGAATCTTGAGGCAGCGTACATGTGGATTTACCACCCTTAAGACATTCCACCCCAGAAAGTAGCTCGATATATGGGAACTTGAGTGGCACTGTACCGGTCAATGAAAACGCATACTCCTTGAACTTCTTCAGGCTCTGGACAAAAGTGGTGATGAAGGATTTGTCTGTGATGAACAGCTACGCCCAGGGCAACAATCAATTCTAGGTTACTCAACTCTAGAAGATAAAGATCCTATGATGTTTTCATTGACGGTCAGAAAGTGTTTGGGCTGGACGATGATAACTTTCATGCCGTTGTCAAATAAAAGGATCTGGCAATGATTATGTTTTATGATCCAAAAGCGGCAAGACATCAAGACAGTGATCAATTTGTGGCAGTGGACTGCCAGTGATATTCCGATCTATGTCAGTGCCTGGTTTTAATACAAATCCCGCCAATGTTCAGAATCCACTCTTTTGGGAAAGTCCTGGGCACCATCCGAGAGACGAGCATGTTCGATGACAAGTCCTTGATACAACATCTGGACATTCTGAATGAAACTCTGGTTACAACTCCCAAACGAACCTCCAATGCACCCAAGCTGCCGGTTACAGAATCTATATGGACTGTGGCTAGAATATGTGGCTTAATAAAAACACAAGGCTAATTCATAAATCCCACCTCATCTATTGACATACGGCAGAAGTTATGTGGATTGGCCTGATTGTCAGTGTGTATTTTGGTCACATGACGTACTGCAGAGCTCAACGTATATAGTTTAGTGTACTGATTATCAGATTACTGTTGTTGTCACTGCTTCCTTTGGTGACGAGAGTTGGGTTTCCATGGTGTGGTGACTTTCACTATGTACTTACAATTTGATAGATGTTTTATTACATTGGTTTTGTTCCCTGTATACATGTATATACTGTGTTCGCCAGGAGTGAGGCGCTGGAATCTCTTGCCCCCGGGTAGATTGGGCCCGTTAGCTAATAAAGCGGCCAATCTAGGAGATGGAAAACTCCGATTATAAACCCCTAAGTTTAAGGTGGACCGACGTGCCGAGGACTGAATGGCCACGGGTGAGTTGGTCGTGAACGTGGAACGTCTGGTATGCGGGCGGGGCGGCGCCAGGCGTATGGACTCCTGAGGAACATCCCCTGCCCCTTCCCTAGTAAGCAGGCAATGCTAGGGTGACCGTTTATTTCCTGCAATATCCAAACTTTGGATTTATTTAAACACGGCTATCGTCGCCGGAGCTACGAAGCACGTGCTCTGCGCTTGACACATCACTCAGTGGCTAGCGAAGAGAGAGTGAGGAGGAGAAGACGAGGAAATGGTGTGAGAAGACGGCATAGAAATAGGAGGGCAGGCGCCAGGAGAACAAGACGAAAAGTGGAGAGACTAGGTTTCAACAATGTAAGAGTGGGATACTGGAACTGTCGTAGTGCCAGGCAGAGAGGTCCTGTATTGGAGAGGCTAATATATGATTTTGATGTCCTCATGCTCCAGGAGTTAAATACAGATAAATACCATTGCCCTGGGTATGTCAGTTATATAAACCCCACTGGGCAGAAGAGACATGGGCAAGGTCTGCTGGTGAAGAAAGGAGTAAAGCATGTGGCACTTGACTTGAGCCAGTGGAATCACAGTGCAAGAGAGGTCCAGGGTATACAAATGGAGATTGGTGGCTTAAGTTGGAACATCATAAATGTATATGGACTGTTTTGTCAGAAAGGAACAATGGGACTGGCTTAAGGAATTAGAGGACTTACCAGGTGATAGGCTACTCATATATGGAGACTTCAATGCGAGAAACAGAGATTGGGACAGTAGTGGAGAAAATCGACAAGGAATTGCACTTGCGGATGCCATGGTGGACTCCGATGTGGTCTGCATAAATGATGGTAGGCCGACTAGAATGGCAATGAGGCCTGGCGATGCAGATACTGCTATTGATTTGGCACTTGTCTCCCAGTCATCAGTCCTTGATGTAAAGTGGACTGTTTTGAATAACCATGAGAGTGATCACATGCCATGCTCAGTCCTGATCTCTAAGTCCAGGAAAGTTGGGGCTGGGAGAGCGCGCAAGACCTTCCGGTATGAGCGGAGCGACAGCCTTCTTGGACGCCTCAGACATGGGGCATGCAACAGGACTGTTAAAACTCCTTTTTTGCAGCCCCCATGGTGGACCCCAGAAGTAGACAATGCGTGGAAAGCAAAGAGAGCTGCAGTGAAGCAGCTAAGGAAATTGCGACAGACACCCCTAAGCTCACGAGAGGAAGTGGACATAGCGGAAAATGACAAGAAATACAAGGTGGAGGCTTTCAAGCGATGTGCTGCAGAGGCCAAGAAAGTAAAATTGGAATGTTTTATGAAGGAGATTGGAGGTGATAAAACACTGCATAAATTCTGGAAACTGTACAGACAAATGCAAAGAAAAGATCGGCCTATGACAGTAGGAACAATTTATAAAGAGGATGGGGTACGCGTGACAACAGACAAGGAGAAAAGGGAGGCGTTTCTCCAGAGATTTTTAGAGCAGACCAATCATAGTGATGCGGTTACCAGGGATGCAGTTAGGTGGAATTATCTGACACAATAGAGAATATGCCTAACGAAGACATTGTAGCATGGAACAGAATTCCCCATTCCCAGTCCGACACATTTCATAAAGATACTTTAAGTCTTAACGGGGACCATCCCAAATAAAAGGGCTATTATTAGATCGTATGTTCTAGAACGAGTTGGGGGAGGGCGGCGGTATGCGCTTGTTTTCATTGGCTAATAGGTAATGAGCCCACGCTTTTCCTGGGCCATATTTTAAAATCTAATTAGTTGAGCGGGATTCCACCGAGAGCGGTCGCTAGTGTGATGTGATGACCCAACAATGCCCTTAAAGATTCAATAATATATTGTTCTCTGGACAGCAGGTACCACTTTAAAACATACTTTAATGTTGTGGCTAGACCTAGTGAACGAAAGAGAATATAAGAGTATTTTATGAATAAAATGTGAAAGTGGAAAACCTAACTTCTGTGCGCCAGAATTCTGAATACTGCATCTTCCACCTTGACACGTCTTTCACGCTGTATACTCCAAATGCATATCAATCCCTTGTTGTGACTGGTTGCGTATGCTTGATGAATGTATGGCACACTCATGCAGATTCGCAAACCCAAACCCCTTGTGCATTCTTCATGCCTAGGATGACTCATTCTTAACTCAACTGTACCTTTGCTCTCGTGCGAGTTAACAAATGGCAGTCTGAATGGGAATGAGTGATGTAAACATGTACAAGTTCCTTGGTAAAAATCTGTGTCTGTTGATGTATAATAACATTATCTTTTAACATATGTAAAGAGATGTTGTGCCATTTTATATATCGACAAAGAACAGTATGGTGGAGAGGCCATCCATATATCATCTGGGACAACTAAACAGAAGTCCTAGATCCAGATGTGACTCCCTATCAAAATGTGGGAATATCAAGAAGAGTTTTCTCTCAGCTTAACAGCTGAATGCATAAATGGGAGCATGACACAATCTGAAGCACTACAAATGTGGTGAACTGGACAGTGATCTTGGGTCAGTCAGGGATCAACTGAGACTAACAGCAAGTCTAGTAGTATGAATTACATTCATGGAAAACTGTGGGGTAACTTGGGAGTGTTTGTTTATCTAAGACTAAACTTGGAAAATATCCAGCCTGATGCTCACACAGTGATTCTTGAAGAATGTGATGAACAGTAGGGAAGTTGATCTGGCTAAGTGAGTAGCTGCAATGTATGGGACATTCTGTATGTCATTATTGAAGTACCCAGTGACAGCCTTCACTAACAGCCTGATCAACCGTGAGATGCAGTACCATATCATCATACCAAATCTTGTCTTCAAGAGGAATGAATCTGCCATGAAGCTTATTCTGGGGAAGCTGCTAACTGGAGCTTGTCCAACATCCATGCTGATGATAAAAGGATTCAACAGACCCAGAACAGTAGTTTCTTCCTTGAGTTGCCCATGGATAGGATTTCCTAAATTCCCAAGAGACAGGAAATGATGATAGTTACCGATACTGTAACGGGATGGTGTAGTTAGATATTAGAGAGAGGAGGTGTAGAGTTAGTTATTGGGTGGTGGAGTAAATAAGAAGTGTTGTATCTTGTTTATCAACCTGCATGTGTGACATATTTTATGCATTTTCTATGCAATAATTGAAGTGTTGACATGACAGGAGATGAGGCAATAGTCACCACTATACTCACCATCTGCTCAATAAATTGTGTAATTAATGAATCAGTTTTAAGTACATGTCCCCAGTGAATTTCTTGTACAGTTGCTGTCCAGTGTTGTCTCTGGTGACTGTCTTAAGTGCTGTGGTTGGTTATACATATTGTGAAAAGTCCTGTATAGATGTTGTCAAGTATCACATGATGTCTATTGCCACACAGCGGCCACGCGCCACCAAATAGAAAGGGATATTCCCAGACAAGTCACAAAACTAGATGACCATATGAGAGACTAGGGCCGATGTGGACGACGTCATAACACGGCAACGGGAGACGCTTCGGGAGAGGACATCAGGACAGCGGTGTTTTCTATGGGCTCCGTGTTGGAGAGGATAGGATCTGGTTTGTCGCAATCTTCTTAGTGAGCGAGGAAATCGTCTGTTGTCTCACATTCATACAGTGATGGGACCGGGACAGGAATAACCCTTAGACGAGTTAAACGCGGCTGGTAAATCCTTGGGAAAAGAGCGACCTTCCGGAAGCAATGGCAGAATTCGGGAACTGAGTCTGTATAACTGTATAACCACCCGTCCCCGTCTTCAGGGGCAGGTTATAATATGGAATAGCGTTCTTTGTTGTTCTGCGAGAGCATGTAATAAATGCCTCAAATTGCCGTCGGCTGGTTTGCGTCTGTTTCATCAAGGTGAGCGCTGTTTAGTATTTGGTTGTTGAGTACGAGCAACTTTATGTCTTGGAGTTGAGATGCGTCGGCATGTGTCAAGACAATGTGGGGTCTCTGATCCAGAAAGCATTGTGTGGATGTAAACAACGAAGGTTCCCGCCATATCGCTAAGTAAACAAAGAATGCACACCAGGATCAATTCCTGAAACACGATGCATCACCAAGATCGCTTGTTACGCGCCAACATGGCAGTTGCCGGAAGATAATAAATTATATCATCATACTTATTGTTTGACGATAAGAAATTTGCAGGTAAACTGACTAAGTAATTGTAATTAAACTAGTCCTTCATGAGTGCACACCTTAGCTCAAAATAACGCACCACACAACACGGAACGAAAAGCGCAGGAAGATTCGGTTTTCAAAATGTCGACAAAAACAGTGGAACGTTTCAGAAATCAGTGAAAGTAATTTATGATGTACTATTCTGAGAATACCTGTATAAGGTAAGAAGAACATTAGATTATACATTAATGTATCTGGTTATTGGACACACACAAGATTACAACAACATTTGCGCGTCACAGAAAGAACTGCACACATTATACACGCATCATTAGAAACATACTGAAGAACACGACACGACATTAACGAAGAAACGATGTTGGAAACACTACGGCCTACAAACGCTTGAATATTATACGCACACTGTGTTGTCTGCGGAAATGATATACACAGTTGACACGACACACTGGACACTTGAACACAGTTGATGCTCAACAGTCAACGAAGACAATGATACCGAACATGAACATATTTACTGCCGACACTCTATCAAAAATGCATTATCGGCGCAAAGTACAGTTGCTACTGACATTATTTGTTCTACATTGCTTTAAACATTGACACTTGAGGACGGGGGATGCTGAAGGATGATATACAACATTATGAAAATTAAGTTGACACAGTACGCCATGATGCAAGTAATGTTCAACAACGATCGTCACTGAAACTTCACTACTGTCACATACGAACATTGAACGTTACAAACTTTACACAGTACCACTTCATTACTTTGAACTTTACTCTTCACGGGAAACTTCAATATATATTTACGAGTTACAACGGGATATCTGACAGAATACATAGAGACACGTTATCATTACACCTCAGCATGCAGGAAATCTAACACGTGTACACTCACTTGATTTGAAGTCGAAGCATACAGATAGACTTTAATGTCACATAGTACCCAATTGTTCAAGGGATTTAATCGATAACGATTCACATTGGGACAGTTATAGTTATTATATCGGGACATTAAAGGACATTATACACATCAAGATACTACTGGACACTACACTGCACCTGAAATGTATCGAGACGTTACATGTTCCTCAAGACTCTGACGCCAGGACAGACGTACACTATCACACGGATTGACAACTACCATTTTTCATCGTGACACCAGACACAGTCAGCTTGTTCACGCATTGGACTTTATGTACCAGAACTGGATGCAAGCAGATCTACTGATTCCACTGTAGGCATCATTCTTTCCGATACCTACAGCAGCCTAAAGTGATTACAATAAGGCTGCAGTAAAACTCAAACTTCGTCGGTACACCACAACCAACTACGTGTTATGGGTTGGTCACTATGCTACACAGTTCCTCTTGTATATTTAAACCAGCACACCAATACTTGAGTGCTGATGACGGATCATTCTTTATCGAACTGACACTGATCTGATCGACACACAATTATTCTATATCAATTTTCGAGCGATGAATGTTATCTACGTTCAGGAGAGGCGGAAAAAGGCCAGTAACTTGTGTTGTTGATTAGTATGATGTTGAATCTTAATAAGGCACTATTTATCAATATTTTTTGTGTGGGCGGTTGGAAGGGCTTGGATGAACTTGATTGGTTCATGAAGTGATTTGTGTGTTGATTTGTGTGTCGCCAGGTCATTACGAATTACATTTTTGTTTTGATCTTGTGGGCATCACCACAATACTATTGTCTTGTCATAACTATAGTAGTTTAGTATGTGCGTTACCTGTCCAAAAAAAAAAGGTGGATAAAAAAAAATTTTTTATTGTTTGTGAACATGTATTCGCGTCACTCGTCATTCGTCTTTTATGATTGTTAGTTGTCTTGTGTTGCATATATATTGTATATTGGATATATTTATTCATATTTATTTCTCTAGTTATATTTATTTCGATCATTATAGAGATATCTGATTGATTTTGTTTTTGTGATGTTCGAATTGACACTACAAATTTAATTGAGTTACATTTACTCAATTGTGTTACAACATTTACCTTACTATCTGAGTGATAGTGATCTGAGACAATATTACAATTTTGTCGATTCTTTTCTTCTCTTGCATACTTCCATATTTATTTCAGCTAGATAGTTCATTTTACAGGTAAGACAATAGGACAAGATGTCTACACTACAACATTTCATTGAATTAGGTTAAAGGACTGGGTTAACTGGTTCTGACCTTAGAGATTGGGCAAAGCATGAGCTCAATGAACAACAAAAACGTGACAAAGAAACTAGACAACTCCAGCTTACAGCAGAGAAGGAAACTAGACAACTCCAGCTTACAGCAGAGAAGGAATCTAGACAACTTGAAAAAGAGGAAAGACAACTACAAGCTACGCGTGAAAAGGAAGAAAGACAACTTCAACATACACGCGAGAAGGAGGAGAGAGAATTAAAGGAAAAGGAGATGGCTTTGGAACGTGAACGAATGGTGGCTAGGGAAAAAGAGTTAATTATGGAGATGCAAATAAAAGAAAAACAATTGGCGTTTGATAAGGAAAGACTGGCTACAGAGACACTCTGGAAGGACAAAGAACTCGAAGGTAACTTAAAGGTCAAGACTCTGGAGATGGAACGTGGAGCTGAAATCGAACGAGAGAAAATGCTGGCTAAGCAGAACGATCCTGTGAAAAAGTACCAAGGTTTATTCAGGAATTTTCAACAAGGTGATTCCGTTAGTTCATGGATAACGAATTTTGAGGTGCTCGTAAAGTATTATAAGGTACCGGAGAAGGATGTACCGATTTTATTTCACCGTCACCTCGCGTTAGAGCCGTTGAAAGTGATCGAGTTAATTCCTGAGGATTTACGTACAAATTACAAATATATGCGCGATCGTGTGCTGTCACATTTTTCATTAGACGAATCTGGATTACGTACAAAGTTTAAAACACTTACACCGAAATCGAATCAAACATTCCTGGATATCGCTTCGGAAATGTCTTCTAGTTTTGATAAGTGGTGTAAGGCTGCAGATATTAATGATAGTTATGAGAAAGTGAGAGACTTAATTATCAGAGATAGAATGTTATCTGCGATACCAGAACCTATGTCAGTATTTCTTATGGAAAACAAATGTAAAAGTTTAAGTGAAATGGAGAATAAGGGTGAATCTTATTTCAATGCACATAGGGATATTTTTGCTAACTGTACACAACCTGAATTAGTGATAGGAGCAAGTGCAAAATTTCAAAGAGGAAACAGTAAGTTTAGAAAGTTTGGTAGTAGTACTAATAGAAATAGTCCTTACAATAGAGAAGGTGATAGACCAAGGAAAGGCCAATTCAACAGATGTCAGTATTGTAGATTATCGCATGGAAATTTAGAGATGTGTGATAAACATCCAGGTTATACCGCATATCTGAAGGACATTATTGATAAGAAGAGAAGTAAGTATGACTCGTTTAAAAGAAGCATTAAATGTTTCTCATGTAGGGCATATGGACACACAAGCAGGTCTTGTGCAATGAGAAAGTCCTGGAAGGAAGCGAGTATCGCATATGTGTTGTCTAGTTGTAGTAGCGATTCAGATGATCTAGAGGACACACACGCAGCCATTATAGAGTCATAAAATAACGAAACAGGTAAAGAAAGTCATAATAGTAATGATGACATTACATCAGCCAATAAGAGACATATTCACGAAGCAAATGCAGCATACACTCGTCAAGGTACTCTGACGATACACCAAGCGTTGGTGAATGGTTTACCAACAACCTGTTTTAGAGACACAGGGTCCGATATTACAGGTGTTAATCACAAACTCATAAGAGAAAGTGATTATACAGGTAAAAGTATTGAGTGCAGGACATTTGGGGGTACAATAGAAATGTACAAAACTGCATGGGTCAGCATAAAATGCCCATACTATAAAGGTCGAGTGTGCGCAGCAGTACTACCAAACCCATGTGCTGGGTTGATAATTGGTAACATCGCTGATGTCAAAGATTACGCTCAAACTATAGAACGCAAACCTGATGTGATACTCACAACAACACAAACCTACGTATCACAAGAAGAAGGAATTACACATTCATTAAAAGTTCAACTGACTGATAATAACAACAGTGTGGCACACAAAAATAGAACAAAAGTTAAACACAATAGTTACAAACAACAGATGAAATGGGATGTTGTAACCATATTTATGACAAACATGTTGAGCTGGCTTAAATTGACCTTATCTCAGGTTACATCCATAGTCACAAACACAGTCTCACAAACAAAGGCATATATTGATGATATTGCGAATAAAAATACAGTCATTCAATCACTCAAGAAAATTTACAAACAAGTCAATGATAACAAACAAAATTACAATGCATTAATTAATGCATACTTTATTTGCTTGGCTTGTTTCTGCTACAAATTAATCAAATATACTGTATTGTCGTTATATATACGAATGAAAGTTATGACAGTGTTCAATTTAACAAAGTTGAAAAATACAAATATTAAAATACGTTTAGTACGGAAACACCATAAGTATGAAAGAAAGAAAGAGAGAAAGAAATAGAATAAAAGAGAAGAATAAAAGAAAAATAAAATGGGATGAAAGTGTTAGGTTCATATTAACACAAAATACATTACAGACACATTTACAGTCTTATTACTTAGAATTCCAAATTTCTTAGATCTAAATCTATATTTGTTCAAAGTGTTCACACTATCTCATATCTCCACACTTAGGTGTGTGAAAATAGTTTAGTTCTCTATTCTTCAGATAATTGTTAGTAACTATATTGTTATTGGAGAAACTTAATAGTTCATGATGATGAATTGGTTTAAGGATTTATTTTTGTTGAGTCATAATATTAGAATATAATTCTGAGTTATTTTCTTAGAAAGTCTTAAATCTTTGAAATGTATGATTTTTCACATGTCTATATCTGTATTACAGACCTATAAAGATAGTTTGGACAGAGGATCATGAGAAATTGTTACAACAAATAAAAACTCTATTTAGTACATATCCTATTTTGAAATTACCTAATAATTCAAAAGACTTTGTTTTACAAACGGATGCTAATTTACATGCTATTTCAGCTGTATTACTTCAATTACATGAAGGGAAACTACATCCTATTCTTTACTTCAGTAAGAAGCTATCTGAAACTCAGAGAAACTATGCTGTTACTGAACTAGAGGCTCTAGCTTTAATTGAAAGTATTGAGAAGTTCTCTAGATACTTACTAGGTAGGAAATTTCTGGTTCTGTCGGATAACAAACCTTTACAAATCTTTAAATCGGGTCATCCGAAGAACTCGAGAATACATAGATGGTCTTTACTATTACAAGATTACGAATTTGACATCTGTCACATCCCAGGAAAGGATAATAATCTTGCTGACATTCTCAGTCGGTTATAGGTGAAAGACAGATCTTTGTTATAGGTTAATTGGTTGTATTTTATTGTTCTGATCTTTCATAAGTTATTAAGTTGATAAGATATATGCACATAGCGCCTTATTAGAGAATCAATGTTATAACAATCAAATTCATAGGTAAATTATTATTACAAATAGAATGGAGGCGAATAGGTACATTTGTGACTAATTTTACATTCACGACAGAATCAGCGTGAGGATCAAAATGATCAGACTACACGTGATGCATGCTTGGGACATGGTATATTCGGTGATCAAATTACCAAGTATTTCGTTGTGAACTTAACTGTCTTTATTCTATATGGTGATAGTTTATTAATAAGTTGTTCATTATTTTATGGTTGGATTTAAATAATACTTAGAAAATAATTACCATTGGGGATTGGTTAATTCGACGATATTAATTATTGATTGTTATTTGCATTAAGAAGGTTGTGTATTATTAATTAATATTATGGTATATGGATCACTTCAAGAAGGGCCAAAGAATAAGATACAATCAGAAAAGGATCGATGAAATTTTCAAGGTGGAAAGCAGATAAGGCTACCCTACCCATAAAGATAAGTTGGAAAAAGAAATGATTATATGGTACGAGAACAACAACAAGGATCAGCTACAAATAACATGGTTACTGGGAAAAACTTCATTATTACCCTCGTCCGAAACTCATGGTTATACCTAGAGCTAGGACACACTTGTCATTAGGACAAGGTAGGGACTAATATGTTTATTAGTTGGTTTGATTGCCCATGATCAGCCACACAACGTCCAACGGAGGGATTGGACAGGTGGGCGTGCCCGTTATGTAGCTTTTAAATTATTTTTTTTTGAGGGTTGGTAACGTGGTAGATCCTAGAACTATGTGGTTGTGGGTTAAGGAAAATGATGGCCATAGTTGTACATATCATATATACATATTTAGAGGAGAAAAACATTAATCGGGGAGGGGGCATTATGCCACACAGCGGCCACACGCCACCAAATAGAAAGGGATATTCCCAGACAAGTCACAAAACTAGATGACCATATGAGAGACTAGGGCCGATGTGGACGACGTCATAACACGGCAACGGGAGACGCTTCGGGAGAGGACATCAGGACAGCGGTGTTTTCTATGGGCTCCGTGTTGGAGAGGATAGGATCTGGTTTGTCGCAATCTTCTTAGTGAGCGAGGAAATCGTCTGTTGTCTCACATTCATACAGTGATGGGACCGGGACAGGAATAACCCTTAGACGAGTTAAACGCGGCTGGTAAATCCTTGGGAAAAGAGCGACCTTCCGGAAGCAATGGCAGAATTCGGGAACTGAGTCTGTATAACTGTATAACCACCCGTCCCCGTCTTCAGGGGCAGGTTATAATATGGAATAGCGTTCTTTGTTGTTCTGCGAGAGCATGTAATAAATGCCTCAAATTGCCGTCGGCTGGTTTGCGTCTGTTTCATCAAGGTGAGCGCTGTTTAGTATTTGGTTGTTGAGTACGAGCAACTTTATGTCTTGGAGTTGAGATGCGTCGGCATGTGTCAAGACATCTATCTTGTACAATTGTGGCGTAAACAATTCCTTGTGAATGTATGTCCCACTTTTGGCAGGAAACTGTCATGTAGATGTCTTGTCCAACAGATGTAATGTACCGTTATTGTTGAAGTTTGTTTGTCTACAAATAACTAAGTCCTAAAGTCCTAAAGACTAATTGAACTGATATAGGTCACAAAATGACATAAAATATAGGGAAAGATCTATGTGACGGATGAATAGCACACTGGCAACATTATGTTGAGTGAGAGGGATCCTCAGTTGTACAGGCGCTAATGGTTCAGATCTTCTCTGGCCTTGGGTGAACTAGTTACTTCTTTTATAAATTTCTGTGTAGATACATAGTGGTCTCACAGTGGGGGTTTGAGCCAAAGAAAATGTTCTCCAAAACAGGCTATTGCGGGAATGATTAGCTCATTTGAGTGACCTCTAGACAAAACGTGCTAAATCATATCCTTTATCTTGTTATTTATTATTCAAGATATATCTCCAGAGAACACTACAAACTAGGTCCTCTGTCAATCATCTAATAATTTGTCACAGACATCATACTGTTTGAAGATGTTAAACATATTTTGCAAAAGGCAAAAGACACGGCACCAGGGCCTGATGGTGTCAGGTATGGCCACATGAAGGCTTTGAGCGATGTAGACCTGAAGGAGATGGCCGGCTGCTTTAATCAGAGCATTAGGACAGCGTCAGTACCGCAGGATTGGCTGCATAGCTATCTCATCCCTCTCCCAAAACCATACAAGGATCATTCAAAGCTTGCCGGCTTTAGGATCATCACCCTTCAAAATACATTTGGGAAGGTTTTAGAGAAGATAGTCGCTGTTAAGCTGCAGGATTTTTTGGAAAGGGGGAAGCTTCTTCCAAGAGGCCTGGGGAGCTACAGGCCAGAAAAAGATACCTGGTCAAATGCAGCCACCTTTGCCTTTGACGTTTATGAGGGGTTCCAGAGTAGACAGGAAACGATGGCGGCAGCGCTTGATCTTGAAGATGCGTACAATAGAGTTCGCTATGATATTTTGATGACCGCACTTATGGAGAAGGGGGTCAATCCCTGGTTGGTGAACTGGATAGCAGCCGTCCTGCATTCTCGTCAGGTTGCTCTCCGTCTGGGCGCATGGACCTCAGAGCAACATATTTTAACCCCGGGACTGCCACAGGGATCTGCAATCTCACCGGTGCTCTTTAATGTGTATACGAGCAAGTTTGCATACCTAGAAGCACCAGGGGTTGGAAGGATTCTAACATTTGCAGATGATATTCTTGCATACAGGCAGGGGAGAAATAGGGATAAAACAGCCCAGGAGCTACAGGTGACAGTAGACAAAGGGATTGACTGGTGCACTGAAATGAGTGCTGTCATCAACCCGGAAAAGGCGGGGGTGTTGTGGTGCTCTCTGGACAACAGGATTGTGAGAGATGATACCCCAAGCCTCACGATAGATGGTAGAAGCGTCAACAGAGAGATCAAACTGAAGTATCTGGGAATCACATTTGACAGGAGTGTGTCCTTCAAGGACCATGTGGAGACGGTTGTGACAAGATCTCAAAAGGGACTCAATGCACTTAAAACTATGGCTGCAATGGACACAGAGCAGAAAATGCTCTTCACACTATACCAGCACTTGATCCTCTCAGTGATTGATTATGGACTAGGACTGCTCACTGTCTCAAAGAGTCAGCTGGTGAAATTAGAGCGCATACAGAATGAAGCGGTGCGGGTCATTCTGGGATGCACCAGAGACACTCCAGTAGTGTGTATGCATTACATCCTTGGTCTGCCTACTGTTGCTGGTAGGCACAAGGTGATGCAAGCGAAGGCATACCTCAGAGTAGCTGCAGTCACAGATCACCCGTTGCATGAGGCGCTGGACGTAGTTAAGGGTCAGAGACTGATAAGAGGGAAATCATGGATGGCTCAGGCAAAGGATACGATCAGACAGGTGTGCCCCTTGGAGAACATCAGGCGAGGAGAGGTGTGGGTCAGAGTGCCAGCCGTACAGTCAGACTTGTGCAGAGTTGTAATAACATTGAGCCGGGAGTGCAGGGAGTGGCCAGCAGGGGCCACGGAAGTGGAAATTCAGCAACTAATTCAGGAAAATTCTCGCCCGGGTGATGTGATTATCTACACGGATGGGTCAGTGTTGAGAGGTAGGAGAAGTGCCTGGGGGTTCTTGGCAAAAACTAATGGTCGGCGTTTGGTGCAGGAGAGCCTGGCGTATGATGACACTACATCTAGCTTAAGAATGGAGGTGGAGGCGGTCAGTGCAGCTTTCCGCTGGATAGAAAACACGATACATACACACATTGTGATTGTAACTGACTCAGAAAGCATGCTGAGAGGGTGAGAACAGGCAAGCTTCGTGCAGAGTGGCTTGCTTCGCTTCGGAGGTCACGGGTAGCAAGCATCACCAGGATCTTTTCTCCTGGGCATGCCTGTGTGCTGGGGAATGAACAGGCGGACAGATTGGCTGGCTCGGCAAAACTTGGTGGAGTATTGATGCATGACAAGGCAGACGTGGTTTCGGCCTTGTGGGAGCACGTGTACACCTCGGAGGAGCAGATGGATCACCATAATCTGGTAAGAATGAGACAGCGAGGTGTGACGAGGGGATCTGGCCGACGCTCGACGCTCAGAGGAAAGGCGTGACGGACATATAATCAGATTGCTACTGGAACTATTAGTGTTGGAACTCTTCGCTGGCTGCTGGGGATGGGGACGGAGCGCTTATGGGAATGTCCCGAATGCTGTAATGTCGGTTCCTAAATCAATCAATCAATCAATCCCTCTTTTCTATTATTTTGCGAATTTTTGACGTTATTCTCGCTTTTTTATCGTAGCTTTTTTTATTTGACTGAATGACATAAGTTGGATTTACCGTGAGTCGCTGAGACAAAAGCCTGGTGTTATGATAATCCCTCGTAACAATGGGAAACAAGATGGTTTTATCATAAGCCACAACGATAACATGAAATAAGTTGCTGTTTTCGTAATCCCCGGCAGAAATACAAGGGAACAATAGTAGTATAGTAGATAACTCCTTGTTTGTTTTTTTTAAAATAGGCGTGGTCAAGTGACTTATCAGAGTAGGTGTGGTGTTCAGGTGACCCCTTAAATTATAGGTACGACATTTAACATAAAACAAACGAGTCAAGTAAGGTATATAGTAATTTTAATAATCAAATATAGACAAACAATACAATGCATATTGAACAATTAAATAAGTAGTGGTATGGTCGATAAATTATCAGATTGTATTTGTCTTTTTATACACAAATATGACAGGGAAGCACGATGTTCTTGATACGTATACACAGCAGAGTCTTGTATCTTGAATCCTATATTGGTTCCCCCACCCGCCTCTTTGGTGGTGAGTACTTCCAAAAAACTGTCCTTGTTTAAGTGAGTGTTGTGTTGTTTGGTGAGTCCCTTGGTACTAATTTTATCATAATCTCCGACACAAATATACGTCTTGCTGCATAATGAGACCATCCCCTCCCCTTCGTATTCTATTTTAAATAGCCCTGGGGTTCTCTTTTCATAGACTGTGATATCCACACAGTCCTGACAGGTAGTACGGGTAGTTCTATAAACAGGGCAAACTTCATTTTCTTGGCGATGAAGGGTGGGAAAAGCTGGAAGGTAGTACCGGGAAGTTATACATTTATTTTTTGGTCGGCGAAGTGTGGGAAAATCTCGGGCGGGTGTGACGGTGGTCGGTTCATAACAGAACGGGGTGTATGAGGGGTGAAAAAAAAAGTCATTAAGTAACGGGTTGTAAAACAAACTCGTTCTTAAGAGACATAGATACAAACCAGTGTTAGAAATGGGGAAAAGGTGTGATTAAATTTTAATTAAAGTTTTAAAATAATAAATCGCAATTTTATTGCTCGCTTCACTTAATAAACAGATATAGGCTAAGTATCGGTATAGGTTAGATATATGACGTATATCAAGCTTAAATCTTGCGCAATAAAATTGTGATTTATTATTTTTAAATTTTAATTAAAATTTAATCACACCTTTTTTCCATTTCTAACACTGGTTTGTATCTATGTCTCTTAAGAACGAGTTTGTTGTGTTTGCTGTATAGTTAGGGTTAGGGTTAGGGTTAGAGGTTAGTTTAGGGTTAGGGTTAAATGATGTATAGTCAGGGTTAGGGTTAGTAAGAAAGAGTTTGTTGTGTTTGATGTATATAATGCTCTATTTTCCTTAGGCTCTTTTAGGCGATCATCGTTAGTTACTATGGTTGTCCAATGAATGCAACTCATTCGTCTCAGGAACCTAATCTCTGTTGTTTTTTCAAGTTCTTCCTAGGGGTGCTGGTCGATGACCGTATTCGTTGTCTAGAATAGCGCCTAGTAGGTTAGGGGGACAGATGATTTATCTCCATTAGGGTGGAAAATCTACCTAGTCAGCAGAAAATCGGTTGTTCTATAATCAAAGAGAATGTTAATGTTATTTGTTATGAAACGTTGAAAGTCTGTTAGATGTGGTAGAGGGTATTCAAGGGCTCAATAAGGCAGACGTGGTTTTAAGAAAGGTTGACTTCATAACAGCCACTGTTGGTTGTATGTAGACTCGCCGCTATTGCAGTTGTGAAATGACAACGTGGGAAAGATGTGGACAAAGTAAGAAATGTTATGTTAGCTAACCTTCGAGAACACCTTTTGTATTGTTGAAAGCTGGAACAATGGAAGGTTAGTGTAGCAGACATTGTGGTATAGAAAGTTGAAGACGTCAGCTTTGAGAAATGGTTCTTTGCTGACGAACACTCAGATGATATCGAAACTATCCCAGGTGGATCACAGATTGCATTGCCATAAATGTTGTTATGTCTGTTTCATTAGACCTAATGCACAACGAAGGTTTGGAGTTCTTAGTGGTGTGACATGGATAAAGTTTTGAAGCTATCTATGAAAGACTGAGATACGTTGTGTTAGAAAGGAAAAACCAAGAGTGTGGAGAGATGAGTGATTAGTCTGTATAAGTGCTTCTTTAGCAGATACGCTGGAATGGTAGGTTGGAGCTTTCCGTAATGTAAAATCAGGAAAGTGCTGACGTTGATGGTTATGTATTGTTAAATGTCTTTTCAGATAAAAGTTCAAGACACGTTTGACATAATTACAGAAGTTACATTTTTCCTAATTTTGGTAACACATTTGTATTAGTTTGGTCGACATAGTTCTTACTTTTCCATAGCTATTTTTAGTTTGGCTGACAGATTTTCCTAGTTTTTATCACTGTGGACGACAAGTTTATAAGTTTGATTGAAATATGTCTGTACTTGGTCAATATTTTTCACGTTTGGTTAACAAAGTTTCCTACTTTTCATAAGTTTGGATGTGATATTTATAACTTTGGTCAACATTTTAGTTGTGTTGGCTAATATTTTTTCCTAGATTTGTATAAGTTTGGTCGAGCTATTTCTGTATTTGGCCAACATTTTTCCCATTTGGCGCACAAAATTTTCTACTTTTTATAACATTGCATGATATATTTATAAGTTTGGTTGAAACATGTCTTTACTTGGACAGTATTTTTCACCTTTGGTTAACAAAGTTTCCTACTTTTCATAAGTTTGGACCAGATATTTATAAGTTTAGTCAACAGTTTTGTCAATTTGGCTAACAAATGTTCCTACATTTTATAAGTTTGGATGCGATATTTCTTTACATGGCCACTATTTTTCATCGTTAGCTAACACATTTTCCTGCTTAGGTCGACATATTTTTCTAAGTTTTGTAAGTTTGGTTGAGATATTTCGTAACTCGGCCACTATTTTTCCTACGTTGGGTACCATATTTTCTTATATCAGTCGACATTTTTATAGGCTTGGATGTAATATTTCTTTACTTGGTCAAATATTTTCACATTTGGCTAACAAATTTTCCTACTTTTTATAAGTTTAGTGGAGATATTTATAAGTTTGACCGATAATTTTCACATTTAGTTAACAAATTTGCTTACTTTTTATGAGTTTGGACAAGAAATGTCTTTACTTGGTCAATAGTTTTCACCGTTGGCTAACACATTTTCATACATTTTATAAAATTTGGATGCGATTTTTCTTTACTGGGCCACTATTTTTCATCTTTGGTTAACCAATTTTCTTACTTTGGTCGACATGTTTTCCTACTTTTTGTAAGTTTGGTCGAGATATTTCATACCTTGGCCAATATTTTTTCCTAATTTGGGTAACATTTTCTTATAACGGTCGACATATTTATAAGTTTGTCCATCGTTTTGCCTATTGCATTACTTGGGTCGACATATTTCTTGATGCTACTAGCATGTTTTCTTACTTGTTATAAGTTCAGATGAGATATTTCATTACTTGGCCAATATTTTTCACCTTTGCCTAACAAATTTTCATACATGTTATAAGTTTAAACGAGACATCTATAAGTTTGACCGATACTTTTTCCTATTTAGCTAACATGATTTCTTAGTTGGCCAATATTTTTTTTCTCGTTAGGTTAACACATTTTCCTAATTTGTGTAAATTTGGTGTAAATTTTTCTTTACTTGGTCAATATTTTTCTCATTAGGTTAACAAATTTTCGTAATTTTTATAAATTTGGATGTATTATTTCTTCACTTGGGCAATATTTTCCCCATTTGATTAACAAAGTTTCCTACATTTTATACGTTTGGTTGAAATATTTCTTTACGTGACCAATATTTGTCCCATTTGGCTAACATTATTTCCTACTTGGTCGATATTTTTCCCATTTGTGTAACAAATTGTCCTATTTTTTATAAGTTTGGACGAGATATTTCTTTACTTGACCAATATGTTTTCGTATTTGGGTAAGAAATTTTCCTACTTTTTATAAGCTTCACCGAGCTATTTCTAAATTCGGCCAACATTTTCCCCCTACTTTTTATAAGTTTGGTTGAGACATTTCCTATTTTGGTCAACATTTTCCCCATTTTGGCTGACAAATGTTCCTACCTTTTATAAGTTTAGTTGAAATGTTTCTCTGTTTGGTCGATATTTTTTCGCACTTGGTCAAAGTTTCTTACTGTTCATAAGCATGTTGGGGATATTATAAATTTGGTCGACATATTTCTGTATCTGGCCAACAATTGTATTACTTTGGTTCACGTAATTTCCTACTTCGGTTTACATGTTTCTTAGTTTGAGCAATATGTTCACCATATGGCTAACAAATTTTACTATTTTTTATAAATTTGGACGAGACATTTATAAGTTTGACCGATATTTTTCACATTTGGTTAACAAAGTTTCCTACTTTTCATAAGTATGATTGAGATATTTCTGTATTTGGCCAATAGTGTTCACCTTTGGTTAAAAAATGCTCCTACATTTTATAAGTTTGGCTGCGATACAGTGATGGGACCGGGACAGGAATAACCCTTAGACGAGTTAAACGCGGCTGGTAAATCCTTGGGAAAAGAGCGACCTTCCGGAAGCAATGGCAGAATTCGGGAACTGAGTCTGTATAACTGTATAACCACCCGTCCCCGTCTTCAGGGGCAGGTTATAATATGGAATAGCGTTCTTTGTTGTTCTGCGAGAGCATGTAATAAATGCCTCAAATTGCCGTCGGCTGGTTTGCGTCTGTTTCATCAAGGTGAGCGCTGTTTAGTATTTGGTTGTTGAGTACGAGCAACTTTATGTCTTGGAGTTGAGATGCGTCGGCATGTGTCAAGACATCTATCTTGTACAATTGTGGCGTAAACAATTCCTTGTGAATGTATGTCCCACTTTTGGCAGGAAACTGTCATGTAGATGTCTTGTCCAACAGATGTAATGTACCGTTATTGTTGAAGTTTGTTTGTCTACAAATAACTAAGTCCTAAAGTCCTAAAGACTAATTGAACTGATATAGGTCACAAAATGACATAAAATATAGGGAAAGATCTATGTGACGGATGAATAGCACACTGGCAACATTATGTTGAGTGAGAGGGATCCTCAGTTGTACAGGCGCTAATGGTTCAGATCTTCTCTGGCCTTGGGTGAACTAGTTACTTCTTTTATAAATTTCTGTGTAGATACATAGTGGTCTCACAGTGGGGGTTTGAGCCAAAGAAAATGTTCTCCAAAACAGGCTATTGCGGGAATGATTAGCTCATTTGAGTGACCTCTAGACAAAACGTGCTAAATCATATCCTTTATCTTGTTATTTATTATTCAAGATATATCTCCAGAGAACACTACAAACTAGGTCCTCTGTCAATCATCTAATAATTTGTCACAGACATCATACTGTTTGAAGATGTTAAACATATTTTGCAAAAGGCAAAAGACACGGCACCAGGGCCTGATGGTGTCAGGTATGGCCACATGAAGGCTTTGAGCGATGTAGACCTGAAGGAGATGGCCGGCTGCTTTAATCAGAGCATTAGGACAGCGTCAGTACCGCAGGATTGGCTGCATAGCTATCTCATCCCTCTCCCAAAACCATACAAGGATCATTCAAAGCTTGCCGGCTTTAGGATCATCACCCTTCAAAATACATTTGGGAAGGTTTTAGAGAAGATAGTCGCTGTTAAGCTGCAGGATTTTTTGGAAAGGGGGAAGCTTCTTCCAAGAGGCCTGGGGAGCTACAGGCCAGAAAAAGATACCTGGTCAAATGCAGCCACCTTTGCCTTTGACGTTTATGAGGGGTTCCAGAGTAGACAGGAAACGATGGCGGCAGCGCTTGATCTTGAAGATGCGTACAATAGAGTTCGCTATGATATTTTGATGACCGCACTTATGGAGAAGGGGGTCAATCCCTGGTTGGTGAACTGGATAGCAGCCGTCCTGCATTCTCGTCAGGTTGCTCTCCGTCTGGGCGCATGGACCTCAGAGCAACATATTTTAACCCCGGGACTGCCACAGGGATCTGCAATCTCACCGGTGCTCTTTAATGTGTATACGAGCAAGTTTGCATACCTAGAAGCACCAGGGGTTGGAAGGATTCTAACATTTGCAGATGATATTCTTGCATACAGGCAGGGGAGAAATAGGGATAAAACAGCCCAGGAGCTACAGGTGACAGTAGACAAAGGGATTGACTGGTGCACTGAAATGAGTGCTGTCATCAACCCGGAAAAGGCGGGGGTGTTGTGGTGCTCTCTGGACAACAGGATTGTGAGAGATGATACCCCAAGCCTCACGATAGATGGTAGAAGCGTCAACAGAGAGATCAAACTGAAGTATCTGGGAATCACATTTGACAGGAGTGTGTCCTTCAAGGACCATGTGGAGACGGTTGTGACAAGATCTCAAAAGGGACTCAATGCACTTAAAACTATGGCTGCAATGGACACAGAGCAGAAAATGCTCTTCACACTATACCAGCACTTGATCCTCTCAGTGATTGATTATGGACTAGGACTGCTCACTGTCTCAAAGAGTCAGCTGGTGAAATTAGAGCGCATACAGAATGAAGCGGTGCGGGTCATTCTGGGATGCACCAGAGACACTCCAGTAGTGTGTATGCATTACATCCTTGGTCTGCCTACTGTTGCTGGTAGGCACAAGGTGATGCAAGCGAAGGCATACCTCAGAGTAGCTGCAGTCACAGATCACCCGTTGCATGAGGCGCTGGACGTAGTTAAGGGTCAGAGACTGATAAGAGGGAAATCATGGATGGCTCAGGCAAAGGATACGATCAGACAGGTGTGCCCCTTGGAGAACATCAGGCGAGGAGAGGTGTGGGTCAGAGTGCCAGCCGTACAGTCAGACTTGTGCAGAGTTGTAATAACATTGAGCCGGGAGTGCAGGGAGTGGCCAGCAGGGGCCACGGAAGTGGAAATTCAGCAACTAATTCAGGAAAATTCTCGCCCGGGTGATGTGATTATCTACACGGATGGGTCAGTGTTGAGAGGTAGGAGAAGTGCCTGGGGGTTCTTGGCAAAAACTAATGGTCGGCGTTTGGTGCAGGAGAGCCTGGCGTATGATGACACTACATCTAGCTTAAGAATGGAGGTGGAGGCGGTCAGTGCAGCTTTCCGCTGGATAGAAAACACGATACATACACACATTGTGATTGTAACTGACTCAGAAAGCATGCTGAGAGGGTGAGAACAGGCAAGCTTCGTGCAGAGTGGCTTGCTTCGCTTCGGAGGTCACGGGTAGCAAGCATCACCAGGATCTTTTCTCCTGGGCATGCCTGTGTGCTGGGGAATGAACAGGCGGACAGATTGGCTGGCTCGGCAAAACTTGGTGGAGTATTGATGCATGACAAGGCAGACGTGGTTTCGGCCTTGTGGGAGCACGTGTACACCTCGGAGGAGCAGATGGATCACCATAATCTGGTAAGAATGAGACAGCGAGGTGTGACGAGGGGATCTGGCCGACGCTCGACGCTCAGAGGAAAGGCGTGACGGACATATAATCAGATTGCTACTGGAACTATTAGTGTTGGAACTCTTCGCTGGCTGCTGGGGATGGGGACGGAGCGCTTATGGGAATGTCCCGAATGCTGTAATGTCGGTTCCTAAATCAATCAATCAATCAATCCCTCTTTTCTATTATTTTGCGAATTTTTGACGTTATTCTCGCTTTTTTATCGTAGCTTTTTTTATTTGACTGAATGACATAAGTTGGATTTACCGTGAGTCGCTGAGACAAAAGCCTGGTGTTATGATAATCCCTCGTAACAATGGGAAACAAGATGGTTTTATCATAAGCCACAACGATAACATGAAATAAGTTGCTGTTTTCGTAATCCCCGGCAGAAATACAAGGGAACAATAGTAGTATAGTAGATAACTCCTTGTTTGTTTTTTTTAAAATAGGCGTGGTCAAGTGACTTATCAGAGTAGGTGTGGTGTTCAGGTGACCCCTTAAATTATAGGTACGACATTTAACATAAAACAAACGAGTCAAGTAAGGTATATAGTAATTTTAATAATCAAATATAGACAAACAATACAATGCATATTGAACAATTAAATAAGTAGTGGTATGGTCGATAAATTATCAGATTGTATTTGTCTTTTTATACACAAATATGACAGGGAAGCACGATGTTCTTGATACGTATACACAGCAGAGTCTTGTATCTTGAATCCTATATTGGTTCCCCCACCCGCCTCTTTGGTGGTGAGTACTTCCAAAAAACTGTCCTTGTTTAAGTGAGTGTTGTGTTGTTTGGTGAGTCCCTTGGTACTAATTTTATCATAATCTCCGACACAAATATACGTCTTGCTGCATAATGAGACCATCCCCTCCCCTTCGTATTCTATTTTAAATAGCCCTGGGGTTCTCTTTTCATAGACTGTGATATCCACACAGTCCTGACAGGTAGTACGGGTAGTTCTATAAACAGGGCAAACTTCATTTTCTTGGCGATGAAGGGTGGGAAAAGCTGGAAGGTAGTACCGGGAAGTTATACATTTATTTTTTGGTCGGCGAAGTGTGGGAAAATCTCGGGCGGGTGTGACGGTGGTCGGTTCATAACAGAACGGGGTGTATGAGGGGTGAAAAAAAAAGTCATTAAGTAACGGGTTGTAAAACAAACTCGTTCTTAAGAGACATAGATACAAACCAGTGTTAGAAATGGGGAAAAGGTGTGATTAAATTTTAATTAAAGTTTTAAAATAATAAATCGCAATTTTATTGCTCGCTTCACTTAATAAACAGATATAGGCTAAGTATCGGTATAGGTTAGATATATGACGTATATCAAGCTTAAATCTTGCGCAATAAAATTGTGATTTATTATTTTTAAATTTTAATTAAAATTTAATCACACCTTTTTTCCATTTCTAACACTGGTTTGTATCTATGTCTCTTAAGAACGAGTTTGTTGTGTTTGCTGTATAGTTAGGGTTAGGGTTAGGGTTAGAGGTTAGTTTAGGGTTAGGGTTAAATGATGTATAGTCAGGGTTAGGGTTAGTAAGAAAGAGTTTGTTGTGTTTGATGTATATAATGCTCTATTTTCCTTAGGCTCTTTTAGGCGATCATCGTTAGTTACTATGGTTGTCCAATGAATGCAACTCATTCGTCTCAGGAACCTAATCTCTGTTGTTTTTTCAAGTTCTTCCTAGGGGTGCTGGTCGATGACCGTATTCGTTGTCTAGAATAGCGCCTAGTAGGTTAGGGGGACAGATGATTTATCTCCATTAGGGTGGAAAATCTACCTAGTCAGCAGAAAATCGGTTGTTCTATAATCAAAGAGAATGTTAATGTTATTTGTTATGAAACGTTGAAAGTCTGTTAGATGTGGTAGAGGGTATTCAAGGGCTCAATAAGGCAGACGTGGTTTTAAGAAAGGTTGACTTCATAACAGCCACTGTTGGTTGTATGTAGACTCGCCGCTATTGCAGTTGTGAAATGACAACGTGGGAAAGATGTGGACAAAGTAAGAAATGTTATGTTAGCTAACCTTCGAGAACACCTTTTGTATTGTTGAAAGCTGGAACAATGGAAGGTTAGTGTAGCAGACATTGTGGTATAGAAAGTTGAAGACGTCAGCTTTGAGAAATGGTTCTTTGCTGACGAACACTCAGATGATATCGAAACTATCCCAGGTGGATCACAGATTGCATTGCCATAAATGTTGTTATGTCTGTTTCATTAGACCTAATGCACAACGAAGGTTTGGAGTTCTTAGTGGTGTGACATGGATAAAGTTTTGAAGCTATCTATGAAAGACTGAGATACGTTGTGTTAGAAAGGAAAAACCAAGAGTGTGGAGAGATGAGTGATTAGTCTGTATAAGTGCTTCTTTAGCAGATACGCTGGAATGGTAGGTTGGAGCTTTCCGTAATGTAAAATCAGGAAAGTGCTGACGTTGATGGTTATGTATTGTTAAATGTCTTTTCAGATAAAAGTTCAAGACACGTTTGACATAATTACAGAAGTTACATTTTTCCTAATTTTGGTAACACATTTGTATTAGTTTGGTCGACATAGTTCTTACTTTTCCATAGCTATTTTTAGTTTGGCTGACAGATTTTCCTAGTTTTTATCACTGTGGACGACAAGTTTATAAGTTTGATTGAAATATGTCTGTACTTGGTCAATATTTTTCACGTTTGGTTAACAAAGTTTCCTACTTTTCATAAGTTTGGATGTGATATTTATAACTTTGGTCAACATTTTAGTTGTGTTGGCTAATATTTTTTCCTAGATTTGTATAAGTTTGGTCGAGCTATTTCTGTATTTGGCCAACATTTTTCCCATTTGGCGCACAAAATTTTCTACTTTTTATAACATTGCATGATATATTTATAAGTTTGGTTGAAACATGTCTTTACTTGGACAGTATTTTTCACCTTTGGTTAACAAAGTTTCCTACTTTTCATAAGTTTGGACCAGATATTTATAAGTTTAGTCAACAGTTTTGTCAATTTGGCTAACAAATGTTCCTACATTTTATAAGTTTGGATGCGATATTTCTTTACATGGCCACTATTTTTCATCGTTAGCTAACACATTTTCCTGCTTAGGTCGACATATTTTTCTAAGTTTTGTAAGTTTGGTTGAGATATTTCGTAACTCGGCCACTATTTTTCCTACGTTGGGTACCATATTTTCTTATATCAGTCGACATTTTTATAGGCTTGGATGTAATATTTCTTTACTTGGTCAAATATTTTCACATTTGGCTAACAAATTTTCCTACTTTTTATAAGTTTAGTGGAGATATTTATAAGTTTGACCGATAATTTTCACATTTAGTTAACAAATTTGCTTACTTTTTATGAGTTTGGACAAGAAATGTCTTTACTTGGTCAATAGTTTTCACCGTTGGCTAACACATTTTCATACATTTTATAAAATTTGGATGCGATTTTTCTTTACTGGGCCACTATTTTTCATCTTTGGTTAACCAATTTTCTTACTTTGGTCGACATGTTTTCCTACTTTTTGTAAGTTTGGTCGAGATATTTCATACCTTGGCCAATATTTTTTCCTAATTTGGGTAACATTTTCTTATAACGGTCGACATATTTATAAGTTTGTCCATCGTTTTGCCTATTGCATTACTTGGGTCGACATATTTCTTGATGCTACTAGCATGTTTTCTTACTTGTTATAAGTTCAGATGAGATATTTCATTACTTGGCCAATATTTTTCACCTTTGCCTAACAAATTTTCATACATGTTATAAGTTTAAACGAGACATCTATAAGTTTGACCGATACTTTTTCCTATTTAGCTAACATGATTTCTTAGTTGGCCAATATTTTTTTTCTCGTTAGGTTAACACATTTTCCTAATTTGTGTAAATTTGGTGTAAATTTTTCTTTACTTGGTCAATATTTTTCTCATTAGGTTAACAAATTTTCGTAATTTTTATAAATTTGGATGTATTATTTCTTCACTTGGGCAATATTTTCCCCATTTGATTAACAAAGTTTCCTACATTTTATACGTTTGGTTGAAATATTTCTTTACGTGACCAATATTTGTCCCATTTGGCTAACATTATTTCCTACTTGGTCGATATTTTTCCCATTTGTGTAACAAATTGTCCTATTTTTTATAAGTTTGGACGAGATATTTCTTTACTTGACCAATATGTTTTCGTATTTGGGTAAGAAATTTTCCTACTTTTTATAAGCTTCACCGAGCTATTTCTAAATTCGGCCAACATTTTCCCCCTACTTTTTATAAGTTTGGTTGAGACATTTCCTATTTTGGTCAACATTTTCCCCATTTTGGCTGACAAATGTTCCTACCTTTTATAAGTTTAGTTGAAATGTTTCTCTGTTTGGTCGATATTTTTTCGCACTTGGTCAAAGTTTCTTACTGTTCATAAGCATGTTGGGGATATTATAAATTTGGTCGACATATTTCTGTATCTGGCCAACAATTGTATTACTTTGGTTCACGTAATTTCCTACTTCGGTTTACATGTTTCTTAGTTTGAGCAATATGTTCACCATATGGCTAACAAATTTTACTATTTTTTATAAATTTGGACGAGACATTTATAAGTTTGACCGATATTTTTCACATTTGGTTAACAAAGTTTCCTACTTTTCATAAGTATGATTGAGATATTTCTGTATTTGGCCAATAGTGTTCACCTTTGGTTAAAAAATGCTCCTACATTTTATAAGTTTGGCTGCGATATTTATAAGTTTGGTTGAAATATTTCTTTACTTGACCACTATTTTTCATCTTTGACTAACAAATTCTTCCTACTTTGGGCGACACATTTTCATACTTTTTTTTGTAAGTTTAGTTGAGATATTTCTTTACTTGGCAAATATGTTTCACATTTGGTTGACAAACTTTCTTACTTTTTATAAGTTTGGTTGAGATGTTTCTTGTATTGGCCAACATTTTAATAATTTGTCTAACACATTTTCTTATTTGAATGTTGAAATGATACATAGAACCTGTGCTTTTGTCTGGGTGTGAAAATGGCAATGAGCAGACAAGTTGTAAAACAATGGAAATATGTTTCTGGGGACAGATGCGACGACTCGTATATAGACAAATAGCAATGACTTTTTCGTACGCACCCGCTGACTAACCTTGTGAGTGTTTTAACAGTTATAAACCGACCTCCGTGCGACCAATGAATCACATCTCCCAGCAACCATCAGGCCACTTAATGACTTTTGTATATGGCGCCGATGACGTACGGCAGGGACCCGCCAACCTAGGATAATAGTATGGTTGTTGTGATAGTAGTAGTAGTAATGGTAGGAAGTTTTCTCGGACATCGGCACCCGTTTACAAAACACGGGGAAGGATGCGTTGTTCGCAGTCTCTGTACCTTTGTGTTAGATTGTGTATTTATTCGTCTATGCTTGTGAGTGTGTATGTGTCATTGTTATTGTGATGTCTCTGTACTTGTCTGTATGTGTCTGTGTGTATACGTTTGTCTATTCTTGTGATGCTGCCGTACTTGTGTCTTTGTTCTTGTGTGTGTGAGTTTTACACATGCCGATAAAGACTTGTATCTCTACCAATACAACCGCTACTATTGCTGTCGCTACAACTACCTATATTGTTACTACTATTACTACTGTCGTTTCACTACCCATTACCCACTACTATGTCACTAATAGTACTTTCCCCACATTTAAGTGGTCACTCGACCATTTGACCACTACTTGACCACCCCTTGACCACCGCTGACCACGTCATTACTTATTTTACCATCACCGTTTCATTACACGTACTTTCCTCTAGATTTTAAGTGGTCACTCGACTACTTGACCACTACTTGACCACTGCTTGACCACCTCTTGACCACGTCAATGATCACTTTATCCACTACCGTTTCACTACACATACATTCCGCGACAATTTAAGTGGTCACTCCACCAATTGACCACTACTTGGCCACTACTTGATAACTACTTCACCACCATTTGACCATCTCTTAATCATCACCATGTCACTATACCAACTTTCCCCGACAATTTAAGCGGTCACTCGACTATTTGACCACTACATGACCGCTACTTGACCACTACTTGACCACGTCATCGATCACTTTAACAACACCGTTTCACTACACGTACCTTACCCTACAATTTAAGTGGTCACTCGACTACTTGACTAAAACTTGACCACAACTTTACCATCTCTTGATCATCACCTACTTTCCACTAAAATTTCCTAACTTTACCACTTGACCACAGCTTGACCACTGCTTGGTCACCTCTTGACCACGTCATCTACCACTTGACCACTACCATGTCACTACAGTACTTTCCTCCACAATTTAAGTGGTCACTCTACTACATGACCACTGCTTGGCCACTACTTGACCACCTCTTGACCACTTCATCTACCACTTGACCACTACCATGTCACTACAGTACTTTCCTCCACAATTTAAGTAGTCACTCGACTACATGACCACTGCTTGACCACTACTTGACCGCTGCTTGACCACTATTACCTGCTACCCACCCCTTAACACTGAATGACACTACACCATATACATTACAGTCAACTGCTTTACTTTATAAGGTTTAATTTGTAACACGCGTGATGCTAGTGAATAAGCCACTACGACCCTCTACATAGCACTAATAGCCACCCCTTATCAACTAATTTCACTAACCCATACCCACTATGACTACTATCGGTACCGCAACTATTCCTTCTATTCCTACTAATGTACACCGCCAATGTGCTAACAGTTTAAAATATTTTAACACACCACTCACCAACGTTTTTACAACCCGTTACTTAATTACTTTTTTCCACCCCTCATACACCCCGTTCTGTTATGAACCGACCACCGTCACACCCGCTCGAGATTTTCTTACACTTCGCCGACCAAAAAAAAATTTATAACTTCCCGGTACTACCTTCCAGATTTTCTCACACTTCCCCGCCAAGAAAACTGAAGTTTGCATTGTTCATAGAACTACCCCTACTACCTGTCAGGACCGTGTGGATATCACAGTCTATGAAAAGAGAACCCCAGGGCTATTTACACTAGAATACGAAGGGGAGGGGATGGTCTCATTATGCAGCAAGACGTATATTTGTGTCAGAGATTATGATAAAATTAGTACCAAGGGACTCACCAAACAACACAACACTCACTTAAACAAGGACAGTTTTTTGGAAGTACTCACCACCCAAGAGGCGGGTGGGGGAACCAATATAGGATTCAAGACACAAGACTCTGCTGTGTATACGTAACAACAATATCGTGCTTCCCTGTCATATTTGTATATAAAAAGACAGATACAATCTGATAATTTATCGACCATACCACTACTTATTTAATTGTTCAATATGCATTGTATTGTTTGTCTATATTTGATTATTAAAATTATTATATACCTTACTTGACTCGTTTGTTTTATGTTAAATGTCGTACCTATAATTTAAGAGGTCACCTGAACACTACACCTACTCTGAGGAGTAACTTGACCACGCCTATTTTTTTTATCAAGGAGTTATCACCCTTTGAGGCGCACATCGCTTTTGCGCCTCAAAAATGCACGGGCTTTCTGATTTACTATACTACTAACAATAAACTGAAACACGTTGGTTTTATAAGCTGTAGCAAAAAGAAGAAACAAGTTGGTTTAACAAGCTGTAGCAATGAGCTGAAACACATTAGTTTTATCAGCTGTAGCAATGAGCCGAAACACGTTAGTTTTATAAGCTGTAGCATTAAGCTGAACAAGTTAGTTTATAAGCTGTAGCAGTAAGCTCAAACACATTAGTTTTATAAGCTGTAGCAATAAGTCGAAACAAGTTAGTACATAAGATGTAGCAATAAGCTGAAAGAAGTTAGTTTTATAGTCTGTAGCAACAAGCTGAAACAAGTTAGTTTTATCAGCTGTAGCAATAAGCTGAAACAAGTTAGCTTATAAGCTG
Source organism: Cepaea hortensis (assembly GCA_963921405.1). Lineage (NCBI taxonomy): Eukaryota > Metazoa > Mollusca > Gastropoda > Stylommatophora > Helicidae > Cepaea > Cepaea hortensis. The sequence goes on along the minus strand of OY992884.1, from coordinate 84,571,140 downwards.
TAGCAATAAGCTGAAACAAGTTAGTTTATAAGCTGATGCAATGAGCTGAAACAAGTTAATTTATAATATGTAGCAACAAGCTGAAACACGTTAGTTTTATAAGCTGTAGCAATAAGCTAAAACACATTAGATTTATAAGCTGTAGCAATAAGGTGAAACACGTTAGTTTTATAAGCTGCAGCAATAAGCTTAAACACGTTAGATTTATAAGCTGTAGCAACAAGTTGAAACACGTTAGATTTATAAGCTGTAGCAATAAGCTGAAACACATTAGTTTTATAAGCTACAGCAATAAGCTGAAACACGTTAGATTTATAAGCTGCAGCAATAAGCTGAAACACGTTAGATTTATAAGCTGTAGCAACAAGCTGAAACACGTTAGTTTTATAAGCTGCAGCAATAAGTAGAAACACGTTAGATTTATAAGCTGTAGCAATAAGCTGAAACACGTTAGTTTTATAAGCTGCAGCAATAAGCTGAAACACGTTAGATTGATAAGCTGTAGCAACAAGCTGAAACACGTTAGATTTATAAGCTGTAGCAATAAGTAGAAACACGTTAGATTTATAAGCTGTAGCAATAAGCTGAAACACGTTAGTTTTATAAGCTGCAGCAATAAGCTGAAACACGTTAGATTTATCAGCTGCAGCAACAAGCTGAATCACGTTAGATTGATAAGCTGTAGCAACAAGATGAAACACGTTAGTTTTATAAGCTGCAGCAATAAGTAGAAACGAGTTAGTTTAGAAACCTTAGCAATAACCTGACACACGTTGGTGAAGTCATCTTAAGATATGATGAGGTGGTTTGGCGAGTTTCTTCTTACCCGCCTATACTGTTCAGACAATTCTATTAAAAGTCTGCAAATAGTACTAAACCTATTTGATTGAAAATTTAAGTAGAAAGAGTACTTTACACTGAAATTCGGAAAACATTTTAGTTTCCATACACTATCCAGTGCCGTCCACCGGGCGCTGGAACGCAAATTATTCCTCCCCACGACGCTTGACGGCAGAAGTGGAAGATGATGATGATGATGACATTTTAGTTTCCATGTCTCATTTGGGGAAGTTAATTACATTTTATTGTTCATTTATTTAAACTTGGTATAGAATTCTGTCTGACCCCACATTCAATGTTGCTGGTTAGAATGGATTCGCAGGAGCGCGAATCTGCAAAGGAAAATGCAGACCACAAACCAGATATTGTCCAATAAGGCAACATAAGGTCTTCATTACAGGCCATTTTCAGTGAAAGCTCAATCCATTTGTCTAATTAGCACGCCAGCACAAAACGGCATCTCCCAATATTAGCCAGATTACATTTTCCCGTGTTGGCCAAACAATGGCGGCCGACTACAGCAGCCTCCCAGCAAGCAAGCAGATTTTCAAAAAGAATAATAAATTTGACATCACCCGCGGGGAAACCCCCTTATTTTGCAGGCCCTCTGAGATTTCTAGAACGATTATTCTGATTGGACAACATGGCAGCGCGTGAGCTGCAGTCTCGCGTGAGATATGGTGTTTCCCTGTCTCTCTGTTTAAGTAAAGCAGGAACGAGCACATTAGGAACAGCACTCAGGAAAAGTGCCTGGACGGCCATTGAGATCCAATCTCTCGCCAGCAAAAGTCACGCGACAGAAGAGCACGTGCTAATAAACAAAATGACTATCGGCTCGATGAAATCTGTGGTTACAGTTGATGTCATGTGACAGCATCGACAGCTGCATTCACAGATTTGCACACCCCAGGGTAAACACCATCAGCGCCGTTCGGTACAAAGATAACAACTTTACATCAGATGGCAGGATAGAAATATAGATGTGGTTGTAATATGCGTATCAATACTATAGCGTGGAATTCTCCCTTGATAAATGTTACTTTCCCGCTCTATAAATGTAATGTAACTGCGTTATTAGTAGGAGACGGAGTCGAGTTGGGTCATCTTCAACAACCAGCGAAGATTCCCAATACTAATGGTACCAGCTGCAGTTTGACTATGTGTCCGTCGTGCCTTTCCCCTGAATGCCGAGTGTCGGCCAGATCCTCTGATCACTCCCTACCCCACCATTCTCTCCAGACTGTGATGACTGATCGGTTCTTCGACATTCTTGACATGATCCCAAAGGGCCCTAACTACATCTGTCTTATCGTGTGGTAGACTCGCGCAATCATAAATACACACCTACGCGCATATGCACAGGCACATCCACATACATATAAATACAGAACAAGGCACACTAATACAAATGAACATGCATACAACACGGGGCACACACATACGCAAATACATAATTTCACACACACACACACACACACACACACACACACATACACACTCGAACATACAAACATATTTAGTAACAGACACACATATTCAAAAACGTCTTACAGCTGATACTACAACAGTAACCCACAACCTGACACACACACACACACACACACACACACACACACACACACACACACGTGCATACATACACACACACACACACACACACACATGCACACCCGCATACACAGAGACACACAACCGTTCACACTACCGTAAACACTTCAGAAGCCATGGTGAGGATTGAGAGGATGAGAGCGAGAAGCAGCAGGAGCAACACGAGAGAAATGATGCTGTGTGAGCGAGGCTGTGGCATGGAAGCACATCATCGACACAGTTGATTCAGAAGACCGGAGCCGGATATATTGCAGGAACATGAACGCCTACGCCAGTTGGCAGGGTGCATGATGATGATGTTGACCAGTGTATCATTTATTGCTTTAGTCGTTCGTCGTGTTTCTCATCCATACATCAATACTTATTTATATTCTAAGCTTGGTACGAGGTGTCTTTTCATTTCTACAAATTTCATTTCCTAGAGCTATGAAAGCTCCTCTTATATTGTGTTTTATTATTTTAATATCTGTATCTGTCCAACCATCTTTGTCTACTGTACTAAGTCACGCTGATGCACTACACACATCAACTAATCATACTTGTGATTTCGCACACATTACACAAAACATGGAGATTTTCGGTAGCGCAATAGTTATCACGCCTGTATGCAGACCAGTGGCCTGACGTTTGAATCCCCATGAAGGCGGTTTTATTTGTTTATTTAAAAGGAAAGTAAAATTGAAACGGTATCCCAGGTTGACCCAGTGTAAAAAAAAGTACCAAGAACTGTCCTGGGAAGTAAAAGTGGCCGACGTGGTATTCACTGCAACATCAATGGGGTGCTGAGTGGTGCATGCAAATATGGGACTACCACTTGGTGTTACATTACACTTTGTGTTACAGAAAACATCACCCCATGCGTGTGAAGTTCAGAATCACAACCTCAGCTGTCCGTTAGTCTTATCATCACCATGCATACTGGCATGATATTATTTTTTACTTGTGGGTAATCTTGCCAAGAAATTAACAATCAGCTGAAAGATGCTGATGTTGACAGCGATGTCCTGTA
>OY992884.1:84390183-84562683 GCA_963921405.1 Cepaea hortensis | reverse complement strand
CAGCCAGTCCTGAGAAATAAAATAGTGAGGGTAGAGGAAAAACCCCTAGGGTGGATGGGGCGAGAGATAGGGTATTTGTGTGTGAAGTCAAGGGACTTCAGTGAGTTGAGTTTGAGATACCGAAGGAGTCGGTAGTCCACGGAGAACGGTGTTGTGTGATTCTCCGAGCTGTGAAGGCAGGCCTAAAACCCAGAGTGGGATGCATAGTATAGCAGTGGCTCCGACCCAAAGTGTGGGTTGTATTGTGGGAGATCCAGCCGTGGATAGTAGCTGGACTAAATTTCTTGTGAATTTGAGATTAAGCAGGCCGTGAGAAGCCAGTGATGTGTGCTGGTTAAATTGTGAGGAGGATATGTATATTCTATGGGTTACATTATTTCTGGATGTATAAACATGTTCCGTCTGTCCGTCTTATTTCTGGAATAAATGATTATGTGAGCCAACTCAATCTTGTTTCATGACTGGTGAAGGTGCACTTCTGGGGTGAGTTGGATTAAGAGACAGTTAGATAGCTCAATTGACACACCATGAACATCGTTACCTAAACAACGACCATCACACGACAATATCACGCAAAGATCATCAAGAACATTGAACTTATCATCAAGAACGACGTGTGACATCTGGGAGCTCGTCGCTTAGTAAGGAGTATCTGAGAGCTCGTCCGATCAAGAAACCCATTGCATTATAGACATTGGTGTCATTCTGAGATATTTGTGGGCTCTTCGCTGAGAGAGGAGTTATTATCTGGTGACTCGTTCCATCAAACTAGCAAACCCTTGACAATTTGGATTGTGTGGCTTCAAGAGGGTAATGTGAACTCTTTGTGTGTGCGCCAGATAATTCACACAGACAGACGGGGGGGAAAATCTCAAGCTAGCAGACAGTTCAAGGAAAGTTCACGACAGGTAAATTAACGGCGGTCAGCACACGTAAACAGACGAGGCGGGGACGCCAGAGAATTAACGCAGACAGGCGCCTGTGTTTATAGGTCAACGAAGAGTGTGAGGTGACGGGGAGTCACCAGGCACAAACAGCGCGTTGGTGAATACGCGGCACAAAAGTCTGCGCGGCGAGACGGGTTGGATATCTGCTGTCGGTGATAAAGACAGGATTGAAAATTCAAAGATACTGACAGGTGTGTGTGTGTGTGTGTGTGTGTGTGTGTGTGTGTGTGTGTGTGTGTGTGTGTGTGTGTGTGTGTGTGCTGAGGCAACGCACTGTGTTGTCGCAAGTTGACTGGTCAAGATTTGTCGACGCAGTTAATAGGACGGGTGGAGACACCAGCGTCCAGGTACTGGGGAAGTACATGTTTGGAAAACAGAGAAAATTGACATTTCTGAATCACCGGGAGGGGTGACAGGACGGGGGAAATTGTGAGTTTCCTCGGACAAATCGGGTCAGCGCTGTTTACGAGAACAGGTGATTGAAGGGGATTGTAACGGTACCCCTACCACAGCCGGGTGGGGCTGTCAAGGTTGTGTGGAAACTGGTTTTACAGAGGAATTTTTCACTGAGAGTGATAAAGAGAAATTGAGGTGACATTGTGAGTTGGGGGTGGAAGGAGGAAAGGTACTCAGGAAAATTTCCTCGGCCTATTGTGGTCAAGATGACTCATTGTGAATGAACAAAACAAGGTTGTTTTGAAAGAAAGCCAGACTTGATGTTTCGTCTTTGTTCAAGCCCTTTGTCATCATTATTCTGTTATGAGCAAACATTTTTAACATGGTCGTATTTCTTTGCCAATAAGGATTTATATATACAAATTTAAAGCGCTGGATATTTGGTGGCATTATTTTTTTTTTTTTTTTTTTTGTTGCTGAACTTTGCCTTTAAACGTGAGTCTATCACATAAATGATACAGCAAAGCGCCATCTCCACAACGATAGTATAAAGACGTTTGGATTATTACTGTGGTGCCACCACGTCCAAGGAAAGTACAATAACATGACAGACTGTGTCGAGACAGAACATTTTGGATAATCAATCATCATCTTCAATTTTTGCGACAGTTGGAACTTATGCTCACCACGCGAATTTAGTAACCACTCAACAAATCAATCAGTCATTTTGAAATCTAGTGTCGTAGACATTTCCAGTGGATTGCGAATAACTATTCAAACGAACAAAACCTTTTGTGACTGATTAATAAGAACTTTTGGCGACGTATTAATAAGTACATATTTGTCGGCCAACCATCTCAACATTTTTGTTTGCTCTCCTCGTTAACTGTCGTTATCGTTTGTAGACTTATATATATGGATATGTTTTACATGTAGTTGTTGATAGGCACTTTTTGCGATCTCTATCTACATCAGGATAGGCCTTGCAAAACGTGGATATTTCTAGTTCTTACGATATTTTTGTATGGAAAACGTTAATGAGTTAACGGGTCGTGCAGTGGCATTGGAGTCCTAACTAATATCTATAGACGTGTTGTCTGACGTCACAGCTGTGTATATTTTGAAGATATATTTTTTTCTCTTCTTTCTTTTCGTTATATTTACATATGATATTTGGGGTGGTCGGATATATGTTATTATTGTGATCTTTCGTCATGTCTGCTGTCTAGTGGTCTTTGTCAGTTTATATTTATATATTACGCGCACTGTGGGTGTCCCTACACAAGCTTGTGGTTGTTACTGTGGTTTATTTCTTTGTGATCACCGTCTCCGTGTATTTGGCTTGTGAGTCTAACGTTTTTATAGAAAACACTTAGTGTTATCATTCATTCGTTTTGTATATGTATTTATATGTATGTTTAACGATATTTCCAGAAATGTTATACAACTGTTTGTTATAGATATATGCGCGGGAGTAGAGGTGATATTTTCCCCTCACTACCTAGTGCGTGAGTACAGGGTGACATTATTAGCACTACGAATTTACGTACACAGGGAGTGGTAGTGTACTTATTGAAGGCACACAAAGACTAGTAGCAGAGTCTTTACATTTATAGTTGGCTGACAGACAGCAACGTGTCCACAAGTACAAGATGCCTACTTTAATGGAATATATTGAAGCAGGTGAACGAATAGGCCTGAAAGGTAAAGAGTTACAGGAGTATGCAGAAGCAAAAGAACAAAAACAGACGGAAAGAGAGGAGAGGCATAATGAACGCGAGGCAAAGCGTCTACAGGAAGAGACACAAGTAAAACTAGCTGAAATGGAAAACAAACGTCTACAGGAAGTAAAGTTAGCTGAAATGGAAAACAAGTATCTACAGGAAGAGAAAGAGACACAAGTAAAACTAGCTGAAATAGAAAACAAGCGCCTACAGGAAGAGAGAGAGAGAGACACACACACACAAATGGAACTTGAAAAGTTAAAACACACAAATGCGGTGGAAATCGAGAAAGAGAAGATTAAGGTGGAAGCTGAAATTGCTCTCAGAAAATTGGAACTATCTTCAAAAGGTCAAAGTGAGGAAAGCAGAAGACCTTCACAGTCATCACAACGATTGAAACTGCCATACTTTACGGACCGGGATTGTCTTGAGGCCTATCTTTCGAGATTCGAATCATCTGTGAAAACTCTAGGCATCCCGGAAGCAGAATATGCGATGCGGCTGGGCGAATATTTAACGGGTAAGGCACTAGACACCATGTTCAATTTACCTGTAGAAGAAAGGAACAACTACACTATCTTACGTCAACGTTTGCTGACAAAGTTCCAACTAACTGAACATGGATATAGAACAAAGTTTAGACAGTTAGTGCCAGAGACAAATCAAGACTTCACAGACTTTGTTAACACAGTAAAGAACACATTTAACAAATGGATGGAGCTCGCAGAAGTAGGGAAAGATTTTAATAAATTAGTAGATTTAGTGTTAAGAGACAAAGTATTAGCTTCATGTAATACCAATTTAGTGGCTTTCTTTGAGGAACGTAAGCCAAAGGACATAGACACAATGTCTCAGTTAGGGCAAAACTACATGACTGCACATCCTAACGTGTCTATTGGGAAACTAATGAGTGAGGAAATAGTCTGTGCAGCGTACACTAAACAGGACCAGAATCCAGTCATCAGACCAAGGGCGAAAAGTGTGGATTCAGCACAGAAAGGTGAGCAGCAAGAACTTCAAGATAATGGTTTCCGAGGAAACAATGTTGGTAGAGTAGGACGGCACCCATATAGAAGAGGGAATTTCCAGAGACGTCCAAATTATGCCGGATGTTGGAATTGTTGAAGCTGGAGACACAAGGCAGCAGAGTGTGATGCACGACCATCAGATGGACCAATGAACAACAGTAAAAAGGAGATCACTTGTTTCAAATGTGGAAGGAAGGGGCATGTCAGCCATCAATGTAGGATGAGAGAAACAGAGCACTCAAATGCAGCGCAAGTAATTGAGACGCTGAACAATGAAGATTGTAGTGGGTGCAAACCTCTTTTTGAAAAAGACAGTCAGCCAGTCCTAATATGTGGTCATACAGTGAAAGCAGGATCAGCAGTGCATGAAGGAGGAAGTCTGAAGATGCACCATGGATTTGTGAATGATAGGCCAGCGTTAACAATTAGGGATTCCGGATGTACGTCCATCGGAGTTAGAAAGAGTTTAGTGCATCCCTCGGATTATACAGGGAAAAAGATTAGATCCATAACATTTAATGGGACAGTAGAGTTCTACCCATTAGCCATAATAACAGTAAAAACACCATATATCACTGGAAGAGTGACAGCGTGTGTTTTGGACTCACCAGTGGCTGATTTGATCATAGGAAATGTTATAGGAGTTAAAGATTGTACAGAAGAGGAAGTAGTTTATTGGGACCAAAAATATAGTGTAAGCAGTAATGAGGTAGTTACCACAAGAGAACCTAAATTAGAGAGTATAGCTGAGGTAGAATAGACACAGGAACTCAGGACAAGGATAGGACAACTGAGCAGGTGAGAATGGATCCCAAATATAGTGCTAGTGAATCCCAGAGACAAGATACTACTCTGAACAAATGTTCCCCAGGGTGTAGGAGAGTAGAACATAGGCAGTCAAAGAAAGGTAGATGGTGCTTCGAGAGGAAGAACAATGTTCTCACTCGCCGCTTTTCAGATAGTGGAACTGCACGTGGGCAAGAAGCAGTACCTTTAGCACATAGAGACCGATATACTAGAACAGCTCAGGATAGTGCATGTGCAGGGCACATAGGCATAAGGCGTATGCAGCAGAAAGCAAGGTGCCAGGTATATGGGCCAAGATTGACTAAAGAGTTCAGACTAAACAGAGACTCAAGTGTAATGGTGCAATATGCAGATAGGAAAGTTGAGTCAGGTCAAAAGAGTGTTCGCGACATTACTGACCCAGGGCTAGGGATAGCAAACAGATGTTGTAATTGTAGAGGTACCATGAGTCATGGGTACATGAAAGGGAGACACAGCATCGACAGGAATCAGAGGAGGGTTAATGCAAGAACAGAACCACCTGATATAGGGTCGGTACACAAATAGTATTGTGTGGTCGTGAAGTAGTAAGAGACCTGTGGGTACATAAGTATAATGCTTTCCTATGATGTATTATTATTATGTGATGTATTAGTTCGTGCATTGGTACACAAGATAGAAAGATGGTTGTATTTATGTGTGACGAATATAGGAGTGTACTATGAGCATTTGATGTATTATGTAGTGTGGTAGCTGAAGTGAGGTGGAGCCATACTTAGGGCTACCCAGGCAATATGTCTGGGTCACATGTTTAGTAAGTTTTAGTCTCCCAAAATTTGAAAACGAAGTTTTCTTTTAAGAGGGGGGGGGGGGTGATGACATAAGCCTGGGTCATTGACAGTGAGTTGAGTGACCGGGCATGAGAAAGAATGGAGATGAAAGTGGGAGACAGTAAAGTGACTGACCTGGCTATGGAAACATCAGCCAGTCCTGAGAAATAAAATAGTGAGGGTAGAGGAAAAACCCCTAGGGTGGATGGGGCGAGAGATAGGGTATTTGTGTGTGAAGTCAAGGGACTTCAGTGAGTTGAGTTTGAGATACCGAAGGAGTCTGTAGTCCACGGAGAACGGTGTTGTGTGATTCTCCGAGCTGTGAAGGCAGGCCTAAAACCCAGAGTGGGTTGCATAGTTAGCAGTGGCTCCGACCCAACGTGTGGGTTGTATTGTGGGAGATCCAGCCGTGGATAGTAGCTGGACTAAATGTCTTGTGAATTTGAGATTCAGCAGGCCGTGAGAAGCCAGTGATGTGTGCTGGTTAAATTGTGAGGAGGATATGTATATTCTATGGATTACATTATTTCTGGATGTATAAACATGTTCCGTCTGTCCGTCTTATTTCTGGAATAAATGATTATGTGCGCCAACTCAATCTTGTTTCATGACTGGTGAAGGTGCACTTCTGGGGTGAGTTGGATTAAGAGACAGTTAGATAGCTCAATTGACACACCATGAACATCGTTACCTAGACAACGACCATCACACGACAATATCACGCAAAGATCATCAAGAACATTGAACTTATCATCAAGAACGACGTGTGACACAGACCCTTTCCAAATAACATCTGGCTTGAAACAAGGTGATGCACTATCGCCACTACTCTTCAATCTGGCTCTATAGAAAGTTGTGTGGAAGATAAAGGAGGAATGTGATACTGGAGGAACATCCAAGCTGCTTGGTTATGCAGATGATATAGATATTATAGGGGAAAATGAACAAAAGACATTGGAAATATTGACTCACTTAAAGGAAAACGCCCAACAGATGGGGCTGGTTATCAACCAAGATAAGACAGAATATATGGTAATTTCAAGAGAATGAATGGCTAAAAACTCTGGCCACATACAAACAGATAATATGACCATTAAAAGAACGGAAACATACAAATACCTGGGTACAATCTTCAACTGCTCCAACATCATAAGGGAAGAAATACAAACTAGAATCAATTCTGGAAATAAGATATACTATGCACTACAACATCTACTAAAATCAAATGCGCTATCTCGTAACACCAAAATCACAATATACAAAAGACTGATCAGACCAGTTGTGCTGTATGGCTCTGAAACCTGGAGTAAAACGAAAGGAGATGAAGCCTTGTCACAAAACCTTTGAGAACAAAGTTAAGACGCATCTTTGGACCCATTAGGGATACACAAAGTGGAGAGTGGAAAAGAAGAAGTAACAAAGACATTTATGATCTGTTTAAGTCATCGCTAATCACTGGTATCATAAAGGCTAATAGACTACAATGGCTGGGGCATATAGAATGAATAGAAGATAATAGGGAAACAAAACTCGCTTACACTCAGGAAATAAATGACCGTAGACCCCGAGGTAGACCAAGAAGACGGTGGAGAGACAATATATATAGAGACCTACAAGCACTTGGAATCAACGACTGGCAAGAGAAGGTCAACCAGAGAGACGAATGGAGACGGATTGTATCTGCAGCAAAGAACCTCAATGGCTCGGAACGCTGAAGAAGAAGAAGAAGAAGAAGAAGAAGAAGAAGAAGAAGAAGAAGAAGAAGAAGAAGAAGAAGAAGAAGAAGAAGAAGAAGAAGAAGAAGAAGAAGAAGAAGAAGAAGAAGAAGAAGAAGAAGAAGAAGAAGAAGAAGAAGAAGAAGAAGAAGAAGAAGAAGAAGAAGAAGAAGAAGAAGAAGAAGAAGAAGAAGAAGAAGAAGAAGAAGAAGAAGAAGAAGAAGAAGAAGAAGAAGAAGAAGAAGAAGAAGAAATAAATGTGAATATTCTTAAACATGTGAATCGGTACAATTATCTCGGAACAGTCACAACATCTGATGGGAGGTGCCTTGAAGAGATTAGAACAAGAACTGCTATGGTGAAGGTAGCCTTTTGCAAGATGAAAAACATTCTGACCAATAAAACAATGCCAGTTACCACGAGAAAAAGAGTGTTGAAGCGCTACATAGAACTTGTACTCTAGTATAGATGTGAAACGTGTAAGATGAGCAGGCAAGCTGAAAAACATCTGATAGCAATGGACATGTGGTTTCTGAGGAAAATGCAAAGAATGTCGTGGACGGAGAGAAATATCAAACGAGCAAGCCCTACAAGAGGCAAATAAAAAACAGCAAACTGATTAGAGAAAATAGAAGTAGACAGTCTAAAAACAGTGAATGCATAGTGAAGCAGTGAATGCATGGTGAAAGCAAGAGAAGGACATTCAGAACCCTTCACCATAAGATCCGGAGTACGACAAGGTTGTGTCCTGTCCCCTCTCTTGCTCATAACCTACATAAACAACATATGTAATGAAACCAGCCAAACAGAGACCCCCAAGACCACCGCATGACGAGAACACAGAAGAAAAACCATCTGCAAATTACACCATTAGAGAACTCCTGTTTGGGGAATACTAAGTACTAATAGCAAAATCAGAAGATGAATTACAAGACCACATGAATAGTCTAAACGAAATGTGTAGGTAACATAACATGAAAATTAGGACAAGTAAAACAGAGATAATGACTATAATTAAAGAAGAAAAAACAACAATTCACCTAAACGATCATCCCCTGAAACAAGTAAAGAGTCAAGTACCTAGGAAGTATAATATCATCAAAATCAAATGGCGAATCAGGAGACGAGATCGAAAACACATGCAATAAGGCAAACCAACTCATTGGACAAATGGCACCAATACTAAATAATAAACATGTATCAATGGTTACTAAGAAAGCACTTTACAACACTATCCTCCTATCAACTCTATGTTACCAATTCCAAACCTGGACAATGACAGAAAAAGCAAAAAGAAATACCACAACAACAGAAATGATATTCCTGAGAAGAATACTCAATGTATCAAGAAGATATAAGAGCAGAAATGAAGAAATCAAGACTAAAGTATGGGTTATAACAGCGCTAGATTTTATTAGAAGGCATCAAGTAAAATGGTTTGGCCATACAAGTAGGTTACCAACTAACAGCATACCCCAACAAGCAATGAATGATGTACAGACCAGATGGAAACAGATGAAGAGTCAGACGACGTAAACGATGGACGCAGGGAATAACAGAGTCCATGGGAATATCCATACATGAAGCCCATAATCGGGCACTCTGCCCGCTGTTTATACTTCACCTCGACACTGCAAGGTACAAGAGGATCATGATGAGATGAGATGAGAGAGTCTATTTTTTTTTTTGGGGGGGGGGGGGGGGGTGTCACGTTATGAGATGAAATAAACTAGAGAACTTGATAATAACTGGCAGGATTAAGGGGACAAGAACAAGGAAAAGGCAGAGAAGTAAATATCTGAATGGCTTGACCACGTGACATGATCGTTACAAGATCACAGAGCTTATCCACAACTCTGGTGATCGTGTAAGATGACGAAATATGACCACCCACGCTTACCGGCATGGCACATGATGAAGACTATTGATTTCTTATCTGTGGCATCACAGAATGGATGCTGTGATAGGTGGACACTGGTAGATGCGTTTCACGTGCCAGTTCAGGGGAAAGCTGTCTCACTGACGTGCACGTCATTAATTCATGTGCTCACTTTTGTCAAGCCTGGCAACAATCGTGGATCACGCGATTCTCCTAGCCGCATCAGAAACCGCCTTGTCGGCAGATCTTTGTGTCTTCCATTGACGCTTCCCTGAACAATGTACGTGCCTTCGATACAATTGTTCGCGGAACAAACGCAGGATGAGCAGTATAGTAGGGATTACTTTAATTCTTTCTCATCACAATGCCTTATGGCTTTACAAGTGTCTCCACCTAGTTCAATGCGCGTTTTCGAACAAGATACAGTAGTCCTTTTTCATCTCATTGCGTTATATTAGCCATATGTCTAAGGCCCATACCAAAGGACTAGTGTGACAGAAGGGTATTCCGGGCTTATGTGATGCTCTATGTCAGCCGTCGTGAGTGTGTGCAGACATCTCAGGTGACCATCTTATGAGGATTGGAAAACTCCAGAAAACAATACACACAATCAACACAACCCGATACTTGTGATTTCCCACACATTACACACACCAACATAATCCCAAATATGTGATTTCCCACATATTACACACAATCACAACAACCTATACTTGTGATTTCCCACACATTACACATATAAACACAACCCAATACTTGTGATTTCCCACACATTACACATTTCAATGCAATCCAATTCGTGTGATTTCCCACACATTACACATATCAACACAACCCCAAAATTGTGATGTCCCACACATAACACATATCAACACAATCTTAAACTCTAGACACAAATATATACACATACATAAGCACATGCACGCACGCTCTTAGTCTTAGAGACAAGCAGACACAAATATATACACATACATACGTACATGCATGCACAGTCTTAGAAACAAGCAGGCACAAATAACTACACAAAAATACGTACACGCGTTCAGAAAGCAAGAGCAATCTACTGGATATAAAAGTGTTTATTAAATCACAAACATCCAATAAATGCTTGGGTTAACTGCAACATCCTATAACATACATGCAGCTAACTGTTTCTAAATCATACATTCATGCAGGCACACACACTTGGAAACATACAGATGCAAACACATGCAAGCGACGAGTGTCCGGAGAGCTGTGTTAGTCTATCGCATGCCATCAACTGAAAACGGGAAGTACAACCTTGTCAGTTTTACCACGTCCTGCTGTAGAATCTGCCGTGCAGTCCTGTTGTACCACCACTAGCTGGAGGCAAAGCTGCCATTTTCAATCATGTAACAAAATGAGGAATTCACGCCTAGGTAGTGATTTGACTCCTGATTCCCAAAGCTGGGACATTCATTTCTGGGTTCACATCAGAACTGGCACGGCAGACTAGGGTGGCAACAAGCGCAGACTCTTCTGGGATTCGGGTGAGAAGAGTTGTTTGATTTTATGGAGTTGTGTAGGTTGAGATATTAGCATAAGGACATAAAGCCACTGGATGCAACTGTCAAATATTGTAGGCGTTGCTGTTGTTATACCGGCATAGACCCTCAACATACAGAGGTCAGAAATTATAAGTTGAGACACGACACATCGACACAGAGCCACAATATTGCCAGTTATTGTAGGCTGAGATTTCAACACAACGACACAGAGATACAAGATTATCAGATTTTATAGACTTAGACATGATCACATCGACACAGAGGTATAAGATTGTCGGCTATTGTAGGTTGAGATTTGAACACATCGACACAGAGCCATAAGATTGTCAGATTTTGTAGACTTAGACATGAATACATCGACACAGAGGTATAAGATTGTCGGCTATTGTAGGTTGAGATTTGAACACATCGACACAGAGTCATAAGATTGTCAGATTTTGTAGACTTAGACATGAATACATCGACACAGAGGTATAAGATTGTCGGCTATTGTAGGTTGAGATTTGACCACATCGACACAGAGGTATAAGATTGTCAGCTATTGTAGGTTGAGATTTGACCACATCGACACAGAGGTATAAGATTGTCAGCTATTGTAGGTTGAGATTTGAACACATCGACACAGAGGTATAAGATTGTCAGCTATTGTAGGTTGAGATTTGAACACATCGACACAGAGGTATAAGATTGTCAGCTATTGTAGGTTGAGATTTGAACACATCGACACAGAGGTATAAGATTGTCAGCTATTGTAGGTTGAGATTTGAACACATCGACACAGAGGTATAAGATTGTCAGCTATTGTAGGTTGAGATTTGAACACATCGACACAGAGGTACAAGATTGTCAGCTATTGTTTGTTTGAGATATAAACATGTAGATACAGAGCTAGAAGACAAACATGTCAAATATTCTCGGTTGAAACACGTCTCCCCATGACTTTTAAAATTAGAGGATGTCAGTGCTTCTGATCTGACAAACAGGACAGCAAAAAGCGAAGAATACAGGCGTAACAATGTGCACTACAGACAGATAAATATACGGAGGGAGCATGGCTACAACTCAGAACAGCAAACACAGTCAATGCCCACTTGTTCTAAGTACTGTCTTATTTAAAGCACAACTGTTGGTTAGTCTTTCTCTTTGTTTTACTGATGTTTGAATGTATTGAATCATCATCGTCATCAAGTGCCGTACCGGCAGCGATGACGATTATGCTCTCCACGTCTGGCGATCGTCAAGAAAATATATATCAGTTTGTTTGCTGACACTTTTGATGTATTGCAAACATACATTTTTGTTGAGGTGAGCATCTCCGTCTTAAGTTACAAAATGGAAATGTGGCCTTCAGTTAGCTTATCTAACAAAATATTGTCTATGATACTTTGATAATAACATTGAAACACACACACACACACACACACACACACACATACACACACACACACACACACAAGCGTCATGTATTGTTACTACCATTCTGCCTTGTCCTGGCATATCCCAATGAAGCATAGGAGGCTCACAACCAACTCATGCCAGCCTCTTGTAGACTTGTTCATGATTGGTTGGATTGTGTAGCTATTGTCTACAGAATGGGGTGGTCAGTCTCAGTCTCACCCCCAATCCTCCTGAATCTCCCTCTTACGACATGAGTGGCAGGTTACAGTGTCTGTTCTTTGCTTTCTTATGAGCCCCGGTAACACACTGACATACTGACAACTGCTACTTTTGCCATAATAACTAATTTCATTATTAATTTTCGTGAATAAAATAAACAATTATAAATGGTATTCGTAATGTCACTCAGTCTATTGACTAGCTGGATCCTCTGGTCTCTGGTACAGTGGCAGATCCCGCCAACCACAGCTGTTTCATTTTGATTCTCTACGACGTGCCCATACGTAGTATGAAAATAAACGTAACGCCACTTACTTCTTCCCTCAGCGTCTATGAGTGTCCATCATTAAGTCTATATACATGTGTATGCTTGTGCTGATGACATGTTCGGTTATCTGAGTGAGACTTTCTTGAACCGTCAAGTTTTTACCGGAAAAAACCGTACGTCGGAAGTCGATGCTAAGAGGCAAGTTTGAATCGTCTGCCTTCAAGTCAAGACTTCAAGTTCAAGTTGTGGTCGTCAGCTCGGCTAGCTGGTGGTGATGTGTGTTTGTTTCTCCTTGTGGAATCCTCTACCAACCAGCTAGGCTGTGATTCAGCAAAGGTCCAACAGTATCCCAGTCGACATAACTCGTACGTCTAGCGTTGAATTTTGTTGTTGTTTCCAATTGTTTTGGTTTCTTTGAAATAACAAACATTCATTCATTTCATTCAATTTCAACATTCTTTGAGAAACTCAAATTAACTAAACTTGAAACTATTGATCATTAGCACGAACCATCATGATTTTAAATTTGAGTATTTACTAATGAGACTACCACAGTAGATAGGCCTTGAAAAACAAAATCTAATGGTACTTCAATGATGCCCGTAGGTCAATTCTAAGTGAAGATATTCACATTTTTGTGAAGGTGAGACGAGTTGGGATTTCTCATGCTCCTCACTCGATATTAGAGCTCTCCAGTGTGTCCATTACCTTCACCAGCGGTCAGTGCGTGCGAGACGGTTTCAAACGGTCATATGAAAACTGACTTCAAAAATATGTACCGTGATGTTAAATGATTAAAAAATAGTATACAAATAAATTATTATTAATTTTTGAAATTGTATTCACTTTAACTTTAGCAGTTCAAATCGCACGTTTTGAGTGTTACAAAGGGTAGCGCAATCGATATGCGCGGCCATCATGACCCGTGGGTTTCCAATTCACAAAGTCAAATCTTCGCAGAAAATCTGTTTTTCAACCACAATTCGAGCAAGTTTATCGATTAAACTATACTGATTCAGGGGCGATATTTTATATGGCAATTAAAATTCACATTAAACAAAGGCATCTAGTGAATCCATCGATTCCGATACGCGATCATTCCGCTGCTTCTGTGGGATGCACTCCCCGGCAGTCGGCAGCTTGCACAGATCCATAGAGCACACTTTATTCACAAACTTCCAGTTTCTTAGTTCTATATATTTTAGTTCGTAATGTTTAAGTTTCTATTATGTCACCTAATAATTTTGTGATAAATAAAAAAAAAATAGTACCCAGCCGGGAATAGAACCCCGGTCTCCTGCGTGACAGGCGGAATGCTTACGACTACGCTAGCGAGGACACAATGATTGTTCCATCAAAGATTAATAATATAGTCAAGCCGCCGTTTTGGGTTTCCCATTCACAAAGGCACTCATCATGATCGTAACATCTTCGCCTGTTTTTCAACCTCAATTAAAGCAAGTTTAGCGATGAAACTTTCCAAATTTCTGAAAAATTTGATGCAGAATTCGAAGATCCATCTACAATTGATGGTTTTCTATTGAAAGAGCCAGAAAAAAAATTAAGTACGGTTCAGTGTGCCATTTCCATTTTTCTGCGTGTGCGAGGTTGCCTCAACCAAACGGGTTATAGGCGGATTATGAAAACAGACTTCAAAAATATGTTCTGTCATGTTAATTGATTAAAAAATAGTACAAGTATACAAATAAATTATTAATATTCTTTAAACTTGTGTTCCCTTTAACTTGAGTAGTTGAAATTGCACGTTTTGAGTGTTACAAACTGAAAATGTTCATGCCATTCCGATCGATATGCACATGCACAGTCGCCATTGCCCATGACCATGCGTTTCCCCATTCACAAAGGCACGTCTTCACAAAAAAGTTTGTTTTCATCCACAAGTAAAGCATATTTTGCGATGAAACTTTCCAAATGTATGTAAATTTGGATGGAGAATTTGAAAATCCATCTAAAATTTATGTATGTCTATTAACAGCACCAAAAAAAAATTAATTACGGTAAGTATAAAATATATCTTTATTTATATAAAAGGTCACCATGATTTCAACCAATCGCCGTGCCCGGAATATTAGGCAAACCTTTCCTGGAAAATCCAGGATGACGTGTGTTCTTGTCACGTGATATGTGAATGAATGAATGACGTCGAAAGAATGCATGGTCTAAAGGAAAGCGTTTCGCGGGACAAGGTGGATCATCGCGGAATGGCTTCGTACATCACTTCCGTTTTAATTTCGGGTAATGTCACGAACGAACTCTAAAACTACTCTCTTAGAAAATGATGTCATCATTGTCATGTCAGATGAGGTCGTTGCGTCACTAACCAGAGATAATCATGGTAAAGGAAGCTAATGTCAATGTATTCTGCAGAAAAGCTTAGACACATATCATCATCATGGATCATTTCTATTGTTTATATATTCCTCCATCACAGTCAGTCACAGTCCATTGATCCAGATCCAGCATAATTTCTTTCTGTGATACACAGGAAAACAAAACTTGCCAGTTAGTTTGATGAAACTGCAGTTCACAGCAAATTATACAAGAAATCTTGTTTTGTTTTAAAAATTTGTCGTTAACCCTTTTAGGACGGAACAACATTGGGCCAAATTTAGCTTTCCCTCTGAAGAAGAGTCATTTTTTTGGATTACAGAAATGACTGAAGTGACTTCTTCTTCTTCTTCTTCTTCTTCTTCTTCTTCTTCTTCTTCTTCTTCTTCTTCTTCTTCTTCTTCTTCTTCTTCTTCTTCTTCTTCTTCTTCTACTTCTTCTTCTTCTTCTTCAGCGTTCCGAGCCATTGAGGTTCTTTGCTGCAGATACAATCCGTCTCCATTCGTCTCTCTGGTGGACCTTCTCTTGCCAGTCGTTGATTCCAAGTGCTTGTAGGTCTGTATATGTATTATCTCTCCACCGTCTTCTTGGTCTACCTCGAGGTCTACGGTCATTTTGAAAATTCAAAAAAAAATATTGGAACTCTATATTAGGGGTGTACCGGATTTCGGCTCCGGCTCCGGCAAATCTGGAATCCGGCCATTTTTACAAATCCGGCTTCGGCTCCGGCTCCGGTCCAGTTTTGCCAGATTTAGGCCGGATTTGTGTTGCCCAGTCACGTGAATTTTCTGTACATGTTTCATGAGGTAAAGCCGAATTTTAGGCAATAGCACAGTAGCACTTCCGGTTTACTATTTCTCGCTGATGTAAATAAGAATTTTAAGAAAACAACACTCATTTTGAATTTTAATGGTGCATTACTTCATGAGTTTGTGGGACTTGAATATTTATTTTCGTAAATTTCTTTGGTCTTGCCCATAAAATAAAATGGCATCAAAATCTAAGTCATACAGCGCCGTTTGGGATTACTTCAATGTTAAAGACGATGATTCAGCGAAGGTATTATGTAAGTTGTGTGACAAACAGTTATCGCGTGGACGATCAGATCGCCCCAAAGACTTCTCAACATCATCAATGCAGACCCATTTGCGATCGATGCACAAGAAAAGCTATGACGAAATGATGGAAAAGAAAGCATCACTGAAGGCCAGTGTATTGGCGACCACATCTATGATGAATCTGGGACCGTGTTTGCACAAAGCAAGCAGCAGTACCCAGCAGTCAATTGTGCAGGCATGGGACCGGGCCAAAATTTGGGACATCAACAGTCCCAATGCTAAACGCATTCATGCTGCCGTAGCCCGAATGATAGCCATAGATATGGAGCCTTTTCAAGTAGTGGAACGACCAGGTTTCAGAGAGTTGATGCATACAATGGAAAAAAGGTATGAATTGCCTTCAAGAAAGTACTTTGCTGAACATATCATTCCTGACATGTGTAAACGTCTGAAGGTAAAAATTGCAGCAATGATATCTGACACTGATTACATATCATTCACAACAGATACGTGGACAGCTGAACACACCACTCAGTCATTTATGGGCCTCACTGGCCATTGGTTAACAGACTCCTTCGTTCTCCGCAGTGTAGTCTTCCATTGTACTGCATGTGATGAACATCACACGGCCACAAACTTGCTTGCACATTTTGAAATGATGCTGGATGAGTGGTCAATTGCACGTGAGAAGTGCCATGTTGTTGTGAGAGACAATGCATTCAACATTGCCAAATGCTTTCGTGATGGCAGCTATTCAAGTGTTGGATGTTTTGCACACACACTGCAGCTGTGTGTGCGTGATGGTCTTTTGAGTCAAAAGTATGTTGCTGGCATCATCAGTACTGGAAGAAAATTGGTAGGACATTTCAAACACTCTTCTTCAGCAACCAGTCGTTTGCATAAACTTCAAAATGAATTAAACCTACCACAACATCAGCTTATCCAGGACGTGACAACACGATGGAACTCAACGTTCTATATGTTACGACGTCTGTTAGAACAACGGCGCAGCATCAGCCTGTACTGTGTTGAAAATTTTGAAATTGATTCGGTAACTGGGCTAACGGCACAACAGTGGGCAGCCACGGAGAATGTGGTAGCTACTTTGGCACCATTTGAAGAAATAACACGTGAAATAAGTGCAGCTCAGGCATCAATATCAGTTGTGATCCCATTAGTGAAAACACTCATGGCTTTCCTCCAGAAAGAAGGTAGTGATGCTGGGATCAAAACTATGAAAGCAGCCCTGCTTGAAGCTGTTAGCAGCAGATTTGCGGTCATTGAATCCAACAGTATTTACACCTGTGCCACACTACTGGATCCTCGATTCAAGCTGTGCTTCTTCTCCGAACGTGGTAGAAGTGATGCACGAGCCCATCTGCTGTTAGCAGCTAACTCCATTATTGATTCAGCAAACACAGTCAGTCCACAGGATCCATCAGCTACTATTAGTAGTAGTAGTACTAGTGTTTTGACTTCTGTGAGCACTGCCACACAGTAGGAGTCCAGCCTATGGAGCTGTTTTGACACAATTGTCGAGGAAAATCCCACCGCAGATCGTTCTGCAAGTGCCGAAGGCAACAGCATTAACACTGAGGTGACACAGTACCTGTCAGAGCCACTTCAAACTCGACAGTCAGATCCAGTTTCATGGTGGCATGCCAATAAGAAAAGATTTCCAAGTATGGCTAGACTGTCGCAGGCATTTCTTGCACCACCACCTACAAGTGTGCCATCGGAAAGGCTGTTCAGTACTGCAGGAGACATTATCACTGACCACCGTAGTAGCCTTTTACCACAAAATGCGGAGACGTTGATTTTCCTGAAATACAACTCGTCTCTTCTTGACTCTGAGAGTTCAACTTCACAACCATAATGAAGACTGACTGAAATAGTGAAATTACTAAATGAATGTATTTCAATAAATTCAATCTGTTCAGTGTACTGTTGTTGTGAGTTGTAACTGAGCTGATAATTTGCCAACTGAAAACAATGTGAAAACTGAAAACTAACAATTAAAATTACTAAATTAGCATTATGTGCTTATGTATTATGTTTCATCTTTAACTTATGGAACTTAATATTACTTAATTACTTATTCTACTGTGAATGTAATTATTTTACATTTAAATGATTTAATATGAGTATATGTCATCATTGTCATGTCTATAGTAATGAACTGCAGTAATGAACAGTCGAGTGACTCCACTCACCTAAGTCAAGTGATGTAGTATGTTATTTTATTTTTATTTTTTTATTTGTAGCTCCGGCTCCGGCCGGATCTCACTTCATAAATCCGGCCAAATCCGGCTCCGGCCGGATTTCAAAAATTTGAATCCGGTACAGCCCTACTCTATATAAGTATATAAAAGTATATATTCTTAAAGAGGATATAGTAAAGTTTATTTCTGTGTATGACTGAAGTTGTTTAGTTCATATTTATGCAAATTTGATGACCTCATTTGCATTTTGTGAAAAATAAAATATGTCATACCAGTATGTATGAATTTGTGCTAAATATTTTTAAAAAATGGTACTCACCTAAGATTTCCTCATTGAATACCTATACCACTTTAGAATAATTTTAAACACTTATGGTTAAAAAAACAACAACCATGAAGTCCCTTTTGATATTTGTAATAGGTGGGCTATCATCTGATGGCATGTGTTTTGGTCCGGACATCGCCATGAATCCTCTTCATGAAACACGATCCTCTTCATTCCCAATACACTTAAAACCACTGGGACACGAGGTCGAAATCTTAATCGGCACTTTCATTATCACCACAGTCCTGAACTGTCAGGATCCTCTGAAAGTATTTTCATACTGAAAGTATTTCAGGATCCTCGCCGATGCAATGGAGTTCGTGCATTGAGCTGAGTTTCTCCAGACTCAGGTTTGAGTTAGGAGGAAAACGGAGCACTTATGGGTTAAACCGTGTGCCATGATGTTGATCCAACGACTAAACTAAACTAAACTGAACTGTCAAAATCGCTACTATCATAGCTAGTCAATGCTAGCACGTCTTCGGGTTCAAAGCTGGCAATTATTAAAAATAAAAAATTAACCAAAAACGGGTTACTGCGTTAAAAACTCACAAAATAATACTCGTTTGTTTGAAATAAGTTCACTAAGCGGCCATTTGCAAACTAGAATGGCTGCTGATTGCAAATAAGCATTTGATTGGTCTGTACTATTAAAAGCAAACTAATCAAAGCAGTTCTTACAACAGGGCTGATGAAATTGGCCGGTCCGCCTTTCTCGCTAATGCCATGTCGTGACGTCATGGCCGATATCTCGGCCTTACTGCCTTAAGAGGGTTAAGTACATTTTGTCTGGAAAAAGAAATAATCCGATCTACCCCAAAAAAAACTGGTCAAATGTTCTCCATAGGAGTAAATGAGTGGACAATTCACACTGAACTTTGTTTAAGAACTAATGTTAAATGTCAATAAATGACTGACATGTGAAATGTTTGTAGTAATCACCTCACAAATGCTTCGAGTGGACAGACAATGCCACAATCATGGACATATCCCATTATTTTCGGCAAATGGCCACATAATTAAAAAACAGGTTGAAGATATAAAATGTGACACCATACAAAGTCATAGTCAGTTTCAGTTATCATCATTGCATGCATTGCTGACTGGCTTAGGTGATCATGCTTCTTTACATCTGACTGTCTCCAACAGAATGTATCAATTCTCGAACTATTTTTTCCATACCATGATGGAGGCTGTCAAGAATATTGTTTTGGTGTTCCTTTATCTTTCTTATAAATCTGTCCAGTTGTTATATGTTCTAGTTTTTCTGTTCTCATAATGTAGGAAATATTTTGGTTGTCTGTTTCTGATGTTTTTGATAAGTTGTTTTTGTTTCTTAGCTCCTGTCAAAACTAGATTACTCATTTTATTCACAAACGGCTGGTCACGTGACGTTTACTACCGCCGTCAATTGGCTTCACAAGACTCTATTATTCTCTCTTCTTATCTGTCTTATTTTGCAAGTTCTTTTTCTTAAAACCTCACAATGATGATATTTGTCGACAAGGACACACTCTACATACAATGATATTTTATTTGGCAAATAATCTTCACATTAAACAAAGAAATCTATTGGATGCATCGATTCCGACGCTTGACCACTCCGTCGCTGACTGGGGCAGCTTCCACAGATTCATGGAGCACACTTTATTCACAAGCTTCGAGTTTCTCAGTTCTATATTTTAGTTTGTAATGTTTAATAGTTGTTATTAAAAGTAAAAAATTGCCGGCGGGAAGTCGAACCCCAGTCTCCCGTATGACAGGCGGAGATACTAACCAGTACACTACTGAGGACACAATGATAGTTCCATAAACATTAATAATGTAGTCAAACGTATGTACGTCACGTGACCAGCCGTTTGTGAATAATCACTTTGTTACTCATTTTGGCTGTCCAAGGTATGTTTGGCCATTTCTGTCAAATTACATTTCTATAGCTTTAAGAGATGTTTTTGCTTGTTTACCACAATTGTCCAGGATTCACGCTATATTACATAGCAGAATTTTGTTTGTAGCTTCCAGTAATAGGGACTTGTTGCATCATCATGTAACAGGTCTTCTACGGCTTACAGGTCTTCTACAGCTTGCTGTTCTCGTCATGGCCCGCCTAAAAGATTATCAATGCCTTGTAAATTCCCCTGCCTCATCCATTGTCATGCCCACAGTGTATTGTGTCCGTTGTCATGCCCAGAGTGTTTTCTGTGTCCATTGTCATGCCCAGAGCGTATTGTGTCCATTGTCATGCCCAGAATGTGTTGTGTGTCCATTGTCATGCCCAGAGCGTGTTCTGTGTCCATCGTCATGCCCAGAGCGTGTTTTGTGTCCATTGTCATGCCCAGAGCGTGTTGTGTGTCCATTGTCATGCCCAGAGCGTGTTCTGTGTCCATCGTTGTGCTGGTTGACGGCTGCCTCATCTTCCAGAAGCCATGCCTTCTCTCACTGTTCTTTCAAAACCCACTGATGTAATATAGCCAAAGTATTTCTTTGTCCTATATGTCCTGCTGTCTATGAGCCAGTTTTCATCGATGTGTCATGGCTTGTATAAAG
The DNA here is from genome assembly GCA_963921405.1 of Cepaea hortensis. NCBI lineage: Eukaryota > Metazoa > Mollusca > Gastropoda > Stylommatophora > Helicidae > Cepaea > Cepaea hortensis. The sequence continues at coordinate 84,541,463 of OY992884.1, read as the reverse complement.
TCAGTGTTTTTAATTCTTCTTTATCCACGATATTCTAAGAATTGTTCTGTAACATTGTTAAAAACCCCTGAGTTTCTTCCTTAGTGACTGCAACATTGTCCAGGACACCCATCCATATGTTGCCACAGAAAAGATGCATGTTCTCACAAACGTTACTGCATAGGATGTTGAAATATGTTGTATATAACACAGTCATAATTATGCGAAGTAGGCGATCATGTCTACACACAGATCTCAGTCCATGGTGTCCTGAATAAGTAGGCGATCATGTCTACACACAGATCTCAGTCCATGGTGTCCTGAATAAGTAGGCGATCATGTCTACACACAGATCTCAGTCCATGGTGTCCTGAATAATGTCTTCTTATAATTGTCTTCCATGCCATTGTCTTAGACCACTACACATTATTTATCTTGGTCTGCTTCTTCTACCCCTCATCTTTCCAGTCGTCATAATGTTCTCAAAAAAATTCTCTTCTTCATTATTTTCATTATATGATGATAGAACACTGTTTGTTCTTCTTTAGTTGTAGTCATTACCTCTGTTTTGCTTGTGCTAATTTTCATGTTATGTTCCCTACACATTTCGTTTAGACTATTCATGTGGTCTTGTAATTCAGCTTCTGATTTTGCTATTAGTGCTTGGTCGTCCGCAAACAGGAGTTCTCAGATGGTTAGATTTGCAGATGGTTCTTCTTCTGTGGTCTCGTCATGTGGTATTCTTGCTATCTCTGCTTGGCTGATTTCTTTACATATGTTGTCTATATATGTTATGAACAAGAGAGGGGACAGGACACAACCCTGTCGTACTCCAGATCTTATTGTGAAGGGTTCTGAGTGTCCTCCAGTTGCTCTCACTATGCATTCACTGTTGTATAAACTTCTACATAGGTTTGTTAGATGTGTACTTCCTGTGTACAGCTTGTCCTTATCCACTATTAATCCCTGTTATGCATTTTTCATCATGTTATAATTGCTCCCAAATATCTGAATTTATTAACTTGGTTAAGTATTTTCCCCTCAAGCGTTGTAATACATTTTGGCTTTTTTCGATGATATAACCATTATTTTTGTTTTCTTGATATTAAAGATAAGTACCTTATTTGCGCTGTTTATTTCTACAATGCCCAATAGTTGTTGCAGATCTCTTGCATTTCCACTTATCAATACTGTCATCTGCATAACACAGATTATTTACATTAAAAACCCTCAACTTGTATTCCTGGTCTGTTTTTTTTTTATGTCTTGTTAATTCTCTTTGGAGAGAAAAGAGATCTAGTGTTTAAGCTTTATCTATTCATAATTGCCCACTTTAGTTACATTTTAATTGCTGCAGCTTGTTTCACTTAAATATTGCTTATTATTTTGAGTTCTTTCACATGAATTTTATTATGCTCCAACATTTTGAACAGTTCATGTTTACCTTATCAAATGCATTGGTGTAATCTATAAAGCACAAATATAGTCTTTCTGTGTCTGAGTTGGTCTTTCTGTTAGTGTTTGAAATGTGTAAATTACATTGTGCTCCTTTTCCTTCCACAGGTTCATACTGTTCTTCACTAATTCCATTGTTATTTCCCTTCTTGTAGTTTTTGTTATAAATCTGAACAGCAGTTTGGTGATCTGGTTTATGAGGTTGATTGTAGGAAATTCTTGGCTTTCAATTACTCCTAGTCTCTGTGATTAAGCTATATTTACAGATTATATGTGTCCATAGTTGTAAATGTCATTTAACATTTTAGTTAATATTTCTATTGCAAATTCTACCAGTACTTCACATTTCTCTACTGTGATTACATCTGACCCAGACATTTTGATTAATATAGGTGTCCATGCTATGTTGCTTTCTTATATTAATTCTGCCCAGCACACAATACAGTCATATTTACTGTTTTATATAACACAGAGCAAATTCATGTATACTGGTTTATATATGACACAATATAGGTCCTAGTTATGTACAGCTATGCATGTTAGTCGACAGGTTATCCAGACAGCACACTGAACCTTAACAGTGTTAAATGAATCAGTGATGACTGAATCTGCAACCTTAAGTCCATATGTGTTCGGATCCCTTCCTCCCTAAGTGTATGGCATCTGATGACACCAGTTCTGTGGTGGTTGACAGGTGTTCTTGTCTGGCTTCCCCCCTTTTAAATTGATATTCTTGGAGTCTGGTCAAGGTTGCAGATTCAGTCATCACTGATTCGTTTGGTCTTTGTTCCTCTCTGAGAGCATTCAGTATATCAGCCAGGTTCATTGCTTGTCCACTGTCCACAGTACCTCACCTGCATGTCCACTATCCACATTGCATGTCCACCCACTGTCCACAGTAGCCCCACCTGCATGTCCACTGTCCACAGTAGTCCCACCTGCATGTCCACTGTCCACAGTAGCCCCACCTGCATGTCCACTGTCCACAGTAGTCCCACCTGCATGTCCACTGTTCACAGTAGTCCCACCTGCATGTCCACTGTCCACAGTAGTCCCACCTGCATGTCCACTGTTCACAGTAACCCACCTACATGTCCACTGTCCACACTGCATGTCCACTGTCCACAGTAGTTCTGTGGTGGTTGACATGTTCTTGTCTGCATGTCCACTGTCCACAGTAGTTCTGTGGTGGTTGACGTGTTCTTGTCTGCATGTCCACTGTCCACAGTAGTTCTGTGGTGGTTGACGTGTTCTTGTCTGCATGTCCACTGTCCACAGTAGTTCTGTGGTGGTTGACGTGTTCTTGTCTGCATGTCCACTGTCCACAGTAGTTCTGTGGTGGTTGACGTGTTCTTGTCTGCATGTCCACTGTCCACAGTAGTTCTGTGGTGGTTGACGTGTTCTTGTCTGCATGTCCACTGTCCACAGTAGTTCTGTGGTGGTTGACGTGTTCTTGTCTGCATGTCCACTGTCCACAGTAGCTCCACCTGCACGTCCACTGTCCACACTGCACGTCCACTGTCCACACTGCACGTCCACTGTCCATACTGCACGTCCACTGTCCATACTGCATGTCCACTGGTACAGTAGCCCCGCCCCACCTGTCAATAGCCCCACCTGCAAGCCTATTAGCTTGTTTTGTTTCCTCTTACAAATTCAAAGCATCAGTTTACTCATGAAGTCTAAATAATCTACCATCGCAGTGGCTAAAATTCTGAGGAAAAAAAAACCGATCCTTAAAGTCAAGTAAAACCAATGCTGTGGGATAGAGTAATTAATGTATATATTTGGCCTGTAGCACCATACAGCTCTGATACATAGACTAACCAAACGCGATGGAATGAATTTGGAAACTTTTTATGTGTGTTATATCAGGATTCAAAGATATAAAGCTAGAAAGCAGATACAATTAGCAAGTGTTTTAAGACAGGAGCAAATGGACAATTATTTCAGATTATATACAGAAATAGGCTGTCATAGCTTGGTCACATTGTTATACACACAGGTTTACAGTTAAAGCTGCATAGTGGCTAGTGGATTTGCCTACCAAGACACAGCCCTAGATTTAGCCATTTTATTATAAATTGCTTTTTAATTATGCAACCTGCATAGTTGGATACTTCTTGAAAAAAAACATCCAACAGTACCTTATTCAAGTCTGTAGGTCAATTCTAAGCGGAGATATTAATGTTTGTGTGTCAGTTTATCATTTAATATGAACAAAGAGGAAAATACGATTTTGACCCTTTAGAAAAATGTGACCTATACGCTCACACCACTGTTGGTAACAGACGCCAAGGGAGATTAAAACTGCCAATGTTTCTAAGGGAAAAATAACTGATGCCATTTTTTATATATATATATATATATATACACAGAGAGACAGACAGACAGACAGATATATTTACACCTCCACATCATGCTGTGATGATGTCATTCTGCAGGTGAGGCCACCAGTGTAGATACATTTTGACAAAAGAAGTCCCTTTGGAAAGTTGCATAACTGGAGTATGACAAGAAAAACTGCTAATATGGCAAGGAAAACTGCTATCTCCCGCCACTGAAATATCACATTGCAGCATGTGGTCTTCATAATGTTAGTGTGAGATTGATTGCCAACTTAAATGCTTGAAAGTTACAAAATATGCGTAAAAATGGATGCTTAATTTAATCATACATAGTAGAACAATGGATCACATCTCATAAAACGGTACTTAGTTTACTTACCACTTAGAATAGGCAGCTTGGCCGGCATAACAAGGATTCCAGAAGCGCGAGAAGTACAGAACACAAAGCATGGTGGAGAAAACTATATCAAGTAATCAGTGTCTGTTTTAACGCTATCTTGAAATAATCGGGGAATTTAACACCATGAGAACGTGTAATGTCCTCATATAGAAGACACAAAAACAAGTAACCAAATGTCACAGCAAAAACATCTCCGGTTAAATTCAGCGAACCTGACTCGTAGTGGCTACCTAGATTCAACCCCCATAGTAGCAAGAGTGATTTGTTCTGACCCGTGCAGATCTGGGGTCAACCCAGCCTTGTAAAGCTGGGTAGCAAATAATGTTTTGCAATATTCTGAGAATTGTCTAGGAAGGAAAGGCAGTATGCAGGTTGAGCACCTCTGTTCTAGAGTATGCTTATGATGAGGATACAGAAAATATTTGCTAATTTAGCTTTAACTTTGTTGCACCATACTAGCAATACATGACTATATGTCTTCACGTTTACGGGTTCATATCATGCTGTAGTCTACTAGCGTCTCACCACCAGCTTGCCAGGGTTGTGTTTTAAGACCTGGACCTTCAGTATTGTATGTCAGTTCCCAGATGACGTTCATGTCAGTGTCCACGGATTCATCATCAGTAACATTGTTGACATCAGAACTCTTATCTGCACCATCCCTGGTTCATACGTGTAATTGACGATTGTTTTCTTTTGTGCTGGTACCTTGCCATCTTGACAGACAATAGTTATTGTGCTTCAAAAAAAAAATGTCAAAACCTCTCCATAACACAAAGCCTTGGCTGAATTGTAGAGACCATGTGTTACCCATGCAGCATGAGTCCTCTCTCTACCTGCCTAGTTTACTCCAGAGAAAAGATAACACCATACATCTGGAACAAGGCAAGCTGCAGAAGCTGCCGTATCAGCAAAGCAGTGCACTAACAATCCACCTGTCAGAGCTTCAATCCTAGACCAGTTGCAGACTAAAGCTTAGGGCCTGGTCTGCCCCTGCCATGACATTTTGTTTTTAAGTTACCTTACCTGATACCAGGATAATGCTTGCTCTCCCAATTGCTCTCCACCTCCAGAAGCTATTGGTACACCCCCGTGGGTTGTCAGGTTTGGTGAGCACCTCCCAATATTTGGCACTAACAGGAAGCATCTACTCATTTTGTGTTTGCAAATGTATAATTTGCTACGGGGCAGAGAGCATCCAGCATCCCTGAGTTTGGCCAGATAGGTATGTTGCAGATACTCCAGGCCAATAACCAAAATGATTGTGAGCATATGGACACATTTCATGCAATACAGTTTTACTCTTCAGTACTGAAACTAAAGTTTGTGTTTGTATTGGTGTTTTCAGATAGTGCCATATCAGAGATGAATCACAACACTACCACATCAGGCAGTGCCATGTGCTCAACGGGGAATGTATTCTGTCAACTTCGTCAGCTGGCTGTACAAGTAGAGAGTGGTATTGGGAGTCTGCAGACAGCACTGGACTCCAAGAGAGTCCGAGATGGTGGTGATGGTGAGAACACAAAGGCTGTCAATATCCTTCTGCATACAAAGAAAGACATTGCAGATTTAAAAGATGAGGTGACCACTCATCTGGCTGAATTTTCACAGGAGAATGCTAAAATAGCCAGAGTTTGTGAGTTAATGAATCAAGTGTTAGCTCTTCAGTCCGAGCGCCTAGAAAGAGTTGAATCACATTTTCAAAAATATGGATACAAAAGGCCAGTGTTGAAAACAATGAACGAGAACCCTGTCTCTGCAGCCAGTGATGGTACCAACGTGAATTCTGATGTCAAAAGTGTTGATGATGACCAATCAGGGGACAGTGACAACACAGTCCTCTGTGAACTGACATACAATACTAAAGGTGCAGATCTAAAAACACCACCTTGGCAAGCTGCTGGTGACAAGCCAGCAGACTACAGTGTCATGCGAACCCCTAAACTTGAAGATATATACAGTCATCTCTCGGAGGAGTCGCTATCCTTCATTAAACGTGGGGTCAGAAGTACACTTCACAATGAGGCTCCGCCAACACAGAACACAACACTGAAAGCTTATTCTAATAGTAATTCATTAATGAAAACACCAGAACCACCCGTACTTCGTTCATTCATGTTTACACTGAACGACAACAAAAGCAAGGTTTCAGCGTTGAAGAGCAACACCTCAACCCCACCCACTCCCAGACTCCACACTCCTGGAATGAGTTTGAGTCGTGTTTCTTGCAGAGAGGTCGGTGGCGCTGGTGTGAGTAACAAAACAATGACAGATACGTCTTTTTGCCAAGTAAAAGTGCCAGTTAGGACCCCAGAAATGCCAACTCTTTTTGTGCCCAGATTTCACTTGAACTCTGCTGTCAATGCTGTGCAGACAGAAACAGGAAAATCTGCAAGATCATGTTTTGATACACCACCCACCCCTGAACTTAAAACATATGACTTTCGGAGAAAGGGATCAACACATTGTCTTAATGATCTGAACGAGAAGAATGCACACAGGTCACAGACAGCTGGTCTGTCAACACCTGAAGCTCCTAAACTGTTCTCTGCGGCTTCCCTGTCCACACCAGAAGTTCCGAAACTGTTTTCTGCAACAGGTCTGTCAACACCAGAAGTTCCCAAACTACTGGCCCGTGGCCATCATTTCAGCCACTACCTTGAAAATAAGTGGGATGCTTGAAGAAATGGACACTTGTAGAATTTGACATTGTGAGAAATATTTGATAGTTTGTTGATGATTGTTCATGGGGAAACTGATTGGGTTTAGTTTAATAATGTTTGTCTATGGAGAAACCTTGATGTTTAGTTTATTAATATACGTTCATGAGGAAATTTTGATTTTGTTAGTTTATTAATATACGTTCATGAGGAAATTTTGATTTTGTTAGTTTATTAATATATGTTCATGAGGGAATTCTGATTTTGTTAGTTTATTAATATATGTTCATGAGGGAATTCTGATTTTGTTAGTTTATTAATATATGTTCATGAGGGAATTCTGATTTTGTTAGTTTATTAATATATGTTCATGAGGGAATTCTGATTTTGGTTAATTTATTAATGTTTTCACGAGAGAGCTAATCATGTTTAGTTTATTAATTTGTGTTCATGAGAGAACTAATCATCATCATCATCATCAAGTGCCATGTCGGATGGTGTGGGTTGTCATGACTCCCCACAGATCTTGGTCTTTGGTGTTCTGGATGAACTCTGCTGATGATATTCCTCTATGCCACCGTTCCAATCCATCCAGCATAATTTCTCTTGGTCTACCTCTGCCTCTCTTCCCCTTGATCTTTCCAGTTGGCACGATGTTCTCCAATGCCTCTCTTCTAATCACATGACCAAACAAAAAAAGCTGTTTGTATCTTTCTTATTGTTGTATATAATTCTTTCAGGCACTCATTGTTAGTTACTTTGGCAGTCAAAGGAATTTGCAACAATTGTCTCAGGAACCACATCTCTGTAGCTTCCAAGTTCTTCCTAATTTGGTCATTTACATTCCAAGATTCACTGCCATACAGCAAAACAGGTTTTATATAGCACTTCAGCACTGTCTTTCTTACATTCAATGATAGTGACTTATTACATAAGATATTCTTCATTTACTGAAATGCAGCTTTTGCTTGCTCTATTCTGCTCTTAATCTCTGTTGTCCATCTTCCATCTGATGTTATAAATGCCCCTAGGTATTTAAAACTATCCACTTGGTTAAGAATGTTCCCTTCTATTTCTATTTTACATTTTGGTGTCACCAGTTTCTTTGATATCACCATTGTTACTGTTTTCTTGATATTCAAGGTGAGTCCTTTCTTTTCACTCTCTGTTACTACAATGTCCCACAATTGTAGATCTTTTGCATTATCCACCACCAACAACCTCCTAATAGTATTCCTGGCTTCTCTTTGATCTCTCTCATTATTACTTCGCTATAGTCATACTCCCAGCCTTATTTGTTCACAGCTGCCCTCTTTATTTTCTAATTTAATTGCTGCTACTTTGTTCCAGTAAATAGTCTTCATTATTCTGAGATCTTTCCCATCAATGATAATATCTTCCAACATTTTAATCAGTTCATCATGTTTTACTTTATCAAATGCCTTAGTATAATCTATGAAGCACAAATATGTCTTTCTGTGTCTCTATTGATCTTTCTATTAGTGTCCATTATGTATATATTGATTGTTTGTACCCTTTCACAAATCCATACTGTTCTTCATCAATTTCCATTTTTATTTTCTTTCTTGTTCTTCTCATTATAATTCTGAGTAGAGACTTAGTGACATGGTTTATGAGGTTAAATGTACGAAATTCTTCGCAATCAATTGCTCCTGGTCTTTTTGGTATAGCTATAAATACAGATTTCAGTATATTGCTCAATAGATATCCACTGCTGTAAATATCATTCAACATTTTAGTTAATAATTCTACTCCAAATTTTCCCAGTACTTCTAATTCTTCTACAGTGGAGTCTGGATAAGTAGAAGTCGCAGAGGCTAAAGGAATTTGTTCTACTTATCAGAAATTCTACTTATCCAGACTGCACACATATTTACACTAATACATGTGTACCATGCAGTAACATTGAGTAAAATGATTGTACCACTTAGGAAACACAGGTAGTGAACAGGGTAATCGTCAGGGTAAGGATAGAGAGGAGGTTGCTGTGGAACTACAAACCGAACTCAATCGCATAAGTACTTGGTGTGATGAAGCTGGGGCAATGGTCAACCCAACAAAGGCAACAGTGACTTGGTTCTCGTTGAATAATCATATTGTCAACAATCCAACACCAACTGTAATGCTGTGTTCAGAGACGGCTGAAAGAACGCAGACAATGAATTACCTGGGGATACGGTTTGATCGAAGCCTTGCTTATAATGTGCACATAGACCAGGTGATAACAAAGGCCAAGCGGGGTTTGGCAGCGATGCGGGTGATGGCGGCAGCAAACTGTAAGCAGCGCCATCTATGTCTTCTGTACGAGGGGCTGGTCATGTCTGTTTTGGAGTATGCAATGGCAATCCTGACTCTCAGCCATAAGCAGATGGAAAGGATACAGAATGAAGCTATGCGCATTATTCTTGGATGTACAAGAGATACAGCATGCAGGGCGATGCGCTACCTTCTTGATTTTCCAACCATTGAAGAGAGAATACAAGTTTGCAGGGCACGCGCCTACCTCAGAATTAACGCAAACACACAACATCCACTGCATAGTGAAATTAGGAAGGTGAAGGGCAGCAGGTTAAAAAGAGGACGGTCGTGGATGGGTCAAGCCGAAGACATTCTTCAACAGGTGTGTTCACTTGAGGACTTAGAACCTGGCGAGGAGTGGGTGCCAACAGACTTCTGCACATCCTTTTCAGTTTGCATCCAACTAGATAGAAAATGCAGACAAGAAAATCCGGCTGCTGTTGAGGCTGAAGTACAAGCGTTGATTTTCGAGAATTCGCCATCTACACAGATGGGTCGGTCGTCCGACATGTGAGAAGCTCATGGGCCTTTACAGCTCGGGCCGGAGGGAGAATTGTGAAGGAGGACTCTGGTGCTTTCACTGAAACCACAAGTAGCCTGACCATGGAAGTCATGGCAGTAAGTAAAGCGATAACATGGCTCGAGACACAGACATTCACTAGGGCTTGTTTCCTTAGCGACTCAATGAACATGATCAAGAGGATAGAGGAGGGGTCGATCCGAAGAGAATGGTTGCTGCCTCTGAAGCGATCTCGGCTGGCAAAGATTAGTTTCATCTTCGTGCCAGGGCATGCGGGAGTACAAGGAAAGAGCGGGCTGACAAGCTCGCAGGTGAGGCTACTGTGGAGGGCGGACGCGCCATGGACCAGGCTGACATTCTGAATGCTCTACGTGAAGTGAGACTTTTGCGAGAACCAAGTGATGACTGTGAATCTACAACAATGGCCAGACTGCGAGAGCAGCAAATTAAAAGAGGGGTGGCCAAACAAGAACACTACGCAGGAAGCCAAAGAAGATTGATAAACCAACACAGAACTGGCGTCGTTGGCCGCTACACGCTGCGGGATTTGCTGAGGAGGGGATCCGAGCACTTATGGACTGAATGGTTCGATGTGCAACGAGGATGATCTGTCGACTAACTAACTAACTAGGTAGTGAACAAATAAATAGCAATACAATATCAGAAATGTTGAAATGTTTAGTTTTGAAAATTTTCAAATTAATTAAAGAAAAAGTCTGTGATTTTGCTTTGCTTCTTGACTTGTGAAAAATGTCTTCCCACTGCCTGTTTAAAGGCACAAAATGGTGAGGCTGCATCATCTGAACATCCATTCTACATCATCTAAATGTCAATTTTGTCAATTGTGCCAAAGTATCTGACTGTGATACAGGTTGTGCTTGCAGCCCACAGTCATTCTCATCATCAGAGTCACGGCTGGAAGGGTCTGTTGGTTGAATGACTGGCATACGTAGCCCTATAATATCAGTGCTTGAAAGAGTGGCACTAGTAGAAACATCATTGTCAATGTTCACAAACTCCTCTGGATCAATCTTCAGCTCTTTATACAATCTAGCAAGTAATGGCTCCACTGAAATGTCAGTAACATTGCTCTCACTGCTCGCTGATGGTGTGGAATTCTCATTTACAGACACATCTACTGCAGGTAAGAAGCCAGCCTGTCTAAAGCAGTTTGCAATAGTTGCTGGTAAAACTCTGTCCCATGAAGATCTTAACATAAGAATAGCATCAAGAATGGTTATCTTGAAATTATCACAAATGAGGTCAGCATCCATATGACCCACAAGTTTTGACAACATTGTGTATCTATAACGAACGTTCAGATTTTGAATGATACCTTGATCACAAGGCTGAAGTGTTGATGTGGCATTAGGTGGCAGAAACAAAAGCTCTGTTGCCTTCAGATTGTTAATTTTTTTGACATCACATACGTGTATTTTCATTGACAAAGTACATTCATTTTTATTGATCATGACTAATGACAAATGTGATATTAACAGTCTTTTATATAGACATTTCACACATATGACCACTTTAATAGAACATATTATAGACACCAAACATTAGAAAACATATAGCGGCATTACCTAACAATTTCATTGTTTCTGCCGTAATACTCTCAGCTGGATTTTTATTCCATCTGACCCAGCTGTTTTTCCTTTCTTCATATGTTTGTCTTCTGTTAGAATAGGTGGACCTTCTAAGTTACTTTCTTCTGTTAATTCTTCCCCTTCTCCATCATATAATTCTCTTACATAATCATTCCATCTTTTCATTATAGCATCCTCCTCCAATAATATTTTTCCTGTTTTTGATTTTAAACACCCTGTATTTATTCTTATTTTTCTTCCTGTGAGCTCACTGATTTGTGTGTGCATTTTTATTTTTTTTTGCCTTAATAGAATTTAATTCAATTTTGTTGCACTGCTCATTTAACCAACTTTCTTTTGCCTTCACACAATTATCTCTTATTTCTTTATTAATCTTAGCATATTCTTGTTTGTCATTTTTACTGTTTTCTTTAGGCCATCAACTTTGAGTTCTTCAGCCATCCATTTTTTCTCAAGTAATCATGTCTAGTTTATTAATGTGTGTCAGAAGTCAATTTTAACTCATATATGTGGTTGTGGAGAGTGCAGATTAAAATCCTTTGTGCTGGTGATCCAGGTGAGAAAACTTGTAACAAATGTTCTTACGAGGGTAAGTTAATAAATAAGTCACAAGTGCTGTAGGAAAATAAATATGATAACTTGAAACCAGTTTATTTTTATACATATATTGTCCCTTTATTTCTCAACATAATTTCCACCAACATTGATGCACTTATCACTAGGGGTGTACCGGATTTCGGCTCCGGCTCCAACAAATCCGGCCATTTTTACAAATCCGGCTTCGGCTCCGGCCGGATCTCACTTCATAAATCCGGCCAAATCCGGCTTCAGCCGGATTTCAAAAATTTGAATCCGGTACAGCCCTAGTGAAAACACTCATGGCTTTCCTCCAGAAAGAAGGTAGTGATGCTGGGATCAAAACTATGAAAGCAACCCTGCTTGAAGCTGTTAGCAGCAGATTTGCGGACATTGAATCCAACAGTATTTACACCTGTGCCACACTACTGGATCCTCGATTCAAGCTGTGCTTCTTCTCCGAACGTGGTAGAAGTGATGCACGAGCCAATCTGCAGTTAGCAGCTAACTCCATTATTGATTCAGCAAACACAGTCAGTCCACAGGATCCATCAGCTACTAGTAGTAGTAGTAGTACTAGTGTTTTGACTTCTGTGAGCACTGCCACTCAGTACAAGTCCAGCCTATGGAGCTGTTTTGACACAATTGTCGAGGAAAATCCCACCACAGATCGTTCTGCAAGTGCCGAAGGCAACAGCATTAACACTGAGGTGACACAGTACCTGTCAGAGCCACTTCAAACTCGACAGTCAGATCCAGTTTCATGGTGGCATGCCAATAAGCAAAGATTTCCAAGTATGGCTAGACTGGCGCAGGCATTTCTTGCACCACCACCTAGAAGTGTGCCATTGGAAAGGCTGTTCAGTACTGCAGGAGACATTATCACTGACCACCGTAGTAGCCTTTTACCAGAAAATGCGGAGATGTTGATTTTCCTGACATACAACTCGTCCCTTCTTGACTCTGAGAGTTCAACTTCACAGCCATAATGAAGACTGACTGACTGAAATAGTGAAATTACTGAATGAATGTATTTCAATAAATTCAATCTGTTCAATGTACTGTTGTTGTGAGTTGTAACTGAGCTGCCAATTTGCCAACTAAAAACAATGTGAAAACTAAAAACTGAAACTGAAAACTAAAAATTAAAATTACTAAATTAGCATTATGTGCTTATGTATTATGTTTCATCTTGAACTTATGGAACTTAATATTACTTAATTACTTATTCTAATGTAAATGTAATTATTTTACATTTAAATGATTTAATATGAGTATATGTCATCATTGTCATGTCTATAGTAATGAACTGCAGTAATGAACAGTCGCGTGACTCCACTCACCTAAGTCAAGTGATGTAGAACGTTATTTTATTTTTATTTTTTTATTTGTAGCTCCGGCCAGATCTCATTTCATAAATCCGGCTCCGGCTGGATCTCACTTCATAAATCCGGCCAAATCCGGTACAGCCCTACTTATCACATCGTTTTATCAGTCCTCCTAAACCGGCTGCATAGAACCGCATGCTCTGTTTTCTAAACCACGTTTTCAGTTCACATTCAACTTTGGCGTCATTCGCGAAATGTCTTCCGCCAAGGTAGGTTGTCAGTGTTTATGCTGACAAATGTTTGTCCCATAAAGCGGTGCATAGCTGGGTAGAAAATGTTTACGAGGGTGTGTCAATAAGTAAGTCACACAGTTCTGTAGGATGGCCGGTAAATGAAAACAAAGCACACAGTTCTGTGTGGCCGGTTTGGGAGGACTGATAAAACGATGGGATAAGTGCATCAATGTTGGTGTAAATTATGATGATAAATAAAGTGACAATGTATGTATAAAAATAAACTGGTTTCAAGTTGTTATCATGTGTAGTTATTTTTCTACAGCCATTTGTGACTTACTTATTAACTTACCCTAGTATAAGCTGACTACAGGCAAAGATCCTGGACATGCAAGTGCAGTCTGAGTGTGGCTCGTGAAAATAATAAATTTAACTGCTCCAGGATTGAAGAAAGAGGAATTTAGATATCTTGATTAAATGTATGAATAAACCACGAGATAGGACAGTCTACATATCTCTCCTCCTTCAGTATAAATGATTCCTCCACCAACCATGCAGTGAAAGAGTATAGAAGCCCTTGAGAACACATTCAATACAGTTAGAAAGATGAAAGAACTATGAGTGAAACTGAATACAAATGTGTTTATTATATGTACATTCTGTCAGATCTTTCTTTCTTTCTACACCTGTCAAAACAATCAGATGTTTTGATAGAATAATGACAATGAACTTTGTGGCTTCAGTTAAAATACATTTAAGCTGGTGTCTTCAAAAAGATATTCAGATACATGAGTTTGTACTGTGTTGTGATGGTTGTGCAATCAGAGAATGCTGTATGATGTAAATATGATTTTATATGAAAATATGACTATGATATAATGTGTAACTCAAGAGAGTTTACTTCAAGATCAGCCTCAGTTTGAGACTGCTTGGAACAGGGTCTCTGTGACTGCAGGTCTGTTCCCAAAGGCCAGCTGCTCATGTTAGTTGAGTGTAATGCTGTAATCCTTTTGCCTCCAGTTACTTATTATGTCTAAGTTCAGTTTCCATTTACATGTTTATGTCTAGGATCAGTTAGGCATAGCCTCCATGTACATGTTTATGCCTAGGATCACATAGACAAAGCCTCTATTTACATGTTTATGTCTAGAATCAGTTAGACAAAGCCTGTATTTACATGTTTATGTCTAGAATCAGTTAGACAAAGCCTCTGTTTACATGTTTATGTCTAGGATGAGTTAGACATAGCCTCTATTTACATGTTTATGTCTAGGATTATGTGGTGTTATTTGGTATTCGTTTATTGGAAGTGTTCACAAGAAGCCACGGAAGGCAGGTGGTGGGTGAAACTTTGAGGGCAGCCGGCAGATAGTTGTTGTTTACGGTCTCAAGTTTCGCGACGGTAGGCAGAAGGTCTCTTTCACGAGACAATGGCTGTGGTCTCCGGCCAGTATGGTCACTGCCAAAGAAGGAAAGCAATGGCACTCTACCTTCTTTAATAGTGCCTAGTTCATAATGACATCCACGACTCTGGTGATCGAGTGAAATGGTGAGTCATGACTGTCCTCATTTTCCGGCATGGCACATGATGGATGGATGGTCTAGGATCAGTTAGACATAGCCTCTATGTACATGTTTATGTCTAGGATCAGTTAGACACACCCTCCATGTACATGTTTATGTCTAGGATCAGTTAGACACACCCTCCATGTACATGTTTATGTCTAGGATCAGTTAGACAAAGCCTCCATGTACATGTTTATGTCTAGGATCAGTTAGACATAGCCTCCATGTACATGTTTATGTCTAGGATCAGTTAGACAAAGCCTCTATTTACATGTTTATGTCTAGGATCAGTTAGACATAGCCTCTATGTACATGTTTATGTCTAGGATCAGTTAGACACACCCTCCATGTACATGTTTATGTCTAGGATCAGTTAGACATAGCCTCTATGTACATGTTTATGTCTAGGATCAGTTAGACACACCCTCCATGTACATTTTTATGTCTTGGTTCACTTGGGCGTAGCCTCCATTTACTGCCCTGATGCCCCTGCTGGTCTTGGTTTTCACACTGGTTATATTTGATCACTGGCTCGTCTTGATAACCTAAAACCATCAGTATGTCATTAAATAATATATGATACAACTGCAGCTGGCTGTGATCATTTCTTTACTCAACACAATCAACATAAATGGGTGTGGCCTGATAGTGTTTACCGGAACCAGACATAAACAATCGTATCTCGATTGTCCAGCTACACAATCCAGTGCTAATTGTGTATTTGAGGTTGAGGAAAAGTGTTTGTGGTTGAGTAAGAAATATGTGCCCTCTAAGTGGAGAAGTAAAGCACCTGCTTCCCTCCACCAGCCTTTAGGACACCCATGGGAGAAGGTGAAATACCTGTTCAGTCCCTCAGCCAAAGTATGAAATCATGTAAGCAGGTGGTAGATGGAACTGAACAGCAGTCAACTGGTAGTTGTTGGTTATGGTTTCACGCCAGTAGCTTTACATAGTTGAGTTGTGGCAAGAACTGATATGGCACTCAGTACATTCCCATACATGCTGTTTCCTAATCTTCAACAGCTAGTGAAGAGTTCCACTACTAATGGTACCACTTGCAATCTGATCACGTGTCCGTCTGGCCTGTCCTTGGAGCAGTGAGGTGCCAGCCAGTAGCTCCGGCCACTCCCTGCCGCACCACTCTCCAGGCAGTCAGGGTGTATATCTGCCCCTCCACACTATACAGCTAGAATGGATCCTTTACTGGCTGTATCATGTACCAGTGGCTATGGACATTGACCACTATTGTCACGGCCAGGAGAGAAAGCAGCGGCACCTTCTTTACCGATGTAGTTTGCCATTGATTTCTGAGCGACTGGCTTACATACCCCGTAAGTAACCAACGCGACGCGATCCGCTACCAAATCTCGCACAGCTGCGTTCCCCGTGTGGATATACGTGATTACGGAGAAAGTCGTTAACGCCTTCGCCAGGGAGAGCGGCTGAACAATGCCATAGAGATGCTGAAAAACGGCTTTGTGTGACAGGGAACAGCATTTGCTACCAGACCGCAATCGAGGATGTAATATGGAATTTAAATGTAGGACAGTCCAAGCAAAAGTAGTTTTTCACAAGATGAAAAATGTGTTGTGCAATATATATTTGTCAACTGAGATCTTCTTCTTCTTCTTCTTCTTCTTCTTCTTCTTCTTCTTCTTCTTCTTCTTCTTCTTCTTCTTCTTCTTCTTCTTCTTCTTCTTCTTCTTCTTCTTCTTCTTCTTCTTCTTCTTCTTCTTCTTCTTCTTCTTCTTCTTCTTCTTCTTCTTCTTCTTCTTCTTCTCCTCCTCCTCCTCCTCCTCCTTCTTCTTCTTCTTCTTCTTCTTCTTCTTCTTCTTCTTCTTCTTCTTTCGTTCGCTTGAAATATGTCTATAACTGCAATGCTGTCTCTTGATTGATTGATTTAGGAACCGACATCACAGCATTCGGGGTATTCCCATAAGCGCTCCGTTCCCATCCTCAGAAGCCAGCGAAGAGTTCCAACCCTAATAGTACCAGTAGCAATCTGATTATATGTCCGTCTCGCCTTTCCTCTAAGCATCGGCCAGATCCCCTCGTCACTCCACGCTGTCGCATTCTTGCCAGACCATGGTGATCCGTTTGCTCCTCCGAGGTGTACACGTGCTCCCACAATGCTGTCTCTTGTATGAATTTAACGTCAACTGAGATGAAAAAGTATTCTTAACAGCTTTATTGGACCATTTCTGGTGTAAGGAAGTGAATCATGGACAATTCGCAGATTAGTGGAAGCTACAGGATTTGGTTGCATAGAAGAATTGTGCTATCTTAACACGTGTGTGGTTGCACCGCACGAAGCGGGATTTCACCAGGGGAGCGTAGTTTCACATCTAACAACTGGCACCGTGAATCAGTGTCCCTGGGGTACAGACGACATGACCGCTGTCCTCGTGCTGCAGGACTGGGCTGACAACCAGGGCTGACCGGAATACAGTTGGTCAAGACGTCAAGGAACGTTTACTGATAGCGTGGTTATTGATTTTGAGAATATTTGCAGGAGAAGGAAACGCAGAAGATGAGGAGGATAGTATTCATATTGATTTTTCAGAATATGTCCAGAAGTTAGTCGCGGTTCCAACTTCACGGCAACGGGTCGTCCCCATTATGTTCCGTTCCTGTGCCTTGAATATCACACACAATACTCCTCACTCCCCAATGTGGAAAAGACAGGAGTCTCGGCAAGCCAACAGCCCGCACACGTACACTGTGCAGAATGCCAACACAAAAGTCCTCCACGAAAAATACAGTTCATAGTCGATGGAATCGGCAGTCACCAGAAAGACTTTATTGACCAGGGTTTTATTTAATATTCCGCAGGGCGATCCGCCAAAAGCGCCGCACACAGCACGAACTCCGTAGCTCTAGCGACGACTCCTAATAGTCTCCTGAAAAATGCACTCGTGAACCAAAAAGGCAAACCAGTCAATTCAGCAACAGCCGACCGCCATCGTTCCGAACAAGCAGAAGAGAAGAAGGGACATAATAAAGAGGGAAGGTGAATAACATTCATGTTGATTTTTCAGAATATACGAAGTTAGGTGGATGAAGCGAAAACGATTAGGTGGGGGGGGGGGGGGGATATTGTTTTATTAGGATGGCAACAAACAATAGAGAAACACACGTATATGCTGCATCCATTTAAAGACCAGTTGTAAATTGTCAACCCAAAACACTGGGCCTTCATGAGTTAACATGTCTAGAGATATAAATAGCACACTTACTCTTTGACCTTTTAGTTGTCAACAAGCTAGTGCTATATAGAGATCACTAGCTAGGTTATAGGTGTTAAGTACGTGGCTGTTTAGAAAGCAATTATCTACATAAGTATTATCTCTAGATTAGATCAAACGGCCCTGGCCAGACACAGCAATCAATCTCAGATATCAGCCTAGAAATGTTAAATAATACAGGCGTCAGCAGTTAATTTTGTATTGCAACCCGCCAAGGTAGGTAGTAGTCTATCCTGGTCCTTCTAACATCACTGCTTATTTTCATTTAAGTAAAAACCATTAGTGTAGTAGCGTTTCTAGGGAATAACGCCGTGATGCGACTTTGAGCAAACAGTCTAGATGTTTTCAGGTTGCTTGAATGTTCCAATGACAGCTTCACCCAGTGTCCAGGACAGCCGTGGATAGTGGACCCCAGCTTGAATGGTTGATTCTTTCTTGGAAGTTATAGTTTTATAAGATGGTAGTGGCGAACGGGTTACGGACGTAATTCGCAATCCTGCACACCGTATTGCGCTGGTTTCATAAAGGTATGAACGGTCTTTCAGAAAGCAATGGCGAACCACTGAACGTAAACTTGCCAAGAAATCACAATCAGTCACACAATTATAGGGTTGACTGCGACGTCCTGTAAAGGATATGCAACTAAAATAAGATGATGATGATAACGACCTTGGAAAAAAAAAGAAACTAGCTGAAGTAACTGTCTCGGTCACGCTCAAATTGAAGTGATATGTTTGTTAGTGAGTTTACAATGCCCTTTAATGAACAGTGGTCTCATATCATTGATTGCCGCCGAGGTCTGAAGTCACACATTCTGGGCTATGGATTATGAGGTGGGGAGGCGAGTTCCCTTCCTCAATGTTTTTCCCTCTCAGAAAATTCTTGACCTGGTAGCCAATGTATATGAGGCTGCGTCAACTTCAGAACCATACTGACCGGACAAAGGTAATCCCGCCTCTTCTGGAGACTGAACCGAGGCAAGAAGATGCACTGACCACTTTACAACATGACTGCAACAAAGAATAACTTACACAAAATCAGTTGTGCTTGGGATGTTACGCTCAGAGACATTAACTGTGATGGGATCACAATGAAGAAAGTTCGAGTTGTTCAGTGACAAGGGCTTTCAGCAACGGATGCTGCCATCTGACAATGTGCCGATGGTACAAACTCCCCCCCCCCCCCAGACCACCTTATCTTCCTGACACTCTCATGGGGTGGGTCGGCCTGGGTTATAACTCCCAGGCGTGTTTTCTCCTGTCGTGTGTTCGCATACCCAGCTTCGAGGCGTGTGTGTATCGCACTTAACCCACATTGACATCGCCATGTGTCTGCCTAGAAGCCGTCCCGCCATCCTGAAGGCGAACATTGTGCAACCGGTGCATCTGCCAACATTATCACTGCACCCATCTGGCCGCCGGAAGGTCAGCTTCGTTCCCCGGCCGTTTGCCTCTGTCCTCACCTTCACGTGACCTCATAGATGTCGTTGTCTATATTGTACCAACAGCTTCGGACAGAGGGGTGCAATTGGGAGGGTACAAGCCTTACCCTAGTGCGAGGAAATGCAACATAAAGGCTAAATGTCATGGCAGGGCTGACCAGGCCCTAAGCCTTGGTCGGCAACAGGTCTAGGATGGAAACTCTGACATGTGGGCAGTTAGAGCATTGCTTTGCTGATTTGGCAGCTTCTGCGGCTGATCTTGCTCCAGATGTATTGGTCTTACCTTTCCTCTGGAGTAAACTAGACAGACCGAGAGAGGGATCATGCTGCATGGACAGCACATGGTCTGTAAATTCAGCCCAGGCTTGGTGTTATGGATAGGTGTAGCTCTATTTTACAAACTATTGTCTGCCAAGACGGCAAGGTGCCAGCCAGTCACTACCCTGGTTCTCTGGACGTATTTTTGAATGACAGGTGCAAATATCGCAGTTTCGCCATAGACAGACAACACAAGAAATGCTCTTGTTAGTACCGAGGAAGAGGAAGACAGTATGACAGTACAGGGCAAGATGTGGTGAGTGTAATAAGGCGCGAGAAGCGTAAAAAGCTTCAGGGCAGGAAAAAAAAGCTGGGAGCAGCCACCTTGGTGGAATTGTGAGGTGGAGAAGGCCTGGTTGGATAAGCGTAGTGCTGTAAGGAAATGGCAAACCGCCAAGAAGAACAGAGTTGCCCAGCCCAGTCCCTGCATGCACTTAGAAAGAGAAATGCGCGCAAAAGTAAGCTATTTAAAAAAAAAAAACTGGTTACGATGGTTAAAAGTTAAAAATGGGTAGAGGTATATCAAAGAGTAAGCACAGACAAGTCACTGAAATTGTTCTGGCGACTACATAAAAGCATGAGTGGGGTAGTCAAGAATAAGAGTGTTTCTGACTTCCAAGGTGCTGACCTCATCTGGCAAAGCCCTATTCGAACGCTATCTAGAGCAGAGCAACCAGACAGACATGAGAGGCCGAAATCTAGCCAAGGAGGTCACTTCAGACAGGTGCAAGGCCCAGGACATTTCGGATGAAGACACAGTGACAGTGAAAGAAATCAAAGCTGTGCTTCGACGATCAAAAAACAGCGCTCCAGGGCCAGATTGCATAAGATACGATGACATCAGAAGGTGTACCGACAACGAGCTAGAGAAACTAGCAGACATATACAACAACAGTATAGGGAGTGGTAGCATCAAGGAGGAGTGGTTACACAGCTATCTGGTTCCCTTGCCGAAGCCTGGCAAAGACCACACAAAAATTCAGGGACATCGAGTAATAACCATGCAGAATTTGATAGGCAAGCGGCTGGAGAAGTTAATTGTCAGAAAAATATCAAGCCAGCTAGAGGGGCAAGGTGTTTTCCCACCTACCCTGGGAGGGTACCGTCCAAAAAGAGAAACCTGGACCAATGCAGCAGTTTTTGCCCATGATGTTTATGAAGGTTTCCGCTCAGGCATTTAAACCTTTGCGGCAGCGATTGATCTTGAGGACGCGTACAACAGAGTACGATTGGATTTTTTAATGCTAAGTCCCTTCCTCCTGAGTTTGATCGCTGCAGCCCTCTACCAACGGAAAGTAGTTGCTAGATGGATTTCAGAACCAACAACAATATATCTTGGCCTACCACAGGGATCACCATTATCTCCAGTGCTGTCCAACGCCTACACTGTGAGAATCACCAGTGAGCAGATCACTGGACCTGGCAGGACATTGTCATATGCCGATGATGTTTTAGTGTATCGTCAGGGTAAGGATAGAGATCAGGCTGCTGCGGACTACAAACCAAACTCAATCGCATAAGTACTTGGTGTGATGAAGCTGGGGCCATGGTCAACCCAACAAAGGCAACAGTAACTTGGTTCTCTTTGAATAATCATATTGTCAACACTCCAACACCAACTGTAAAGCTATGTTCAGAGAATCTGGAAAGAACGCAGGCAATGAATTACCTGGGGATACGTTTTGATCGAAACCTTGCTTATAACGAGCACATAGACCAGGTGATAACAAAGGCCAAGCGGGGTTTGGCTGTGATGCGGGTGATGGCGGCAGCAAACTGTGAGCAGCGCCATCTATGTCTTCTGTACGAAGGGCTGATTATGTCTGTTTTTTGTGTATGCGATGGCGATCCTGACTCTCAGCCGCAAGCAGATAGAAAGGATGGAAAGGATACATAACGAAACCATGCGCATTATTCTTGGATGTATAAGAGATACAGCATGCAGGGCTCTGCGCTACCTTCTTGATCTTTCAACCATTGAAGACAGAATACAAATTTGCAGAGCACGTGCCTACCTCAGAGTTAACGCAAACACACAACATCCACTGCATAGTGAAATTAGGAAGGTGAAGGGCAACAGGTTAAAGAGAGGAAGGTCGTGGATGGGTCAAGCTGAGGACATTCTTCGACAGGTGTGTTCACTTGAGGACTTAGAACATGGCGAGGAGTGGGTACAAGTGCCAACAGATTTCTGTACGTCTCTTTCAGTCTGCATCCAGCTAGACAGAAAATGCAGACAAGAAAATCCGACTGCTGTGGAGGCGGAAGTACAAGCTTTGATCTTCGAGAATTCGTTAGACGATGATGCTGTCATATACACAGATGGGTCGGTCATCCGACATGTGAGAAGCCCATGTTCAAGGCTTTACGGCGCAGGCCGGAGGGAGAATTGTGAAGGAGGACTCTCGTGCTTTTGCTGAGACCACAAGTAGTCTGATTATGGAAGTTATTGCAGTAAGTAAAGCAATAACAAGGCTCGAGACACAGACATTCACTAGGGCATGTTTCCTTAGCGACTCAATGAGCATGCTCAAGGGGATAGAGATGGGGTCGATCCGAAGAGAGTGGTTGCTTTTTCTGGATAGGCTGGCAAACATTAGTTTCATCTTCGTGCCAGGGCATGCGGGAATACAAGGAAATGAGCGGGCTTACAAGCTCGCAGGTAAGGCTACTGTGGAGGGCGGACGCGCCATGGACCAGGCTGATATTCTGAATGCTCTACGAGAAGTAAGACTGTTGCGAGAACCAAGTGATGACTGAATCTACAACCATGGTAAGATTGCGAGAACTGCAAATTAAAAGAGGTGTGGCCAAACAAGAACACTACGCAGGAAGCCAAAGAAGATTAATAAACCAACACAGAACTGGTGTCGTGAGCCACTACACGCTGCGGGATTTGCTGAGGAGGGCATCCGAGCACTTATGGACTGAATGGTTCGATGTGCAATGAGGATGATCTGTCGACTAACTAGCTAACTAGAGGAAGACAATGCTTTGTGGCGCAATGAATACAGAGGCCCAAGCATTTGCTGTCTAGAATTCACGTGTCATTTATACCTAGACGTGTACGTTCATCACAAGTCTGTACAAGCACAGCACCATTTCACACGGCTGACAACACAACGGTGTGTAGCCACCATGCGGTCACCGCTATCAATTTGACATTTATAAGTGAATACTGTCATTGTCAGTGCCTCGACAAGTTCATAATGGCCACGGCTTTCTTTCTCTCTCTCTCTCTCTCTCTCTCTCTCTCTCTCTCTCTCTCTCTCTCTCTCTCTCTCTCTCTCTCTCTCTCTCTCTCTATCTCTCTCTATCTATCTATCTATCTATCTCTCTATCGCTCTTCCTCCTTCCCCTTTCTCGCCTAAAACTAAAAGCAAAGCTTTAAAATTTCACATATTCTGGATTACAGAAGATGAGACCCATTCTGTACAATGTGTAACTGTCTTCATGCTGACATTATAAGCGAAGAAATAAACGGCAGTGTGTGCATAACCAGACTTGCATACATCATGGAACTTTCCTTGCGTGTTGCTAATGGTCTGCCTGCACCTGTTTCCACTGCCAATCTCTCCGGACGCTATGGTTAGCCGTGTAACAAATAAAGTCAGGGCCAATGCTTAACAGAAATACGACGTGTCGTGGTTAACTATGGAATAACACACAAACAGAATAGGTTGCAAGCAGATTGCATGAATTAAACAAAGTCAGTACACAGATGACACACGCTCAATTCTCAATCAGCTTCAGATAGAAGTTGTGTGCCTGTTGCACGTGCCTCTGTTTGACCATCCAGAAGTAGAGATCTACGTGGCCGCGGGGCAATAATAAACTTCCGGTGCGCTGACGCCGGGTGAATGGGTCCACCCGATTCAAGGCGTAGTCAACTTCAACATCGGCTTCTCGTTAAGAGAGCAATGGTCAAATACTGAACGCCTAGCAAACCAGCCTGGGGTTGGGGTCGATGGTAACGTCCTGTATAAAACAAGCCACACGTTTTAAAACCATACATGGCTTCTTATCCTGTTTTCCCTTGAGCTTAAAGTGAATGTTGTTTTCTTCTATTTCAGACAATGTGCAAGCCCGTGTGCCTGGCCCCGTTGATCAGTTTAGTACTTCTGGTCTTTGTGCAAGCTGAGATATTCCCCCTCAATGAACGGCGAGTTTTGTTGGTAAGTCCGATACAGAAAATACAGCACATATGACAGGTTATATATAAATGTAAATGCAACAGGATAATTAGTTATAGTCGCGATTCCAACTTCACGACAAAGGGTTGCCCCATCATGTTCCATTCCTATGCCAGTGAATATCACACAAAATGCTTCTCACTGCCCAATATTGGCCGCACAGGAATACTATGCATAATGCCGCTGCGAGAATGTCAATACAAAAGTCCGCCACGAAAAATCCCCTTCTGCAACAGGATATGGCAATACAAAATGAGATAAGAGGATGTTGTGAGATGTTGCCTACGACTACAAGCTCATATAGTATAGCATAAGACGAACTGAAAGCATGCACGATTACACAGGTACTATACTACAAGACAAGCTGAAAGCATGCGCGGATACACAGGTACTATAAAACAAGACAAGCTGAAAGCATACGCGGATACACAAGTACTATACCACAAGACAAGCTGAAAGCATGCACGGATACACAGGTACTATACCATAAGACAAGCTGAAAGCATGCGCGGATACACAGGTACTATACCACAAGACAAGCTGAAAGCATGCGCGGATACACAGGTACTATACCATACGACGAACTGAAAGCATGCACGGATACACAGGTACTATACCACAAGACAAGCTGAAAGCATGCGCGGATACACAGGTACTATACCATACGACGAACTGAAAGCATGCACGGATACACAGGATGCTCTTCCTCTGTCCCTTACCCCAGACTGGAGTATAGGCCCTCACCCAACTCATGGCCAGATCTCCCGTCTTGTGCTATCCCCTGCAAGTCCTGCCATGCCCTCGCCATATTATTGATCTCTAATTCTCTTCTCAGTGTGCTTAAGGTCTTCATCTATTTGTTGTGCACCGTTTTATACTTAGAACGTCTTGTTCAAACATCTTGTACTTGTAATGTCTATACTTGAAATTTCTTGTACTTGGAATGTTTTGTACTTGGGTGAATATTACTTATAACATCTTGTACTTGCAACCTCCTTTGCTTATAAAGTCTTACTTAGAACAAAGTGTATTTGAATCATTTAAGCACATAACATCTTGTACTTGGATCATTTTGTACTTAGAACCATTGTACTTGCAACGTCCTTTACTTAAATTGTCTTACTTAGAACATCTTGTACATAGATCATTTTATACTTAGAACATCTTGCACATAGATCATTTTATACTTAGAACATCTTGTACATAGATCATTTTATACGTAGAACATCTTGTACTCAGATGGCCTTATACTGCAATGTCGGGCTTGGAACTTAGTGTTCTTGAAATGTCTTGTACTAAGAAAGTGTTGTACTTGGAAGGTCTTGTACTAAGAAAGTGTTGTACTTGGAAGGTCTTGTACTAAGAAAATGTTGTACTTGGAAGGTCTTGTACTAAGAAAGTGTTGTACTTGGAACGTCTTGTACTAAGAAAATGTTGTACTTGAAATGTCTTGTACTAAGAAAATGTTGTACTTGAAATGTCTTGTACTAAGAAAATGTTGTACTTGGAACGTCTTGTACTAAGAAAGTGTTGTACTTGGAAGGTCTTGTACTAAGAAAGTGTTGTACTTGGAACGTCTTGTACTAAGAAAATGTTGTACTTGAAATGTCTTGTACTAAGAAAATGTTGTACTTGAAATGTCTTGTACTAAGAAAATGTTGTACTTGAAATGTCTTGTACTAAGAAAGTGTTGTACTTGGAAGGTCTTGTACTAAGAAAGTGTTGTACTTGGAACGTCTTGTACTAAGAAAATGTTGTACTTGAAATGTCTTGTACTAAGAAAATGTTGTACTTGAAATGTCTTGTACTAAGAAAATGTTGTACTTGGAACGTCTTGTACTAAGAAAATGTTGTACTTGGAAGGTCTTGTACTAAGAAAGTGTTGTACTTGGAACGTCTTGTACTAAGAAAATGTTGTACTTGAAATGTCTTGTACTAAGAAAATGTTGTACTTGGAACGTCTTGTACTAAGAAAATGTTGTACTTGGAATGTCTTGTACTAAGAAAGTGTTGTACTTGGAACGTCTTGTACTAAGAAAGTGTTGTACTTGGAACGTCTTGTACTAAGAAAATGTTGTACTTGAAATGTCTTGTACTAAGAAAATGTTGTACTTGAAATGTCTTGTATTAAGAAAATGTTGTACTTGGAATGTCTTGTACTAAGAAAATGTTGTACTTGGAACGTCTTGTACTAAGAAAATGTTGTACTTGAAATGTCTTGTACTAAGAAAATGTTGTACTTGGAATGTCTTGTACTAAGAAAGTGTTGTACTTGGAACGTCTTCTACTATGAAAATGTTGTACTTGAAATGTCTTGTACTAAGAAAATGTTGTACTTGGAATGTCTTGTACTAAGAAAGTGTTGTACTTGGAATGTCTTGTACTAAGAAAATGTTGTACTTGAAATGTCTTGTACTAAGAAAATGTTGTACTTGAAAGGTCTTGTACTAAGAAAGTGTTGTACTTGGAAGGTCTTGTACTAAGAATGTCCTGTTTCTCTTTCCTCTGTCAGTCCAAGGTATTCACAACTCAGGAGCCACATCTCTGTTGTTCACAGAGCTAAGACTTCATCTGCTGATTGCTACTGACAACTCTCTATGTGAAGAGATGCAATGTCGTTTATCCCTCCCCCCTTCCTTTCTCTGGAGAATAGGTCATTCCCATCCCAGACTAAGTTCTCTTATTCTTTGCTCTCTCTTGTAGGTCTTCTGATATCGTTCCCATATTTTGATACGTTTTAATCTCTGTGTTTAATTCTCATATCCGTGTCTTTTGAAGACTCCGTGTATTTAATATACGGGTATATGGAAATATTCTTAAACATGTGAACCGGTACAACGATCTCGGATTACCATAACAACATCAGATGGGAGGTGCCTTGAGGAGATTAGACCAAGAATCGATATGGCAAAGATGGCCTTTTGCAAGATGTAAAACATACTGACCAACAAAACGATGTCTAATGTAATTAGAGAAAAAAATATGTTGAGTTGCTTCATAAGATCTGTACTTTTGTATGAATGTGAAACATGAACAATGAGCAGACAAGCTGAAAAACATCTAATGGCAGTTGAAATGTGGATTCTGAGGAAAATGCAAACACTACATCATTTTCTCAACATTTATTTTATATTTCGTTAACAGGGAAACAGACCTCCGCCGGGAAGTCCCTGGCCAATGCCAAAATTATGGCGCCATGACACATCGGTATTTCTCTTCACTCCATCGAATCTAACCTTCAACTCTGACCTCAGCGACTGTGACCTGATAGAGGCAGCCTTCAAGCGACTTCTGCAACAGTTAGAGACCGCAGCTAACTACAGTCAAGCCCGGAGAGCTGGGGTCGGCAAACCGGGCCCTGGCAACAACTACAACTTTAACAACAACAACACAACTGACGATGACAACGGGGATGTCCTGCTCCAGGCGATCCAACTCAAAGTTGAAGACAGAACGTGCCCCGGGTATCCCCAACTTGGTGTCCAGGAAAATTGTATGTTGATGTTACTGATATTGGCACAATAATTATCTGCGTTTTTACCTAGGCGTGTATGAGAATCTCCAAGATACCTGTTGTTTGTAACTGTTACTGCACGTTTTCTTGCATTGTAAACCCGGTTATGATAGGTAACAGCAGATAGAGGTTGTGCAGGGGGAGTGGGTGTAGTGTGGCCCAGACAGGGCAGCGTTTCACGGAATCAGGAATGCTCTCTGCAGTTTGTCTTTGTCAGTTGGGTGAGGAAAAGAGTTCTTCGAAGCTGTGTCGGGCCAGTCTTGGTGTGCGGAAGCGAATCGTGGACATTTGGCAGACGGGTGAGAGGTTGTGTGGAAGCTGCGGAAATGTGATTTTTATAGAAGAATGATATCAGCGTGGATGGAAATGATAACACCGTTGATGGATAGCAAGAGCAATGAAAATATCTTGAAAGAAGTTAACTCACAGAGAGAACTGGTTGCTCGCGTCGGAGGAAGACAATCCACTTTCTGTGAGATGCCACAATAAGGGGAAAGCTGGAGCTCACAACGGGAGGGTTGAAGGAGAAGAGAGGCAGGGGGAGGCCAAGAGAGGAGATGCTGGACAGTTTGAAATCATGGACTGGAGGAATGTTGATATCAGAAATCATTAGCAACACAAGAGACAGAAGGCAGTGTCTAGTGTAGAGATTCTCCCCATTTACAGTCTCCTGAAATGTCTCTCTATCACAAGCCAACTCCCCCGAGTCTGTTCTTGTCATGTGTAAATTATCTCCCACATCCTGAATCTATCTGCCTTGTGGTTTTCCTCTTCTTTACCTTCCCCGACGAAATATCTTTATAACCACACCTCGGAGAAGCAAATGGATCACCATGGTCTTTCAAGAATGCGACAGCGAGGAGTGACGAGGGGATCTAGCCGATGCTCGTCGCTTAGAGGAAAGCGAGACGCACATATATAATCAGATTGCTACTGGTAATATTGGGATTGGAACTCTTCGCTGGCTTTTGATGATGGGGACGGGAGCGCTTATGGGAATGCCCCGAATGCTGTGATGTCGGTTCCTAAATCAATCAATGAATCAATCAATATCTTTATAACCGTGTATCATACCATTATCATTTAGCTCATACATACAAAAATACCTAGCACGTAAACTGCGTATGAAAATGCAGGAGAGAGAGAGTGAGAGAGAGAGAGAGAGAGAGAGAGAGAGAGAGAGAGAGAGAGAGAGAGAGAGAGAGAGAGAGAGAGAGAACATTAACTAAACAAAGTAAAACCTCAAGTCACCAATTCTACTATTACGATTGTACGACCTGTTCTGAGAAGATGACCGGGTCTACCCG
This sequence comes from Cepaea hortensis, assembly GCA_963921405.1. Lineage (NCBI taxonomy): Eukaryota > Metazoa > Mollusca > Gastropoda > Stylommatophora > Helicidae > Cepaea > Cepaea hortensis. The sequence continues at coordinate 84,512,448 of OY992884.1, read as the reverse complement.
ATACTTGTAAACTGGAGTTCCGGGCTAGGAGCAGCTTGGAGGTGCTAGGGATGTGGTTGTTTAGATTTGTGTTACGAATACTTCAGACCGCCAGAGTTGTTGTTTGTCCGTCAAGAATGATGATGACCATTCATTTCATCCAGTGGGGTTGAAGCCAGAGTAACTAACATGGAATGCCTAGGAAAGATTAATGATTAATAAAAGCAGGAGACAAACAGTGTTTTTTGGTCATGTAATGAGGAGAGGCAGGAGAGTGGCCTAAATGCTTGACAACAGGATTCGTACGCTTACCACGCGTTCGAAACACAGCGGAGACCGATTTGGCAGCAGGCCGTGTCGCGCTGGGTTTTAACGTATTGGTATGGTAGCCGGTTTTTTTTGGGAGCAGTAAAATGCTGGTGTTGACAGCGATGTCCTGTAAATAGGATATGCAATAGAAAAGGAAGAAAAAAAAGAGGCAACGGAAAACATGGTGATGGCTGTGAAGATCCGCCTTAATTGAGACAGATTAAGGGAAACAATCCTGGATGGACTGGGCAGGTGTCATGGAAGGATATCATCAACAGAATTGATGCTGAGAACTGAAGTCGAGGTTTGTGAAGATGCTGCACGTCTGTGCCAGTTAGCATGGCACATGATGGTGATGATATTTATGATATTACTGGACCACGATTGTGTAGCAAAATGATGTTTTCATATGTTGAATCCGCCCAGGGTGTTTGATTGCTGACGTCAGTTTTATGTTTAGTTAGAAGATGTTGATATTTCACCATGCGTGTTTGCTCCGCAGCGGATTTTTTATGACTAACTTATGACAAGTCCATCAAACTATCCGGAGAGACGGATGGGCACTCTGGGAAGACAGAGGGCTGATGCACCGCAGTGGTGGAACTGGCTCCACCGGTGAAACGGTGGGGCCGACAGCAGACCGGGCTGATAACCCCTATTGCTGTATAATGTCCTTACCGCGTCGAAACAAAGTAAGAACAGATTCCCCGAGGATCCTCCGAAAGGGAGGGGGTGGGGGGGGGGGCATGAAGGATCCATTGGCGACCACACGGTGACGACCCTATCCGTCCAATCGATCATGATTTCACTCCAACGACCGGGTTGGCCATGCGTCTGTGGTAAAAGATTCGCTACCTTCCGGGGAATGAGAATTCACGCTGGACGTAAGAAGTACGAGAGTGCGTCACAGGAGGCACGGGAACAGGATAAGACACAAGTGGACCTCAGTCAGGGAGAACCTCACAGCTCTGAGAAGACTCAAGTCGAGGTCACCTGTGACGCACCTGAGCAACCTTCCAAGAGTCTCAGGGTGAAGATAAAGTTCCCCAATGCCAAAAAGATGGCAGAGTGGGCTCTACTAGACGAAACGCTGTCTCGTGTTTTAGAAGAAGAACTCAAACACAAGTCCCTTGATGGGAAGTTGCTAAAGTTAGGAGAGATTGTCTACCTCCACTCGCTGATTCAATTTGGTTGCAACGAGAAGAAGGAAGCAGCTATTCCGCAGAAGACCAAGCGGCAGAAAATGCTGGAGGAAGTGAGAAAACAGAAGAATGCCGCTCGGAAACGGTGGAAAACAGCGACCGATCATGAGAAAGAGGGCTTGCCCCAGGTGTGACAACATCTGAAAGCCAGGCACAATGCCCTATCCCGAGCTGAACGGTTCTGCAGGAACAGGCGGAAAACCTGGAAGGAACGTGAGAGATTCTTCCAGGAACCATAAAAGTTTGCACGGGAGTTGTTCGAACAGCCGCGATCCGGCATCCTCAATGTCAGCAGATAGAAGCTGGAGAACCACCTCGTGACGACGTAATCCGATGCCCAATGGGACATCCCACTCGGAGAGATTGAAGGGCTCACAAGGGCCTGAGCAACTAACTGTGGAGTTCAATACTAAGCCTCCGATTGGAGCGAGGTGGTTGCGATAGTTAAGAAAGCAAGAGGTAAGTCGGCACCGGGGCCCAACGGTGTGCCTTATACAGTCTATAAAAGGTACCCGAATGTCCTTAAGAAGCGACACCGGATACTGAGATCCGCATGGACACACAAGCATGTCTGCATGGAGTGGAAGACAGCCAACGGAATCTAGATTCCCAAAGAGCAAAACTCAACCGATATTGCCCCAATTCAGGCCGATCTCTCTCCTAAACGTCGAAGAGAAAATATTCTTCTCGATCATGGCCAGTCGAATCACGAAGTACTTGATGGGGAACAAGTACGTAGAGACAGCGGTGTTCAAAAAGGGGGGAATACCTGGTGTCCCCGGTTGTCTCGAACACGGCACCGTGATCTGGGAAGCTATCCAGAGAGCGAAGACCAAGAAGGAGGAACTCCACGTGATATGGTTGGATCTGGCCAACACGTATGGGTCAGTGCCACACCAGCTGTTGTGGCATGCACTCAAGGCGTATCACATGCCCGAGAACATCACGGAAATGCGTGTACAGTACTTCTCGGGCTTCTCTCTTCGTTTCTCGACCTAAACGCTCACGACCAGATGGATCGGCCTGCAGGTGGGTATTATCATGGGATGTACGATTTCGCCGATATTATTTCTAATGGCCATGCATGTCATCCTGAATGCGGCATCCGGCTACGCGAAAGGTCTGAAACTCGGCGAGGGAAAGAACACTCCGCCGCTGAAGGCCTTCATGGACGATACGAAAATCCTGACACCGAAGGAGAGTGATGCTCGCTGGTGCAGGATGAGCTTCAAGCCTAAGAAATCGAGAAACCTGTCGATCGTGAAGGGTAAAGCGGCGGAGAGGGTATTAGAGGAACCGGTAAAGAGTCTCGGTCGTGTGTCAACCCTGATGGACAGGAACGCGGTGGTAGAGATGCAAGAAATGCGAATGAACGGCCTGAGTACCAGCGATAAAACCAAGCTGATAGCCAAATTCAAAATCTGGCACCTCCAATTCATGCTTATTCCGAAACTCATGTGGCCGCTGCTGATATGTGATATAGGCACTACCACAGTGAGCACCATGTGGAGGGGGAAGATAAGCAGATATATAAGAAAGTGGCTTGGAGTACCAACATGCCTCACGACTGTCGCACAGTATTGCAAGCAGAGCAAGCTCATCCTCCCGTTCCTGTCCCTCATGGAAGAGCTCAAAGCCGGAAAAACCTGACTCTCGATGATGCCGCGCGAGTCTCCGGATGTAATGGTTAGTGCTTCAGTTCCCGCCCTGAGAACGAGAAGGAAGTGGATATTCGTCAGCGTGGTCAAAGAAGCCCAGGCAACACTCCAGCTGAAGGAGGTCATTTTCCACACCCAGTCGGACAGAAAAGAGTTCGGCTACCAAGAGAAAGATCCGAGGTGGTCCAAGGCGACGACCAAGGAACGCTGGGACCTGGTGGTTAAGGAGATCCACAAGGGGGAGGATGATGAAAGAGTCCAGAAGGATGCCGAACAGGCAAGCAGGCCCGTTGGATGTCATTGGATGATGTAGTGCAGAGATCTCTTACTTGGAATGACATATGGTGAATGGCACCACTGGGCCTAAGTTTCGTCGTCCAATCCCTCTACGATGTCTTGCCATCAGCTGCCAACTTGGTCGGGGGGGGGGGGGGGGGGAGAGCCAACGACCCGTTCTGTCCCCTCTGTACAAAGGTTCAAAAGGTTCAGACGGCGGAACACGTACTGTTAGTTAGTTAGTCGTGGTTCCAACTTCACGGCAGCGGGTCATCCCCATATTGCTCTGTTCCTGTGCCAGTGAATATCACACAAAATGCTCCTCACTGCCCAATGTGAACAATGGAACAGACAAGAGTATCGGCAAGCCAACAGCCCGCACAGGTACACTGTGCATAATGCCGCCACCAGAATGCCAACACAAAAGTCCTCCATGAAAACTACAGTTCATCGTCGATGGACACAGCAGTCACCAGAATGACTTCATTGACCCGGGTTTTATCCCATATGGCTTGGTCTCTTTCCACAGGACGACCCACCGAAAGCGCCGCACTAAGCACAAACTCTGTAGCTCCAGCAACGACTCCCAGGAGTCTCCTGAAAAATGCACTCGTGAGCCGAAAAGGCAAACCAGTAAATCCAGCAACAGCCGGTTGCCATCGTTCTGAACATGCAGTTCAAGCTACAAACAACCGCGGACAGTTGTAAAAGCATTCCACGCGAAACTCACAGCTCACAGTGTCGCGCCACACACTCACTCAGTAGCAGGGCGACGGAACCATATCCTCCTTAGTCGCCTCTACGTACTGTCCGCATGTAAGGTGGCCCTGACCCAAGGCCAACAAAGTCCTTACTGAGTTGGCGGCCATAGTGGATGTAGCCAGAATGGAGGCGAACAAAGCGGGGATCAGGCCCAGGCCGATGGAGATTTCCTTCGTCTGAGCCGGACAGAAACGCGAAGACACTGTCGACTTGCTGCTTGCTACCATTTTCGAGGGACTGGGAATTGACTGTGGACCGTGGCAAATACCCTGAGGTGATCCGGAAGTTTGGCATGCGACCTGACATCGTACTCAGCTCCTCGTCAACCAAGCAGCTAACGCTGATTGACCGTCCCTTATGAGTCAAATATTGAGGATAAATAATTATTATTGTATTACAACTTGTCATTATTCTGATTGTCTGTCTGTCTTGATGGCGTGCGACCACTTTGCGGCTGAAGATACTCTCGAAGTGAAAGGGAAAGTATCATTGACAGCCTCAACAGCCTGGGCTGCTATATGGGGTAGGTGTCACGTTCTGGCACTGACTAAATCAGTGATTTGTCTTCATGTGAACAGAATTAGGCAGACGTTACATAATTTTCCCTGACACCGCTCTCTGTCTGTAGCTGACTGAATCACCAAAACACGAGAGCACACACACAGCAAACACATACCAATACAAGCAGAAGATGATGTAAATATCACAGCTACTCATGTCTAGCCTTGTTGCGCGTCTGGACACGTGTTTCATGAAATCCCCGCGTATATGATTCCAACAAAGAAAATAATTTCTTGAGGTTAAAATCCACGTTTCGCGCTCGCTCGTGTTGAACTCAAGCGTAGTCCATAACACTCTACTTCTAGTAGTGTTGGACTTCATTTTCCATGTGGATTAGCTTTCCCTATTAACAATATCCCTCGCCATCATTCGAACCCACTCCGGCTTCAGAGGTACTTGTAGTTTACGTTCCCAAGTCATGGACCATAGGTCAACATTTTAGTCCAGCTGTCCGGTGTAAGGGTTGCGCCCCTTACTTCGGCATCAGCACACCGGGTGTTTAAGAACACGCGTTCTTATCCGTTCAGCCATGCTGACCTACTCGGAGCCATATAGTGCCTGGAGTAAGATATGCGTAGTAATTATTTGTTTTTGATGTTACTTGATAATAGGAATGCTTGTTTCTCTCAAAACGCCTTTTTTTTTTTTTTTTGGCTACTGCAGGCCATGATCTTATTTCAGTTTCTCAGCGAACATATTTTGTAATTGCTTTTGTCCACAAATGGGTACTTCAGAAGGAAACTGTGATTCACTGCAAAATACTATCTTAGTTTAGTTTAATCGACGGATCAACATCACAACACACGGGTGTAAATATACTATCTTACTGAACTGCACTAAAACAACGACAGCTGCACACATTTGGCATCAGCTATGTCAGATTTCAACGTCATGTCACAGTCGGCACAGGCTGGGAACACGATTCAATACGTTATCAACATTGAAGTACTCCGTAGTGGTAATCACTATTACTGGATGGTTAATGTGAGCCACAGATAGCCTGACTACTGTTTCCATATGTGCTTATATGTTCTCATACGTAACAACGGCCTCCAGTATGAGAATGAAGCTAGAGACTGCCACAGAGGTTTCATGGGTTATCGGGATACTCCAACCATGACGGGTGACACATTCGTTCTAACTCCAAAAAGATGATGCTTCAGAAAGTCCACTGATGATAGCATATGCTATGTACAAAAAGGTAAAGTAGGACCCTCTTCCACAACTTGAGGCTGATTGGATATAGTCAGTCAGTAAGTGCTAATTAAAGTATGTTGCATATCCTTTACACGACGTAGCAGTTAACTCCAGTCTTTTTTGGCTGCTTGTGATTCCTGGGCAAAATTACGTTCAGTAGTTTGCCATTGCTTTCTGAATGACCTGCATTCATTCCATTGTATTTAAACCAACGCAAGGCCGTCTGCTTCCACATCGCCCGCAGTTGTTTTTCTAACGCGGTATGCAGGTTTACGAATTGCATTCGTCAGATCTACGCCACAGAGATGGCTATGGTACTAAACTCACTTTAAAAGACCCACTGGCACTTGGTGAGTGGTGTGGTCAGTATCACACCGACCCACTGGCACTTGGTGAGTGTTGTTGTCAGTATCACACCGACCACTTTTACTGTCTAAAACATTTTCTGGTACGCGGTTTAGGCTGGACCGACATGACAGCCCATGTCAAAGTTGTGTTTAAACGATTGACTTTATACGGATTTGAACCTTTAACCACTAGGCCGGCAGGTGAGCATCTCTAGCCATGTCCCTACCACGGCTCCTGAATATCCGGCGCCAGCTACAGATTTGTATAATCAATTTGGTACGCCAACAACCCACAGTTGTGTTATGTTATGTGTTACTGTTATTTTGAGTGTGATGTTTATCGTAACTAGTTCTCGTGGTTGTTTATCTGCCTGAAGTCTGGCACTAACTTGATGTGCATCACTATGCTGAAAACGATATGTTTCTGTCCCCAGGACTCCAAACACTTGGACAACTGATGTATATGGTGGAGAACCAGGTATATATGACATATTGATATAACATTTCATTTATTGCTAGTATGATCATAACTATTAGCGACAGTTAACGCTTGTGTGATCATCGCAACTATCATGTGAAATGGTGTAATATTTCACTTATTGCTAGTATCATCATAACTATTAGCGTCAATTAACTATCATGTGAATTGCGTGGAATCTGCTGTTGTCTGTCCATCCAGGCCGGAGGGTGCCATATCATCTGTCAATCCTGGAATAGGGCTGGAGGTGTGTCATGAGAGGTGAGTCTGTGCCTGGACACGCCTGTTGTAACGAGGACAGAGAAGTGATGACCGTTGATAAGTCGGGGATGAACCGACATTTTGTCAAAATTATATACATTAACGAGATTCTTGATGAAACTCAAGTTCCTTATTAACTTCGAACACAGAAGCCACACACAAAAGCTAAAGTATCTACACCTGATGATTCTTGATGTCACTTCATAGTGCAGATATAACTCTGCACTTTGCACCTGACAAGATGCCGCGAAATATACAAGGCAATAAATCGTGTGACATATTGTTTGTTGCTTCTATGTTTACAAAGAACCTTTCTGTTTGCGCTGGCTGTAAACTGGTCAAGGATGATTTATTTATACGAATCTCACTTCTTTCTCTGCTTGACTAAGACACTCTCGTCCGTGTGTTTTTGGGTCCCATTATAATAGTAACATCGTAACCTACCATGCATATCATAAGAGGCGATGAAGGAGGGATGGCATTAGACTGGGATCTCATCCCGTAGAAAACTTTAACTGCTAAATCCATTAGATAAAGTACAGTCTACAAAGGGCTTGACATGGGTTGACCGAGGTCACGTGCTCCACTCCGTGGCCAAGGTGTTATGGAAGAAATTCGTAATCCCGCATACCTCGTTCGAAACAGCTGCAGGCGATTTGGAAGCAGACCGCCTAGCGCTGGTGTTCATAACAAGCTATGAGTGCCTGTCGTTTAGAAAACAATGGCAGACTACTGAACGTAAACTTGCGTTGAAATCACAACGAGCCAAATAATGCTGGAGTTGACTGCGACGTCCCATAAAGGATAAGCAGCTAAATTAAAAACATAAAACTACTTAGATTTATAAATCTAACGGGACTAACAAATCTACCCTGAAAATAGAATTATCCAGAACCACACATCTACCCATACTCATAAATATACCGCAGTCTGAAATATTTACATAGGCATTGAGTTCGAGGGTAAAAATATATGTCTGATGTCCCATCAATTAGTAGTAGTTTAGTAGTTTAGTAGATGGATCAACATCACGGCACACGGGTGCAACCCATAAGTGCTCCGTTCTCCTCCTAACTCAAACCTGAGTCTGGAGAAACTCAGCTCAGTGCACGAACTCCGTAGCACCGCCGAGGATCCTGAAATACTTTGGGTAGATTTTTAACTCGAAATTTTGCCCGGGCAGCACCGTTAGGCTACTCTTTTTCGATTTCCAACTGCCAAGGATTTTTTTACGTGCGCAACAATACACACGGGCGTCCGATCTCACTACCCAGAGACCAGGGGATATTTATTACTAGAAGTCCACGAGAAAAAATCCCGGCATCACCGGGGCTTGAACCCGGGACCTCCAGCACTCGAGGCGGACACCATACCTCGAGACCACGCAGCCCCCTGTCCCATCAATTGTAAAGTGGTAATTGCTGAAATGAAATACTAACAGAGATGTTGTCTCCATGTCCTGCCCAGTGGCTGATCAACAAGACCTTCATTCAGGATGAACCGCGCTTCAAACATAGGGGGTTCCATCTAGACACGGCTCGACACTTCTACAGTGTAGACATACTCAAGCAAAATCTGGTAAGATAAGAGAGCTTATAATCTTTTCCGTGATTATATATTGTGTTTTGTGTATGTATTTGTTTGACCATGAAGGCTAATCGTAGCAACGTCTTGTGTGTTTATATTGTTTACATTAACAGTGGATGAGTGATAAGTTATAGTTGATTTTAGTGAGTCCATAGCGAGTCTTGTTCAAATCTCCGGACCATCACTGTCGTCGGAGTGTATATCCATATCTTGTGCTACTCGTCTTATCTCGTGTATGTTCCATCTGTCTGCGTTCATTTTTGATGTATCTGGGGGACAGTTTGCGAAGACAATGACATACGGTTTTGGGTACATCTTGCTCCAAACACACGTATAGACCGACCACAAAGTGAATGAATCCCAATATCCCTATTCTGATAACCGACGATCCCACAAGATCCAGGTCAGTGTTAAAAATAACTATGCGGTTAGTTTGCGGTGAATTAAAAATGAAGTACCGAATATTCTATTGGCAGTTTTTGACCACAACAATGTTTATATTCAGGATGCGATTTCCATCAACAAGTTGAATGTGTTCCACTGGCACATTGTGGATACCCAGGCGTTTCCGTACAGAAGTGTCCGATTTCCCCAGCTGGCACAGAAGGTAAGTTATTCCTGTCGCTTCTTGGCTAGTCACACCGAGGTCTGACGTGGCACAGAAGGTAGGCTGTTCCTGTCACTTCTTGGCTAGTCACACCGAGGTCTGTTGTGGCACAGAAGGTGAGTTATTCCTGCCACTTCTTGGCTAGTCACACCGAGGTCTGTTGTGGCACAGAAGGTAGGCTGTTCCTGTCACTTCTTGGCTAGTCAAACCGAGGTCTGTTGTGGCACAGAAGGTAGGCTGTTCCTGTCACTTCTTGGCTAGTCACACCATGGTCTAACATGGAATAATCGGGACAAGTCTACAGACCTGATCCATGACACTGGTGGTCAGGAGAAGTGGCTGATAATGACTGAACATGCTCATCGGAGTGACACATGAGAATACATGTGACGTTGGAGTCTGCTGCAGGCACAGACAGCAAACATTATCCCTATCTTATACTTTACATAATATCATTTAATGTGATCTAGAGACCATTGCAGGAACAAACCACAAACATCATTATCTTCACCTTATACTTTACTTAATATCACTTAATGTGCTCTAGTGACTGCTGCAGGCACAAATAGCCACACGACATTCTCTCTATCTTATATATTACGTTATATCACTTAATGTGGTGTTGGAGACTATTGAAGAATGAAGATTTTAAAAAAAAACATCAATTTTTTATGCAGGTTGGAAAGGATTCTACAAAACAAAATGCCTTTCTTTTAATTATAGAACGGTTTTATAAAGCCAGAGAAATACAAAGACATCATGATTTTAATGCGCATTTATTTGTCAAAGTAACACCAAACTTATAACTGATGTTGTCCTTTTCGTGTCTTGCTATAGTAGAGTGTATGAGATCATGACCACTGTGACTAACTGTGTGTCAAACATCTGTCCTACAGGGGGCTTTCTCTGCTCACGAGACCTACTCACAGCAAGACATCTCATACCTCACTGAGTATGATTATAACTGTGACTAACTGTGTGTCAAACATCCGTCCTACAGGGGGCTTTCTCTGCTCACGAGACCTACTCACAGCAAGACATCCCAGACATCATTGAGTATGATTATAACTGTGACTAACTGTGTGTCAAACATCTGTCCTACAGGGGGCTTTCTCTGCTCACGAGACCTACTCACAGCAAGACATCCCAGACATCATTGAGTATGATTATAACTGTGACTAACTGTGTGTCAAACATCTGTCCTACAGGGGGCTTTCACTGCTCACGAGACCTACTCACAGCAAGACATCTCAGACATCATTGAGTATGCAAGGTTGCGAGGGATCAGGGTGTTGCCTGAGTTTGATTCTCCTGCTCATGTTTATTCATGGGGGAAGGGTATTCCAGGTTAGTTAGTTGCCTGGTATTTGCAAGACATTACTACCAATCCCAACATTTATTGGTTATTTGTGATTTACTATACAATGTAGTTCAGTAGTTTGTCATTTATTTCTTAAACATCTAATGGCAGTGGGAATGTGGTATCTGGGGGAAATGCAAAGAATACCATAGATGGACAGAAAACCGAATGAGACAGTCCTTCAAAAGACGCATTACAATCGTAAATTAAGTTGAGACACCAGACTGAGTAAAGATTTTTTTTTACAATACATTATGAAACATACTAAAAGAAGAAATTGGAGAAACCGTCATATTAGCCCCATTGAACAAATCACAGGGGCAAGATAAAGTACCAAATGAACTAATTAAAGCAGCAAGAGAAGTAAGAACCGCATGACTATATAGACTATTCAACCATGTTTGGGTAGAACAACAGACACCGCGAGACTGGGGAAACGCCATAATTATCCCAATTTGGAAAAACAAAGACAATAAACGATACTGCTCACAAAACAGAGGCATTTCCCTTTCGAGACATACTGGGAAAATATTTAGCAAAATTCTTGAGAAATAATTACGAACTACTATAGAACCCAAGCTAAGAGAAACACAACTTATATTTCGGAAAAACAAAGGATACACTGATGCCATTTTTGCTCTTAGACAACTTATAGAAAAATCAACTGAATATAATGAAAAGCTCTACTTAGCCCTTGTCGACCAAGAAAAGGCATTTAATATAGTAGATATAAACAAGCATTGGAAAATCCTTAAACAATATGGCGTGAGTACGCATCTAACAAACCTATGTAGAAGCTTATACACCCACAGTGAATGCACAGTAAGAACAAACGGTGGATACTCAGAAGCTTCACCATAAGATCCGGAGTATAACAAGGTTGTGTCCTGTCCCCTCTCTTGTTCATAACCTATATAGACAACATATGTAAAGAAACCAGCCAAACAGAGACCGCAAGAACACCTCATGACGAGAACACAGAAGAAGAACCATCTGCAAATTACACCATTAAAGAACTCCTATTTGCGGACGATCAAGCACTAATAGCAAATTAAGAAGCTTAATTACAAGACCACATGAATAGTCTAAACGAAATGTGTCGGGAACATAACATGAAAATTAGCACAAGTAAAACAGGTAATAACTATACACCTGTCCAGTACAAACGGAGCTTAGTACGACCCTGTTTGACCGTGCTAGAAAGATATGCACCCAGGACACACTGACAGAGGAATTTGAAACTCTGAAGAATGTCTTAAACCTGAATGGGTACTACACAGGATTTATAAAGCGCCACTGCCAACAGCCCAAACTTAAAGCAGATGTAACTACAGTCCCTAAACTCAAGGTATTCATCCAGCTAACCTTTCTAGGGGATGACGTAATGCAACGTCTACAAGACCGGCTTACTACAGCTGTAGGCCGAACATTCTGTGCTGCAACTCCAGCCATTAGATATAAAACCGTACCGATTCCTACACCAGCAGTCAAAGAGCCTGTTCCTCTGTACGCCACAAACAATTGTATTTACCAATTCACATGTAGATGCCAGGCCTTCTACATTGGTAGAACAGAGAGACAGCTTAACAAACGAGTGTCAGAACACATACCTCAATGGGTCAACAAGATACAACACACAGGAGATGCTAGCCTCGTGGGGCCGACACACCGGAAGCTCCCGGCGTCTTCAGTTGGTAGGCACATTATTGAAAGCGGCCATGTGGTTGACAGAGACACTGCCTTTCGCGTGTTGTTTAACACACAAAATACTCGCTTGTTAAAATTTGCAGAAGCAATTATGATCTATCAACGCAAGCCAGAATTGTGTAAACAGAAAGACATGTTAGTCAGCTTAAAATTACCGTGGTAGATAAGTGACATTACTGTGCGAATATGTGTATATTTCAACTTGAAGGGTTTATCTAGTTAATTTCACGTAAGTTGTGTGATTTCTGCAGTATGTACCTGACGAGATGCAGCGAAATATGCCAGGCAATAAATCGTGCAATCTATTGTTTGTGTCTTCGTTATTCAAAATAACTATAACCAAAGAAGAAAAAACAACAACAATTCACCTAAACGAACACCCCCTGAAACAAATAAAGAGATTCAAGTACCTAGGAAGTATAATATCATCAAATGGCAAATCAGAAGACAAGATTGAAAATAGATGCAATAAGGCAAACCAATTCGTGAGACAAATGGCACCAATACTAAAGAACAAACATGTATCAATAACTACTAAGAAAGCACTTTACAACACAATCTTCCTACCAATTCTATGCTACCAATGCCAAAACTGGACAATGACCAAATAAAAAAAGAAGAGAGAAAACAAAAATCACAACAACAGAAATGAGATTCCTGAGAAGAATACTCAATGTATCAAGAAGAGACAAGATCAGAAATGAAGAAATCAATTCTAAAGTGGGGATTATAGCAGCGCTGAATTGTATCAGAAGGCAGCAGGTCAAATGGTTTGGCCATGCAACTAGGTTACCAACTAACAGTATACCATAACAAGCAATGATGTACAGACCAGAGGGAAGCAGAGGAAGGGGTCGACCACGTAAACGATGGACGCAGGGAATAACAGAGTCAATGGGAATATCGATACATGAAGCCCATAAGCGGACACTCCCCCGCTGTTTATATTTCATCTCGACACCGCAAGGTACACGAGGAACAAGATGAGATGGGATGAGATGAGATAAGCTCGAATACTTTGTGACAACTGGCAAAAATGATAGGTAAATTAAGTTGAGACACCAGACTGAGCAAAGATTTCTTTAGAGTACATTATGAGTAGACATAAGCTCGAATACTTTGTGACAACTGGCAAAAATGATGGGAAAAGAGCGTGTGGGAGACAAAGAAATAAATACATGGATGGCTTGACCACATGGCATAAGTGGAACACGAATATAAACTCGAATCAAGTCTCTGGTGATCGCGTGAGATGGCGAGACATAACCGCCCAAGCATGTGTGCATGGTACATGATAAAATGGTGTTTTGTTTGTATTACGTTTAATGGATACTTGTACTGAAACAAATGGTGTTTTGTTTGTATTACTTGTAACTGATACTTGTACTGAAACAAATGGTGTTTTGTTTGTATTACTTGTAACTGATACTTGTACTGAAACAAATGGTGTTTTGTTTGTATTACTTGTAACTGATACTTGTACTGAAACAAATGGTGTTTTGTTTGTATTACTTGTAACTGATACTTGTACTGAAACAAATGGTGTTTTGTTTGTATTACTTGAAACTGATACTTGTACTGAAACAAATGGTGTTTTGTTTGTATTACTTGTAACTGATACTTTTACTGAAACAGTACTGTTTGTCACAAGCCTGCACGTGATTACATGTACTGCTGTATGTGTTTGTTATTGTGTGGGCCGGCTCAGTGGCGAAGGTGTTACGGACGCAATTCGTAATCCCGCATACAGACTTTGAAACACAGCTGCGGGCGATGTGGCAGCAAATCGCCTTTCGTTAGTTTTCATACAATGGTATTGTGCCGGTCGTTCAGAAAGCAATGGCAGACTAGTGAAAGTAAACTTACCAAGAAATCACAAACAGACAAAAGATGCTGGGGTTGACTGCGACATCAGGTAAAGGATATGCAACTAACTAATGTGTTTGCTTCTTCTAACTGACATGTTTATTCCACTGTTTGCATTGCTGCAGGCATACATAAATCACCGCTATTGAACATCGTATGTGTTGCTTCTGTAGTCCACTACTCTGCCGATCAATTCCCAACTGTGAATTCTGTGATCTTCATATTCCTTAACTATTCATTTATCCTTTCAGGGCCTTTAAAAAAGTACCAGTCACCTCAGCTCATACAGCAGTGGCGTAGTTTCAGTCGGTCGATTTATTTGTCTCTGTTCATCTTCCTGGAAAAGTCATTTTCCCTGTGTCTTATTCAATCTATCTTATTCCATCTATTTTATTCCATCTATTTTATTCCATCTATCTTATTTAATTGGTTCACTCATTTCCCCCTGCGCTTCATATCACATTTCTATTTTCTGTTTCTCTTTTATTTCCAACTTCTTTCTTCATTCATCATACTCACATGTTGCACTCTCTCTCTCTCTCTCTCTCTCTCTCTCTCTCTCTCTCTCTCTCTCTCTCTCTCTCTCTCTCTCTTTTTTTCTCTCTCACACACACCTCTCTCTCTCCCACCTCTCACTCTTCCTCTCTCTCTCTCTCTCTCTCTCTCTCTCTCTCTCTCTCTCTTTGTTTCTCTGTCTATTCAGATATGTGTCCACCCCTGCCCTTTCTTTGCCCCCTGTCCGCCCACCCCTTGATCCGTCTGTCACTTCTCTCCTTCTATGGGGACACATGCTGATCATGTCCAGGGCTGAAGGAGTCCACATCTATGGAGCAGGATTCTCTTTCATGTCAGATTAGTACTCACAATTAACACACACATTCATGCAGTTGTAAATGTTCTCTTTATCCCAATTTCGTTATTCGCTGAGACCTTGTAGCCTACCATCCACTTTGTCACCAGTGTTTGTTTTTTTTAAACGGACCTATTTGCGATCCCTTTTATGTATTAATTGGTTATAATTAAAGTTGCTTGCTTGCTTGCTTGTGTTCGTTGGCTTGAGCTCCAACGCGAAGTCCTGTATGTCGGATGAAGGCATCCTGTTGTCCAACATCAGTGTGATGTCATACAGGACCTGAGTTTTGCGTGAGTATCCGTTGTCCCATGTCTGGCTTATTGGTGTGCAGACTGGTGGTTCCTCGCCGTACAGGCAGACACTCTCCGACTTCGGAGGAATCGGCGATCCTACTGACTTTAGCCAGGACCCCGAAGGGACCTGTTGCCCAGGACGCTCGACGAGGACGCGTCAATAGGTCTTGGCCAGTATATAACCCGGCCCTGGTGCCTTGGAAACACCTCTCACTAAAGACTGCATTTGTGTCATGTAGTCAATGTGAAACCTTGCTTGTCACACACGTAGAGAATACCACCAATGAGATCACCTTTGCCATTGTCTTTGTCCAATCACAGAACTCCTAACAACGTGTTGGTCAGATGGAAAACCAGTTCAAGTCGTGCATAATCTTCACCCCGACAAGGAAAACATGGACCCGTCCAGAAATTCTACTTTTGAATTCCTGACTGAATTTTTTCAAGAAATCGCAGATTTATTTGTTGATAATTACCTTCACGTCGGAATGGATGAGGCTGAATACCAGTGCTGGTACGATCATCATTGTTCGTTAAGTCCCCTAACCTTTTTTTTTTCTTCACCCCACCCCCCCTTTCACCAGTCTAGAACACTTGATAAATTATCTCCAGTTTAGAGCTTACATTAAATACTCTCACAGTTTAGAGCTTGCATTAAATTATCTCCCAGTTTAGAGCTTACATTAAATTATCTCCCAGTTTAGAGCCTACATTAAATACTCTCACAGTTTAGAGCTTGCATTAAATTATCTCCCAGTTTAGAGCTTACATTAAATACTCTCCCAGTTTAGAGCTTACATTAAATTATCTCCCAGTTTAGAGCCTACATTAAATACTCTCACAGTTTAGAGCTTACATTAAATACTCTCACAGTTTAGAGCCTACATTAAATACTCTCACAGTTTAGAGCTTACATTAAATACTCTCACAGTTTAGAGCCTACATTAAATACTCTCACAGTTTAGAGCTTACATTAAATACTCTCACAGTTTAGAGCCTACATTAAATACTCTCACAGTTTAGAGCCTACATTAAATACTCTCACAGTTTAGAGCCTACATTAAATACTCTCACAGTTTAGAGCCTACATTAAATACTCTCACAGTTTAGAGCCTACATTAAATACTCTCACAGTTTAGAGCTTACATTAAATACTCTCACAGTTTAGAGCCTACATTAAATACTCTCACAGTTTAGAGCTTACATTAAATACTCTCACAGTTTAGAGCCTACATTAAATACTCTCACAGTTTAGAGCTTACATTAAATACTCTCACAGTTTAGAGCCTACATTAAATACTCTCACAGTTTAGAGCCTACATTAAATACTCTCACAGTTTAGAGCTTACATTAAATACTCTCCCAGTTTAGAGCTTACATTAAATAACCTCCCAATTTAGAGTTAAAATAATTAATCTCTCAGTTTAGAGCTTACATTAAATTATCTCCCAGTTTAGAGCCTACATTAAATACTCTCACAGTTTAGAGCCTACATTAAATACTCTCACAGTTTAGAGCTTACATTAAATACTCTCACAGTTTAGAGCTTACATTAAATTATCTCCCAGTTTAGAGCCTACATTAAATACTCTCACAGTTTAGAGCTTACATTAAATTATCTCCCAGTTTAGAGCCTACATTAAATACTCTCACAGTTTAGAGCTTACATTAAATTATCTCCCAGTTTAGAGCCTACATTAAATACTCTCACAGTTTAGAGCCTACATTAAATACTCTCACAGTTTAGAGCTTACATTAAATACTCTCACAGTTTAGAGCCTACATTAAATACTCTCACAGTTTAGAGCTTACATTAAATACTCTCACAGTTTAGAGCCTACATTAAATACTCTCACAGTTTAGAGCCTACATTAAATACTCTCACAGTTTAGAGCTTACATTAAATACTCTCCCAGTTTAGAGCTTACATTAAATAACCTCCCAATTTAGAGTTAAAATAATTAATCTCTCAGTTTAGAGCTTACCTGAATTATCTCCCGGTTTAAAGCTTACGTTAAATAATCTCCCAGTTTAAAGCCTACATTGAATTATTTCCAGTTTAGAGCTTACCTGAATTATCTGCCGGTTTAGAGTCTACATTGAATTATCTCCTAGTTTAGAGCTTACAATAAATAATCTCCCGGTTTGGAGCCTACTTTATATAATTTCCAGTTTAGAGTTTACCTTAAATAATCTCCCAGTTTAGAGTTTACATTAAATAATATCCCAGTTTAGAGCGTACATTAAATAATCTCCCAGTTTAGAGCTTTCGTTAAATAATCTCCCAGTTTAGAGCTTTCATTGAATTATCTCCCAGTTTAGAGCTTACATTGAATTATCTCCCAGTTTATAGCTTTCATTAAATAATCTGTCAGTTTAGAACTTACATTGAACTATCCCCCAGTTTAGAACTTACATTGAACTATCCCCCAGTTTAGAACTTACATTGAACTATCCCCCAGTTTAGAACTTACATTGAACTATCCCCCAGTTTAGAGCTTACATTGAACCAGCCCCCAGTTTAGAACTTACATTGAACTATCCCCCAGTTTAGAACTTACATTGAACTATCCCCCAGTTTAGAGCTTACATTGAACTATCCCCCAGTTTAGAGCTTACATTGAACTAACCCCCGGTTTTGAACCTACATTAAACAATCTCCCAGTTTAAAGGTTACATTAAATGTTTAGAGCCCCTTTTTTTTTTGCATATCCTTTACAGGACATCGCTGTCAACACCAGCATCTTTCAGCTGTATGTTGATTTCTTGGCAAGATTACGCTCAGTAATTTGCCATTGCTTTCTGAGCGGCCGGCTCACATACCCCGTAAGTTACCGATGAGATTCGAACCACTGCTGATTCTCACCGTCATCACGTTACCGACGAGAGTATACGAGATTACGGAGAAAAGTCATAACCTCTAAGCCACGAAGCCGGCTGTTTAGAGCCTACAGTAAATAATTTCCCAGATGAGAGCCTGCACTGAATTATCTCCCAGTTTAAAGCTTACCTGAATGATCTACGAGTTTCGCGATGTATTCATCAGTTTCTCGTCCTACAGTTGTTAATGTGATGCCGTCTCACTAGGCCAGTAGTCCAGTCTTACCTGACTACGGAGGAAATCTTAGAAAACGTGCTCCTAAATGCCCGCATGAGAGAGTGACCACTGTGAGTCACTCAGACCAAGTCTGTACAAATATGCCTGTCGGAAGCCTCAAAGTGATGACCAGTCCCTACCGGTCAAGCGAGTGATAGTCGTGATTGGTCTGGTTATAAACGGTCTTAAATGAAGGTTAATAAACAAGACCAACCGTACTGGTCCTGGGAGCTGTCTGCATCACTGGCTGGACAGGGATCAGCGTGCCGGAATGGATAAGAGAGCTCCCTCTCAAACTTCCAGTGTGCTGCTGTCGTAGCAGCGGATTCAGCTCCTACATCCAACAGCTGGACTAACATAGTGACTTCTCTCCCTTGACTTGGGGATGTAAATTACAAGTACCTCAGATGTCGGAATGGGTTCGCCTGATGGCGAGGGAGACTGTTAATAGGGAAAGCTAATCCACACACAAAACTCAGTCCAGCACTATTAGAAGTAGTGTGAATGGACTACACTTGAGTTCAAAGCGAGCCAGTGTTTAAAAAAAAGAGTGGGTGGGGGGGGGGGGGGGTTTGTTGAATCGGTAGAACGACACTCATCTTGCAGCTGTGTTGTATGTAAAGTGATATAAGGACACACATCTTGCAGCTGTGTTGTATGTAAAGTGATATAAGGACACACATCTTGCAGCTGTGTTGTATGTAAAGTGATATAAGGACACACATCTTGCAGCTGTGTTGTATGTAAAGTGATATAAGGACACACATCTTGCAGCTGTGTTGTATGTAAAGTGATATAAGGACACACATCTTGCAGCTGTGTTGTATGTAAAGTGATATAAGGACACACATCTTGCAGCTGTGTTGTATGTAAAGTGATATAAGGACACACATCTTGCAGCTGTGTTGTATGTAAAGTGATATAAGGACACACATCTTGCAGCTGTGTTGTATGTAAAGTGATATAAGGACACACATCTTGCAGCTGTGTTGTATGTAAAGTGATATAAGGACACACATCTTGCAGCTGTGTTGTATGTAAAGTGATATAAGGACACACATCTTGCAGCTGTGTTGTATGTAAAGTGATATAAGGACACACATCTTGCAGCTGTGTTGTATGTAAAGTGATATAAGGACACACATCTTGCAGCTGTGTTGTATGTAAAGTGATATAAGGACACACATCTTGCAGCTGTGTTGTATGTAAAGTGATATAAGGACACACATCTTGCAGCTGTGTTGTATGTAAAGTGATATAAGGACACTCATCTTGCAGCTGTGTTGTATGTAAAGTGATATAAGGACACACATCTTGCAGCTGTGTTGTATGTAAAGTGATATAAGGACACACATCTTGCAGCTGTGTTGTATGTAAAGTGATATAAGAACACACATCTTGCAGCTGTGTTGTATGTAAAGTGATATAAGGACACACATCTTGCAGCTGTGTTGTATGTAAAGTGATATAAGGACACACATCTTGCAGCTGTGTTGTATGTAAAGTGATATAAGGACACACATCTTGCAGCTGTGTTGTATGTAAAGTGATATAAGGACACACATCTTGCAGCTGTGTTGTATGTAAAGTGATATAAGAACACACATCTTGCAGCTGTGTTGTATGTAAAGTGATATAAGGACACACATCTTGCAGCTGTGTTGTATGTAAAGTGATATAAGAACACACATCTTGCAGCTGTGTTGTATGTAAAGTGATATAAGGACACACATCTTGCAGCTGTGTTGTATGTAAAGTGATATAAGGACACACATCTTGCAGCTGTGTTGTATGTAAAGTGATATAAGGACACACATCTTGCAGCTGTGTTGTATGTAAAGTGATATAAGAACACACATCTTGCAGCTGTGTTGTATGTAAAGTGATATAAGGACACACATCTTGCAGCTGTGTTGTATGTAAAGTGATATAAGAACACACATCTTGCAGCTGTGTTGTATGTAAAGTGATATAAGGACACACATCCTGCAGCTGTGTTGTAAAGTGATATAAGGACACACATTTTGCAGCTGTGTTGTAAAGTGATATAAGGACACACATCTTGCAGCTGTGTTGTATGTAAATTATATAAGGACACACATCTTGCAGCTGTGTTGTATGTAAAGTGATATAAGGACACACATCTTGCAGCTGTGTTGTAAAGTGATATAAGGACACACATCTTGCAGCTGTGTTGTATGTAAATTGTAAAGTGATAAAAGGACACACATCTGGCAGCTGTGTTGTATGTAAAGTGATATAAGGACACACATCTTGCAGCTGTGTTGTATGTAAAGTGATATAAGGACACACATCTTGCAGCTGTGTTGTATGTAAAGTGATATAAGGACACACATCTTGCAGCTGTGTTGTATGTAAAGTGATATAAGGACACACATCTAGCAGCTGTGTTGCATGTAAAGTGATATAAGGACACACATCTTGCAGCTGTGTTGTATGTAAAGTGATATAAGGACACACATCTTGCAGCTGTGTTGTATGTAAAGTGATATAAGGACACACATCTTGCAGCTGTATTGTATGTAAAGTGATATAAGGACACACATCTAGCAGCTGTGTTGTATGTAAAGTGATATAAGGACACACATCTTGCAGCTGTGTTGTATGTAAAGTGATATAAGGACACACATCTTGCAGCTGTGTTGTATGTAAAGTGATATAAGGACACACATCTTGCAGCTGTGTTGTATTTAAAGTGATATCAGGACACACATCTTGCAGCTGTGTTGTATGTAAAGTGATATAAGGATACACATCTTGCAGCCGTGTTGTAAAGTGATATAAGGATACACATCTTGCAACTGTGTTGTAAAGTGATATAAGGACACACATCTTGCAGCTGTGTTGTATGTAAAGTGATATAAGGACACACATCTTGCAGCTGTGTTGTAAAGTGATATAAGGACACACATCTTGCAGCTGTGTTGTAAAGTGATATAAGGACACACATCTTGCAGCTGTGTTGTAAAGTGATATAAGGACACACATCTTGCAGCTGTGTTGTAAAGTGATATAAGGACACACATCTTGCAGCTTTTTTGTAAAGTGATATAAGGACACACATCTTGCAGCTGTGTTGTAAAGTGATATAAGGACACACATCTTGCAGCTGTGTTGCAAAGTGATATAAGGACACACATCTTGCAGCTGTGTTGTAAAGTGATACAAGGAAACACATCTTGCAGCTGTATTGTAAAGTGATACAAAGAAACTCATCTTGCAGCTGTGTTGTAAAGTGATATAAGGGCACATATCTTGCAGCTGTGTTGTAAAATGATACAAAGCAACTGACGTTCATTTCAAGATGAACAAAGTTGACAGGCGAGAGGATCGGCTGTGTTGCACCGGGTTTTATCCCATATGGCTCGGTCTCTTTCCGCAGGGCGGCTTGCCGAAATCGTAGCACAAAGCAAGAACTCCGTAGCTCCAGCGACGACCCCCAGGAGTCTCCGAAAAACTGCACTCGTGAACAGAAGACGTAGTTGAGGAACGAACCCACCGCCTTCAGAGCTGGAGCAGACGACGTAATCACGGAGATCCACAAGAGCAGCGGGAGACACGAAGAGCAACAAGAAACCTGAACCTCTTGGTATTTTTTGTTTGTTTCAAAACCTGCAGCGTTTATATTTCTCCTCCATTTATTACAGGATTGCCTAGTTAGTGTCATTTATGAAGATTATCGCTTCTGACAAGGATGACTTGAATGTCTCTCACTGCAGGCAGTCCAGCCCAAACATAACCAGGTTCATGAAGGATGTTGGTCTGGCAGCAAACGACTATGCCGGCCTGGAGCAATACTATGATGAAAGATTACTCGGCATCATCAATAACATGAACAGGAAGCCACTTATCTGGGAAGATCCCATCAACAATGGAGCTAATGTATGTCTTTATATGTCAACAGAGACCTTTAGTTTGTCGGTGTGATATATTTGTTTGCTTCGAGCACCATCTTCTCATTGATGTCCAGTATTTTTATTTTATTTTTGATTTGAGATTTAGATGACAATCTGTAACTGGGTGGAGAGAGGAAGGCGGGTCTGCAGGTTCCCGTGGAGACTGCAGTATGGGACCGGGTGGAGAGAGAAGACGAGATTTGCAGGTTCCCGTGGATATGACGGTCTGGGACCAGGTTGAGAGGGAAAGGCCAGGTCTGTAGGTTCTCGTGGAGATGGGAGTCTGGGACAGTGGAGAGGGGTAGTAGTATCTTGTCAATCCAATTGAACACATACTCAACTGGGTTGACAAGATACTACACACAGGCGATGGGAGCCTAGCGAGGCCAACACACCACACACCTCATGCATCATCAATTGTACGGCACGTTTTGGAAATCGGTCATGTGATTGACAGAGACGATGCGTTTTGCGCTTTGTTTAATACACAAAATAGTCGCTTGTTAAAGTTTGCAGAAACCATGATTAATCTGCATAGGTCAGTTTTGTGCAAACAGAAAGACATGATAGTCAGTTTAAAATTACCATTGTAGACAATTGAAATTATTGTGCGAACATGTATGTATTTCAGCTTGAATTTGTTATTTTATGTTGTGTGATTTCTGCAGTATGTACCTGGCAAGATGCAGCGAAATATACCAGACCATAAATCGTGCAACCTGTTGTTTGTGTCTTCGTTATTCAAATGTTATAACATTCTGATTTTTTGACTAAACACTTTCAAGATTTCCAAAACGGCCCTGGTCCAGCTGTGGAAGGATTACAACCTATCACCAACACAGTTTGCGCCCTGGCCCACCTACATGAAGTCTGTTCTCGCTGCTGGATATCACGTGATCTTCTCTTCTTGCTGGTACCTGAATTACATACACTATGGACAGGACTGGAAGGCTCTCTACACCTGTGATCCAACAAGCATCAATGGTATGTACGTAGGGTTAATGAAATCAGTGTCTTTAGATTTCTGTTGCTTAACTTGAATTGCCTGATACATTCATATAATGGCCGTATTGTAGTGGCCAGTTCTCCCGCCTGCTAGTCTATTGGATGGTCAAGTTTAAGTGAAAAAGCAGAAGTAGTTTCCTGTTCACACTTCTTGGCCAACTTCATCTCATAGTATTTTCCAGATCATTTATGTTGCTGGGAAGGTTAATCTGGTCAACAAACGCCCGAAGAAGTCGGCAGAAAGGCGCAAATTCAAATTCCACTGCTCAGTTGTAAATGGGCACAACTCATTTACGTTCAAAACAAACATTTCAGACGAACGAATAAGAAGACCAGATTGTACTGCAACCATCATCCTTCCACAACCTTGTAAAGAAAAACAATATGTCAAGGCAATCAGCCACAATGACGCACCTAATATTGTGTATATATTTCAGTGTTTAGATACAGTGTCGTGTTTTCAAAGAGACTAAGACACAAAGACACCACAAATAGCAGAAAGAGGCTGAGGCACAAAAACAACTTATTATAAACACAGAAAGAGACCAAGACACACAGACAATTTATTATAAACAGCGTAAAGAAACTAAGAGAAAGAGACAGCTTATTATAAACAACTGAACGAGACTAAGACACAAAGATAGCCGATCACATTTATCAACATTGTTTTAAAGAATTCTTCCGCAAGAGCGACAGAATGTATATAAGTATGGCCCAACTTGTCTGTAGTTATAGGCAGGTTCAATGTGTCTGTAGAGCAGAACATAGTTAAGAACACTATTATTTTATACTTGTTACTTTATGTCTTACAGCAACCACAGAAGAGCTGTCACGCATTCTGGGAGGGGAGGCTTGCACCTGGAGTGAATACATTGATGGAAATAACTTACTACAAGTCACGTGGTAGGTAAAGTTTAAAGTAAAGAAGTTGAATTCATGCTTTACCAAACATCTACAACAAACATTGAAGGATGACTGATTGTTGAAACTTGCTTCACACTTTCAGTTTATTACTCTCTCTTATATTACACAGCCGCTGTCTGTGGTTAAGAGTAGAGAACACGATTCACAATGCTGCATATCGCATTTAAAATCAGTTGCCAGGCGATTTGAAAGAAGACAGGAATTGTGCAGATTTTTAACAGTGATATGAGAAAAATAATTTTCATTCAGAAAACAGTAATAAACTGTAGTGAGTTGAGTTGAGCTAAGAACTGACATCACTGCACTCAGGACATTCCCATACACCCTCCATCCCCTCGTTCAGCAGCCAGCAAAGAGTAGTGGTAAACTACTGTATGTAAACTTACCAAGTAAATCACAAACGGCCAAACAAAGCTGGGAATGATTGTGACATTACATAAAGGACATGTAACTACCTGTGTTACAGTTTTCTGAATGAACCTGGACATGCGCAAGTAGGCAGTCACAGGCAGTATTAACGATGACTGCAACAGATCTGAAGCAGGGGTTCTTGCTCACTTTGTATAATTAATTGATTCTGTTGTACAATCTATTGATCCTCTTGTAAAACCAATTAAATGAGCTTGTTATACTCATGCTTTCAGACACCCGAATATCAGTTATCAGTTGGGTCATCTTCATTGCACTCCGGACAGGTCCATAGGTGCTCAGATCCTCCCTCCAGAATATGCATCAGCGTTCGGTGGCTAATAGTGCCAGTTCTGTGTTTGTTAACGAGGCACCTCGTTTTCCCGATGTACCTCTCGTGTCTGGCCGTGCCAATTCTTACTCCCAAGTATTTCATCCTGGACAGCGATGTGGATACTATATGTTTTCTAAACCTCATCCACAAAGTCAGTATGAAGACACTAACTCTCTTCTAAACGTCCATGAAGTCAGTATGCAGACACTAAATCTCTTCTAAACGTCCATGAAGTCAGTATTTTATTTTCCCGCGTCTCCATCCTGTTTCAAGATATTGCGGTCAACACGAGCATCTTTCAGCTGAATGTTGATTCCTACGCTCATCAGCACGCCACCACTTTCTGAGCGACCGGCTCCATACTCTCATAAGTCACTGGCGCGACTCGAACCACTTCTAATTCTCATGTGCTCACGTCAACCATGAGAATATTCGGGGTTAACGGGGAAAGCTGCTAACCCCTCAGCCAGGGAGCCGGCTATGAAGACAGTATGCAGACACTATATGTTTTCTAAACTCCAGCCACGATGTCAGTATGTAAACACTATATGTTTTCTTAACTTAAACCATAATGTCAGGATGCAGTCACAATATGTCTTGTCATTTATCACAACAGGCCCAGGGCGGCAGCAGTAGCTGAACGACTGTGGAGTCCTGCCAATGTCACAAGCACAGATGATGCTGCATTCAGGCTGGATCAGCACAGGTGTCGGCTCATCAGGTAATTGACCTCACATATGTTGTGTCAGCTGTACATCGTGGAATTGTTTACTTGAGACATTATGACAGCAGTCAGTACATGGCTGCTCTAGTTTTAGTTTCAAATAAAGACAAAATACATATTATAAATTATATTATGTTATGGGGCAGACACTGGCATTCCTGACTCTCTAATCCTTTATGTAATCTGACATTCTTATGAAATTAGTGTTGCTTATATCAATACTTGTTGTCCCTATCATACACACATAGAGGAGTCAAATAGACAACTACTGAACAATATGTCTGCTTATTCACAGTATGTAACAATACAGACTAATATTAAACATACCTGACAGAAAAATTCAGGGAATTAGAAGGAGAGAGTATCCAATAAATATATAAATTAGATGGCATGCAAGAACATTAAGGGTTCAATTGTATGCAGAATTAAAGAGAACCAATAAGAACACTGAGAGTTCAATTGTATATGAAACTTAAGAGAACCAACAAGAACATTAAGAGTTCAATTGAATGTGGAACTAAAGCGAACCAACAAGCACATTTAGGGTTCAATTGTATATGGAACTAAAGAGAACCAACAAGAACATTGAAGGTTCAATTGTATGTGGAACTAAAGAGAACCAACAAGAACAGGAGGCAGAGAAGTAACATGGTCAGACGACTATAACATCCACTCTTCAGACTAACTTAATATGGTAATGGTGATGATACTATTTTAATAAGAAAGTTTAGTTGTTATGAGCAAAACCGAAGAATATTCTTCACCTCTTGGTTTCCCTGAATTTATCTAATTCTCTTCCTAAACTCCACATCAGTGATTCCGTTACAGTTTTAGTCCTTCTCTTCTATGCCACATACCAGTTCATGATTGCTTGTAGCTTATTAGTAATTGCTCTAGTAGTTCTCCATGTTTCAGCTCAATACAATCCTACTAATTTAATGTTAGAGTTAACGATTCTGAGTTTAGTACTATGTTTAATTTCACTTACATACATTTTCTAGTGCTATGGAAGCTACCTTGCCTTCTGTCTTCATATTCTAATCTCTCTGTTTCCCCCATCTTTGTCTACAATGCTAACTAAATAGGTGTATGACTCCATCTCTTGAAGTGAGGTTTCACCAAGGGAGACCCAGTTATCATTTATTGATTTATTCTCTTTGTCTTTTCCCTTTGATTTTTTTACACCTAATTGTTGTGACCTTCCATCAAGTGTGTTAAATTTATCTTGCATCAGAGTTTGTTTTGAAACATACGGGCAATGTCATCAACAATGTCATGATAATCATGCTGATCTGTCAGAGTCCATTCAATTCCATTTCTGACAATAGTTATTGTTGTCTTCATAATACAGTCTGTAGTCAGTAAGAATAATAAAGGTAACAAAGAGTATCCTTGTTTTTATTTCAAATGTGTAGGTCAGCATGGCAGAGTGGATAAGAACGAGTGTTCTTAAACATCCTGTGTGTTGATTCCGAGGTCAGGGGTTCAACTCCTACACCGGTCAGTTGGACTAAAATGTTGGCCTCTCATCCTTGACTTGGGGACGTTAATTACAAGTACCTCTGAAGTTGGAGTGAGTTCGCCTGATGGCGAGGGACACTGTTAATATGTAAAGCTAATCCACACTCAAAATTCAGCCTAGCACTACTAGAAGTAGTGTGTATGGTCTAGGCTTGAGTTCAAAGTGAGTCTGCACCAAATAAATGTCAAATGTGTTTGTTTGTTTCCTTCATGAAGAGCTCTCAATTGTATGTCTTTATATGTTGAGGAGCGGCTGGCCGAGTGGCTAGAACGCCGGACTCTCATTCGGGAGACCCGGGTGGATCCCTCAGTAAGGTGTGAGATTTTTTTTCTGTCAGGGGCAAAAAGAAAATCCTCACCAGCACAGTTCGCGGCGACTGCACTAGCCAGGCGAACCTAATCCCTCAGGCTCAAAGACCCCTCTGCCATATTATATTGGCAGTAAATGACAGTTTTATATGTTGTCCTTATTGAGTTAATGACTTTCTGTTGAATCCCATAGTGCTTCAGTGTGTATAGCATGGATGGACAGATAAATCATCATAGCCCAGCTAGACTGGAGTGGGCAGGGCATATTTATTTTTTCATATACCAGAGAATCTGTTCAACAATCAGTACTCCGAGGAAAGGTCAGACGGACACATAATCAGACTGCAACAGGTATTAGTATTGGGACTCTTTGCTGATTGTTGAAGATGAGGATGGAGCACATATGGGATTGTTTTGAGTGCTGTGACGTCAGTTCTTAATTCAACTATATTCCATTGTACCTCACTGATTTTCAAAGGAAATTTCCATTAGTGCTGTCCAGGGCCTTTTATAAATAAACATAAATAAATAAACACACATAGTATTATTTGGCGCTCACAGAGGGGAGAAGAAAGAAGTAGAGATTAGAAGATGCACTAGACAACATAAAATTTGAAAGCTATAATAGTTACCGACCGGGATTGAACCTGTCGGCTCCAAATGATGACGGCGCCTCGCTGCAGAAACAAGTGTACTTCGCACGACCAACTAGACCAGTGTTTCCCAACGTGGGGCCCACGCCCCACAAGGGGGCAATTCGATTGTTAAGGGGGGCAATTCGAAAATGGAAGAAATCGGCTGGATATAACAAAACGGGGAGACTTGAGACTGAAGTTAACTAAATTGGAAACTGACATAAAATCTCTTTGCAGCAAGTATCAAACGCAAGAATCTCACTAAATTTAAATAATTACTAATAATTAAAATAATATAGAAAAATCTTTCATTAAAATTATTTTGTACTTGAATTTCAGTTCTCCATTATATGTTTTGAAAATTTACTTACTGTGTTTGCTCAGTAATTTCCTAGTGATTTCTTCCTAACACCTATCGGTCCTTTGCTAAACTTTGGCTAGGATCGGGTGCATTTGCTGCTCTCCCCTCACTAGTGCGCCTGGTCTGGTCGAGTGCCGGGATGATCAAATAAAAACCCATTACATATCTTCACCTTAGATGTGGGCCTGGTGGACCGCTGTGGGCAATAGCTCACAGTGAGACTAAGGGTCCACACAAAAAAGGGGGGAGGCGGGGGAACCAGCTTGTCTGGGGTAACCGCCAAACCAAATTTAAAAAAAAATTCACCCAACACAACCGACACACAGGGACGCGGGACCTGGGGGGGGGGGGGGGGGGGGGCTCTGGCCCCTCTGGGAACTGTGAGCCCTTCTAAAAATAAAAAATTCAAGTTTCTTTAGTGAACATTTCAATTTTTGAATATTAAAAATGATGCATTTGTTGGGGGGGGGGGGCATAAAAATTTTAGAAAGGCTTAGGTGGGGCATAGCACAAAAAAGGTTGGGAAACACTGAACTAGACACTCATTTATTTCAAGGCCTTTTATAGTCCATAAATCCAATATAAAGTATGCATTAAGTTCAGTGCCTTGCTTTGTTACTATGTAAATTGTGGCTAACTGATCCAGCGTCGATTCTGACTTGTCGGAAGCCTGTCTGTTCATCGCTTAGTTATTTGTCATCTGTTAATCTCTCCAGATTGATCCTGCTTAATATTTTCACAGGAACTGAAAATAACATTATTCATTTGTAATTGTAACACTTCTGCAAGTTCTCATTCTTTGGCAGATTAACTAGATATCCTTCTTTCCATCTACAGGTGTTTCTTCATATCTTTCTCTCCATCTACTGGTGTTTCTACATTCCTTCTCTCCATCTATTGGTGTTTTTTAATATCTTTCTCTCCATCTATTAGTATTTCTTCATATCTTTCTCTCCATCTACAGGTATTTCTTCATATCTTTCTCTCCATCTACTGGTGTTTCTTCATATCCTTCTCTCCATCTACTGGTATTTCTTCATATCCTTCTCTCCATCTACAGGTATTTCTTCATATCCTTCTCTCCATCTACTGGTATTTCTTCATATCCTTCTCTCCATCTACAGGTATTTCTTCATATCCTTCTCTCCATCTACTGGTATTTCTTCATATCCTTCTCTCCATCTACTGGTATTTCTTCATATCCTTCTCTCCATCTACTGGTATTTATTCATATCCTTCTCTCCATCTACTAGTATTTCTTCATATCCTTCTCTCCATCTACTGGTATTTCTTCATATCCTTCTCTCCATCTACTGGTATTTCTTCATATCCTTCTCTCCATCTACAGGTATTTATTTCTTCAGTCTCCCAGCCGTTGTAAAATAATTTGTGCAGAAATTCTATTGAATTATTACTAAGAATGCATTATTGTGCAGTGTGTTTAATTTCCTATTTGCTAAATCATTGTTTGCCATCTCTACACCAGACAAGGCATCCCTGCTGCCCCAATTTCCCCAGGTTTCTGTCACGATGACTACAACACAGACAACTCTGGAGTGCACCGACTAAAGCTTCTGCAAACTCAGCAAGATAGGTTATCTACCCCTAGAAGTGACTCAGTGTCTGTGACAAGCCAGCAAGAACCTATAGTTGGATAACAGAATCACTGACTTCACATCAGTCATTGTTTGGATAAAATCTGACTGGATTTGACTACAAATGTTTGGTGTTTGTGTTAAGTCTGATCTACATGTTAACATGAATAAATCATTGAACATGAGAAGCAGAATTGCTACATCGTAATATGTTGGCTTATTTACCTTCAATTTGCTGAAATCTTACGTGTGATGTTTCAACAAAGGGTGGGTGTATGACGTACTACGTAGAGATCACTGAGCTGTTCTGACATAATTGTCCAAACAATATCATCGTCAACTTGGATTTGAACATAGAACTCTTCCAGTTACATGTGGATGCTATACCTATAAGCCACTCTGACCTTCAAATGTATCATGTATTATTCATCATATGTGTATCATGTATAACCCATTATACGTGTATCATGTATAACCCATTATATGTGTATCATGTATAATCCATTATATGTGTATCATGTATAACCCATTATATGTGTATCATGTATAACCCATTATATGTGTATTATGTATAACCCATTATATGTGTATTATGTATAACCCATTATATGTGTATCATGTATACCCCATTATATGTGTATCATGTATAACACATTATGTGTGTATCATATATAACCCATTATGTGTGTATCATATATAACCCATTATGTGTGTATCATGTATAACCCATTATATGTGTATCATGTATAAACCATTATATGTGTATTATATATAACCCATTATGTGTTTATCATGTATAACCCGTTATATGTGTATCATGTATAACACATTATATGTGTATCATGTATAACCTATTATATGTGTATCATGTATAAACCATTATATGTGTATCATGTATAACCCATTATATGTGTATCATGTATAACCCATTATGTGTGTATCATATATAATCCATCACATGTGTATCATGTATAATCCATCACATATTTATATCTCACATTCAATTGAATGTGAGTTACATTTAAGTAAATAGAATAAATCACTGTTTATGACTGTTGGGTAAGTGTAAATTGTGATTTATTTCTCATCCTTTGTTGTTTCAATATTACTTATCCAACATTCACCCCCACACAGAAGATTGTGCCACATGTAACATTATAATTTGTGTGCCCGTGGTAACATTTCTATTTTTTCACGATGTTATGTATTTTAGAAAAGCATCTTATGCAATAAGTCACTATCACTGAATGTAAGAGAGAGAGAGAGCTGAAATGTATAGAACCTGTTTTGTTGTATGGCAGCAAATAATGGAATGCTAATGAACAAATTAGGAAAAGCTTGGAAGCAACAGACCTGTGGTTCGTGAAATGAATGTTGTGAATTCCTTGGACTGTCAAAGTAACTAACAACAACTGCCTGGAAGAGGCTAATGATATTAGAACATTATATACAACCATAAGTAAAGGACAAACAGCATGCTTTGGTCATGTGATGAGAAGAGAGGCAATGGAGAACATCGTGACAACTGGAAAGATCAGTGGGAAAAGAAACAAAGGCAGGCCAAGAGAAATGATGCTGGGTGGACTGAGACCACAATATACATTTAGCTGCTGTATTTGTTTGAGAAGTACGTGATTAAACAAGTGTTGATTGGCATACACAAGTCAGAAAATTAATACACATTACAGAATACGCAATGTTAGACCAGAACAATGTATAGCTACAGACATATAAGGGATTCTATCCCATTTATTGAAAGAAACTCACTTGCCTTATCAGAAGAAGATGAAGGCCTTAAGTTTATTCAAAACACACAATTTCCTTACTAGCATAAGTGATTCCTTTAAGTTAACCTAAATGACACAATTATTAGTCAGTCAGTCAGTCAGTTATCTGTTAGGGTATCATCCTTGCATGCTTCACAAGTTCCATTTTGATGGTATGAGCTGTTTGCCATGCAGAAAACAATGGCAAACTACTGAAATAAAATTGCCTAGTAAATGACAAACAGCCAGACAATGCTGGGGTTGACTGCAATGTCCTGTGAAGGACATGCAACTAATTTATTCATTAGAAGAGACCATCGCCCACTGAATCAATTTGATGACAAAATCTGAGTTTTTCCTATCATATACTCCAATTCAGGATATCAGAAGGTCAACGGTAACAGGGTTCACAGGGTCATGCCACTCTTACTCACTGAAGACCACCAGGCAGTAGGCAAACAGGCCGGCCACTGAACTACTGCCACTGCTTCACAAACGAAAGACACAAAACCTTCAGCACTATAATCATAGTGTTTTTTCAATGAACATACAAACGGCAGATGAAACTGAGAACATGAAAATCTTATTTTACAATTGAAAAATTACAGCCGTACACAAACAATTGCTGGTGCTAAATGATAGAGAAAAGTCAAAACATGTCTTGCAAACACTGACTTTTATTTAACTTATATCTTTGGCTTTCTGGTCACGTATTACATCGTCTTCAGTCTAAGCTTACTAGTTACTAATATCAATGTAAACCTCATCAATTTATAGCATGTCAACCATTTTCTTTGTTTAAAAAATACTCATGCTCTTACTCATATTCAGCAAAAATGTATAACTGAAATAATTACTCTCAATTTCAGTATTGAAAACTACAAAAATATTACATTGTGCATAAAAATAATACTATAGTAAGACCAGTGTAAACAGAATATATGAATTATATCTCATGAATTATTTTTCATCAAATTAGCGGGGAATACTGGAATAGTTGTGTGGGAAATACTGGAATTGTTGTGCAGTTAAGTGACACATAATGCTGCAAGGGGATGTAGAATTATTTTTATAAATAAAATAATTATTTTCTTGATTAAATAATACTGATACCAAGTATGAATAAATCATAATATTACATGAAACATATCTTACAAGTTAAAAGGTGGCGACATGTGCATGGGGAATACAAACTGACATCTGCATAGACAACTTCAAGCGATGGACTGGCAAAAACATGTATGGGTACACGATGAAGTCACAGGATGCTTACAGACTCATTATAGTCAACCTTCAGTGCAGAGATGACACTTGATGATGAGAATAATGAGCATAATAAATGTTTATGTTTGTAGAAATTCCTGCAAAGAGTGGTCAAAAGTTTTGACACAAAACATAAAATATGAAACTATGTTGGAAAACATTTGGAACACTTTAGATCTCATCCAATTGTTCCTTTTCAATTTTAGCTTTCATAAACAATTATGAGAAGTACTGCTTAAGGTGAGCAGCAAATTGCAAGGAATGTGGACTTTTGTGGCTATTTGACCAGAGCTCAGGTTTCAAATATGGTAGAGACTCCATGTGTATGTGTAAACATATGTTACTGGTGTTTCAATGTAAACATATGTTACTGGTGTTTCAATGTAAACATATGTTACTGGTGTTTCAATGACTCATGGAAGAAAAAAGCAGCATGGAAGAAGTTTGACCACCTCACCTCATAAACTGAAGGTCCTAACCAATAGGTTCTACCCTGGATTTAGCTGTACCTGTTTGGCTACTGTTAAAGGTACAGCTGGGGAATGAACAGGCGGACAGATTGGCTGGCTCTGCAAAATTTGGTAGAGTATTGATGCTAAAAAGTACTGGAGAGTTTTGGTCACAGACCATAACTTTATGAAGGGAAAATCCCAACTGCACCTCCACGCGGTAGAGGATGGAAACACACTACGGTGTGGCTAACAGCTCTGGGGACCGAGTATCCACCGGAATAAGTGGACAACTCTGCAGCTGAGCAGAGCAGGGCACTCACTTGTCCTTGCAGTCGGAAATGGCTGTCAAAAGCAGAGGTCAAAAGACCACCATGTGAATGTGGAAGGCAAGGGGAAACCACCACATTATCTTCCCAAGACTTCATGGCAAAACATAAATCAAAGTTAGTGAAGGACGTTAATGGCTGTCTTAGGGCATCCTCGTCCGGTAGGGACAGTCATGAGCCACAGGTGACACCAGACCGTCATCCAGCTACTGATGGCAAAATCTTAACTAAAATAAATAAATTTAGAGTAGGAACATGGAATGTTAGGACATTAAATGAGCTAGGAAAGTTGACCAATGTTCTAAGAGAGATGGATAGCATGAAAATGAATATACTAGGCGTTAGTGAGATGAGATGGAAGGGATCGGGCAAAATTATAGCTGACAATCACACAATAATTTATTCTGGAGGGGAGACACATGAGAAAGGGGTAGGAATAATATTAGATGAAAAAACAGCCAAGTCAATTAATGGATACTGGTGTATTTCAGATAGAGTTATTATGGTAAAAATCAAAGGCAAACCAATAGACATAAATATTATACAAGTATATGCACCAATAGCAAGCAGTAGTGATGAAGAAATACAACACTTTTACGACGAAATAGAAATGGCGATGGCTCAAATTGGATCACAAGAAATAAAAATAATACTTGGTGATTTTAATGCAAAAGTAGGAAAGGGAAAAATGGAGGATGTAGTGGGGAATTATGGTTTAGGTACAAGAAATGAAAGAGGGGAAAAGCTAATAGAATGGGCAAATATCAATGATATGATAATTGGAAACACATGGTTTAAACACCATAAAAGACGACTGTACACATGGATAAGCCCTGATAAGAAAATACGCAACCAAATTGACTACATACTAATTAATAAAAGATTTAGAAATGCTTTAATTAATGTAAAGACAATGCCTGGTGCTGACTGTAATAGTGATCATGTACCACTATGTGGACAAATAAAAGTAAGATTAAAAAGAGGGAAAAAAATGGTTAAGAACATGAGACTTAATAAAGAGGTTCTAAAAATAGATAACGAAATGCAAGAACAATACAGAGTGACTGTGAAAAATAGGTACAATGCAATAACTAAAATACAGAGTATAGATGAACAATGGGAAATGTTAAGGGACTCCATTCATCAAACTAGCAAAGAAGTATTACCAGAGAGAGGCAAAATAGCTAAGAAAAAATGGATGAATGAAGATATCTTAAACCTGATGGACAAAAGAAAACAGTATAAAAATCACAAACAAGAATACGCTAAGATAAATAAAGAAATAAAAGATAAATGTGGGAAGGCTAAAGAAAGTTGGTTAAACGAGCAATGCAAAAAAATTGAATTAAATTCCATTAAAGATACAAAAAATATGCACAGACAAATCAGTGAGCTTACAGGAAAAAAAATAAGAATAAATACAGGGTGTTTGAAATCAAAAACAGGAAAGATAATATTAGAGGAAGATGCTATAATGAAGAGGTGGAATGAGTATATAAGAGAATTATATGAAGGAGAAAGGGCAGAATTAACAGAAGATAGTAACTTAGAAGGTCCACCTATTCTGAAAGAAGAAGTCGCTGACGCTATGAAACGTATGAAGAAAGGAAAAACAGCTGGGCCAGATAGAAGAATTAGAAGTATTGGGAGAATTTGGAGTAGATATATTAACCAAAATGTTGAATGATATTTACAGCAGTGGATATTTACCCAGTGATATGCTGAAATCTGTATTTATAGCTATACCAAAAAGACCAGGAGCAATTGATTGTGAAGATTTTCGTACAATTAACCTTATAAACCATATCACTAAGCTTCTACTCAGAATCATAATGAGAAGAACCAAAAAGAAAATAAAAATGGAAATTAGTGAAGAACAGTATGGATTAGTGGAAGGAAAGGGCACAAACAATGCAATTTATACATTGCGGACACTAATAGAAAGGTCAATAGAGAAACAGAGGGACATATATTTGTGCTTCATAGATTATACTAAGGCATTTGATAAAGTAAAACATGATGAACTGATTAAAATGTTGGAAGATATCAACACTGATGGAAAAGATTTAAGAATAATAAAGAATATTTACTGGAACCAAGTAGCAGCAATTAAAATGGGAAATAAAGAGGGTAGTTACGAACAGATAAAGCTAGGAGTACGACAAGGGTGTGTCTTGTCACCAGATCTTTTCTCCCTGTATAGCGAAGTAATAATGAGAGAGATCAAAGAGATGCCAGGAATACTAGTTGGAGGTTATAATATAAATAATATACGCTATGCAGATGACACAGTATTGGTGGCGGATAATTCAACAGACCTACAACAATTATTAGACGTTGTAGTAACAGAGAGTGCAAGGAAAGGACTCAACTTGAATATCAAGAAAACAGTAACAATGGTAATATCAAAGAAAATGGTGACACCAAAATGTGACAGAAATAGAAGGGAAAATCCTTAACCAAGTTGATAATTTTAGATACCTAGGGGCATTTATAACATCAGATGGAAGATGTACAACAGAGATTAGGAGCAGAATAGGCAGGCAAAAGCCGCATTTCATAAAATGAAGAGTATCTTATGCAATAAGTCACTATCACTGAATGTAAGAAAGAGAGTGCTGAAATGCTATGTAGAACCAGTTTTGCTGTATGGCAGTGAATCTTGGAATGTAAATGAACAAATTAAGAAGAAATTAGAAGCAACAGAGATGTGGTTCCTGAGACGAATGTTGCGAATTCCTTGGACTGCCAGAGTAACTAACGACGACTGCCTGAAACAGGCTAATGAAACTAGAACATTATATACAACAATAAGACAGAGACAAACAGCTTTCCTCGGTCATGTGATGAGAAGAGAGGCATTGGAGAACATCGTAACAACTGGAAAGATCGAGGGGAAGAGAGGCAGAGGTAGACCTAGAGAAGTGATGCTGGATGGATTGAGACGGTGGCATGGAGGAATATCAGCAGCAGAGTTGATCCAGAGAACCAAAGACCGAGATCTATGGAGAGCCATGAACACCTACGCCAGCCGGCACGGCACTTGATGATGATGATTGATGCATGACAGGGCAGACGTGGTTGCGGCCTTGTGGGAGCATGTGTACACCTCGGAGGAGCAGATGGAGCACCATGGTCTGGTAAGAATGAGACAACGAGGATACCACAGCTAATTAATATATAATTAATGTTTGGCTTATTTTGTCATGATTTGACACAATTTCTAAACAATACTTCAAGAAAATCTATAACATTTTCATATGGCTGAGATTTAATCAGCAAATTCTGGCAAAAATATATTTTAAATTACAATTGTCACACTGTTTCACAATCAACGATAACAAATCATGTATACAATTGAGAAATTCTTAACAAAACAATGGCAACTTTCAGTTAATTCAGAGGTATGATGTTCATTGAATTTTACAAATAGCTCAATGAGTTAGTTTACACATAATTTTACAGACAATTCAGCGAGCACATAATAAATACACTGTACATGAACAAATTATATATAAATATATGTCTGCTTTCAAATAAAACAAATTAACTGTAGAATAACATTGTGAGACAGAAACTTGAATACTGCTGTATTACTAGATTTGTACAACTTCCAATATCTCTTGCAGAGCTATAGGCCAGTGTTGTGGTCCGATATTTCCAAGTGTGGCAGTGATTGCTTCCAAATGTCTGGCTTTATCATCATCCAGATTATAATTTGGAAACATTCCTGATATAACTGTGTATAACATCAAGTAAACAAGGCAGCAAACAGCAGCTATAAGGATCAACAACCATTTAGGAACATTTCAGTGTATAAAGAAGGCTGTCAGACATGGATGTACTGTTTCCTGCTTTGTTTTCATTATACAGTCAGCATATAATGAGATTTATAAAAAAAATATGCCAGAGATCGCGGTTGGTGGTCATAATATAAATAACTTACATCGTGCTGATGACACCATGTTGAGAGCAGCAAGACAGAAGGAACTACAGAAAACTACAGACATAGTGGTTGAAGAAAGAACAAAAAAATGTGCCTCAGCTTGAACAATAGGAAGATAGAAATAATGGTAATATCAAAGAAATGGATCGTGTCTAAATATATGATTAAAGTATATGGTGTTAACTTGAAGCAAGTACATATATTGCAATCTCTAGGCAGAAGGAAAACATCCGATGGAGGTTCTATAACATAGATAAAGAAGAGTAGGACAAGCAAAAACTTCAATTTATCAAATGAAGATAGATTCCTGTGTTTGGAAGTTAGAAAAGAATTAATGCATGTTCGATAGAACCAGTTTTAAAATATAGCTGTGAATCTTTGCACAGCCAAATTGAGTGATCTAATATTTTTAAATAGGCGAAGACACAAAGATATCTTATCATAGATATCAGAAAGAGGTAGTCAACATTTTTAGCCACGTTATGAGAATAGAGAACTGGAACATATTGCGACAACTAGAAAGATTTGTTGAAAGAGAGATAGAGTATGACAGTGAGAGAAGGTTCTCAACAATCTTGTGACATGGTACAGAATAGTGTGACATGGCAGGGAAGAGTGTGACATGACACAGAATAGTGTGACATGTCATGGAAGAGTGACATGGCACATCAGAGTATGACATGGTATGGAAGAGTGTGACATAGCACAGATGAGTGACATGACATGGAAGAGTGTGACATGGCACATCAGAGTGTGACGTGGCATGGAAGAGTAAGACATGGCACAAAAAAGTCTGACAAGGCAGGGAAGAGTGTGACATGAGACAGAATAGTGTGACATGGCAGGGAAGAGTGACATGACACAGAATAGTGTGACATGGCAGGGAAGAGTGTGACATGACACAGAATATTGTGACATGGCATGGAAGAGTGTGACATGGCACAGACAAGTGTGACATGGTAGGGAAGAGTGTGACATGGCAGGGAAGAGTCAGCACACAAATGGAAACATGTTATTGGAGATCCAACGATGTGATAGCACAGGTCACTCAGCAAGGCACTTTATAATGATAAACACATAGATGTCATCATCTGCCTGGTCAAGTGGCACAGGTATTCTCCACATATTTTGTTCCTTTGTGTTCTGCATGCAATATTCCTCCATGCCACTATCTCAATCCATCCTGCATTATTTCTCTTGACCGGCCTTGGCCTCTTTTCCCACTAATCTTTCCAATTGCCATGATGTTCTCCAACGTCTCTCTTCTCATCACATGACCAGAGAAGGCTGTTTGTTTGTTTCTTATAGTAGTATATAATGTAGTTTAATTTAATTTAGCCTCTTCCAATGTAGCTATACAAAAACAGACAGTACAACGGTGTGTGAAACCTCAAAGAGAGAATGTCGCTCGTGGCCTTTAAGAGGTATTACATCATTTTAAAAATCTGACAGTTTTACAATAAAATCAGGAAGCAATGTTCTACAACATCACACTAAAGATAAAACATGCATCTATTCTTGAAATGCAAAAATGGTACAACATAAATGTTATAGTTTGGCAGTTTAGTGTCAACAAAAGTGTCATAAAATAGCCTTTGCAATTAGACACGATGATACAGTTTACTGAAGATCTAAACAGTTTGATGAAACAGTCTAGAAGAAAGAAACAGCACACCTGCTTTCTGTCATGGGTCATTCATTTACTCATACAAATGAAACTCTTCTGTGGAGGCCAGCGTGGCTGAATGGGTGGCGTTCTTGTACATATGGTGTGCTGATGTCGAGGTAGCAGGTTCAACCCCTACACAGGTTGGTCAGTTAGACTAAAATGTTGACTCTCACCCTTGACTTTGGGACATAAATTACAAGTACCTTAGAAGTTAGAGGGGGTTCACCTGATGGCGAGGGATAGCTAATCAATACACAAAAATCAGTCCAGTGCATTACTAGTAGCAGCACATGTATGGACTACGCTTGAGTTCAACGTGAGCAAAGACATAAAAAAAACCAAACTCTTGTGTGTTCTGGCTTGCCAAGTTCTGTGCTATATTTCATTCTGTGCTATATTTCAGTCTGTGCTATATTTCAGTCTCATTGCAACCTAGAAACCCACCTCATTGAACTAGCCCTGTGACAGACAAGGAGAAACTAAAAAGCATACACTTCATTGAAAACTTTGAGAAAACCAGCTATCATGCTGCCGTCATACCAGATGTGAAGTTCAATGGAATCAGTGTCCAACTATGTGTGTGGTCTGTTCTGGCGGTCAGTCCGTCTTCGGTAAAGGAAATCGTGTTGATCCTATAAGTAATCATACGCTCATTCCTTGTCGCTACGCTTGTCTTAAAACTGAAAATTAAAGGAATTGACGGAAGGGCCCGAGGCTCCCGAGAGCCAATATAAACAGGGATAACTGGCCGTGGCAGCCTAACGTCCACTGCATCTGTGTCCGTCTTCCAGTCATCTTGCCATGCTCGCCACTGGAGCCACACGGACACAGACATTTATGATGGCACACATGACCCATGTGTCGTTCATTGGCAGAGTCTGGAATCGAGGATGAGACATCAGTTGCTTACAGACATACAGACATAGAAATCTTAGTTCAGCAGCTGTGAACAGATCCTGCTGTGAACAGATCGACTATCCTGGCCTGCTGTAGCAGACAGCAGAGAGAGAGAGAGAGCTGATATGCTAACTTTAAAGAATCTGAGAAAGTACCAAAGAGTTAAAATATCAATAATGAATAATCTGTTACTAGACATTACAGTGGAAGATAGACTATATGGACTGCTGAGTGAACTAAAAAAGACTGTTAGATTCATGCAAGACACAACATTGCAGTTATAGATATATTTCAGGCGAATGAAAGAAGAAGAAGACATTACAGCAATTAGTTAACATAACAAACTTTCAATTGCTAGATTTGAAAATTAAACAAACAGCAGAGAAGAAGGCTAAAGGTTCTTTACAAAGATTTTCGTAAATATGTATGTAACCAGGGTGACTAAGCACTGGTGGTTATATATAAAGTGCAGTTCTAAGTAATAGAGATGTGGTTTCCCTTTTTTCCTCATCTACGCAATAACACCATCAGTGGGTCACTAGTGTGTCACAATATATGTGTTCATTGTTAGTTTTCTACTGCTTCCTGTTTGGCAAACAAAGAGACAACTAATAATGGTCTCGCTGCCATGAAACCTGGCAAGGATTCAATGTTTACATGCTACAAGACTGCAAGAGGGTCACAGCCATCCTTTTCAATGACAGAAGACAATTAGCATCCATGTCTTTCCGTTACTAGCCGGAGAATGCATGAGCAAGCTTCTATGTCTTTACAGGATATCACAATCAACCCTAGCATGTTTTGACTTTTTGTAATTTCTTGGCAAATTTACTTTCAGTAGTTTGCCATTGCTTTCTGAAGCACCAGCACTCATATCAAAGAATTAAAAACCAGTCCAAGGCAATTAGCTTCCAAACTGCCCACAGCAGTATTTCAAACATGGATGCAGGATTGTGAATTGTGTTCGTAACTCCTTCGGCATT
Organism: Cepaea hortensis; assembly: GCA_963921405.1. NCBI lineage: Eukaryota > Metazoa > Mollusca > Gastropoda > Stylommatophora > Helicidae > Cepaea > Cepaea hortensis. The sequence continues at coordinate 84,471,013 of OY992884.1, read as the reverse complement.
GCTTGCCTACCTGGGTGAAACCAGGTCGTCATCAGTTCCTAATTATTCCTGTCTTATAAGAGCTAGACACTCAAATTGACAAGGTTCTAACAGCCAAAACAACCGGACATTGGTTATAAAGTCAGTTTCATCTTGCAAGATTTTGTCATATGGCTTACAGCTGCATAAACTTATTTCTCTACATGAAAATTAAACTTTACATGTGGTTTATATTGCTTCTGGCAGCTTCCTTGTTAACAACTTCAGTCACAATGTGGACACACACAAAACTGTTAAAATCTCAACTACAGATAACATTGTATGGTACACCGTGATCCAATAACCACAGTTCAACTCAGTGTATGACTCATGGTGACACTTGGTGAGACTTGGTATGTCTCTGTAATCACCATTACTGTCTGTTGAAGATGAGATCGGACCACATATGGGATTGTCAAGAGTGCTGTGATGTCAGTCTTGGCTCAACTCAACACTTCTGACATGTTTCTATTTCTATGCCAAGTTGTCCACCTTACGTGAGACTGCTAGCTAGATACAAGAACTCTGGGATTTGTTTAACCATGATCTCAGAGACCAGTTTTACTATGATCCCAGAGTTCAAGTATCTAGTTCAGTATTTGTAATACATCTCAGAGACCAGTTTTACTATGACTCCAGAGTTCAAGTATCTAGTTCAGTATTTGTAGTACATTCAGGATTCAATAATCACAGGTTGAGAATAGCCTGGATCTGTCTTTCTGCCAGCTGGGCTCTTTCACTCTCTGTTTCCTTGTGTTGTCTTTCAGCTGGTGGTGATGATGCCCCAGCTGCTATGATGTGGCCATCTGGTGTGAACGCACAGTGATGTGCCAGGTAAGTGCAGCCCTGAAAAGGGGAGAAGATAACTCTTAACTACATAAAATACAGTCAGAATGTTGGAGGTGTATTATGACAGACTTGGCCAATAGACATAAAACAATAAAAATTAAAGTGAAAGCATTTGTTTGAAATATTTATAGTAGGTTTCAGTAACTATGGAATACCGAAGAACATTGTTTAATTAAAATGAACTTTTTCAGTAAATAACATCTTGTGAAGATACATAACCCATTATATATGCATAAACAAAAAGAATTGGTGGTTATGCCCAGCAGCAACTGGGTTTTCACACTTCTCACCAATTCCATGTAGTGATACATGCAAGAGTTCATCAGCTCTTGTGTTGCTCCATTTAAAGTGTTGCTTTTATCTGGCTTAGGTGGAAGCAACAATTCCCTGATATCCGTAAGAGCTGGACACTCAAAGAGGTGATATTCCAGTCTCATAAGGATATGTACAAAGCAGACACTCCAGAGTGAGCTGTGATTGGAGCCTGTTCAGATGTTCTTTGTTCAAAGTCAGAAAACCATTCTCTGATCCTTTCTTGTCAGACTGAAAAACAAATTACTATTACTCACTGGGATAAGTGGGTTGTAAATTTTATCTTTGTGCAAATTTGCCACAGAAAGACATCACTAGATGTACCGTGACTGCTCACACCTATGTTTTTTGTCTTGTATTGTTTCTAAGTATGACTTTCATCTTTACAGGACCACAAATACATCTCTCTTCTGATGTTGTTTTTCAGTCTTTGGCTTTAGTGCTAGATACAAACTGTGGCTCTGAGGAATGTGAAATCTCCATACAGGCAATCTCATTACTTTTGTTGGCAGTGCATACAACATGCAGCTGGAATCTTCTTTCACTTTCATTCTTTAGGTTAAAAATGAGAGGATCAACTTTACTGCATTGGGATTGACCCAATCTGGTTGGGTCTCTCTCCACAGAATGGCAAGCTGCTGGTCAAGAGCATTGCATAACCCACAAACTCCATAACTCCAGTGATCACTCACTAGGCCCCAGTATCACACAGGCCAGACATAACTTACCTCTAGAGTATTCACACATTCTCCTGTCACCAGATCCCACACTTTGACAGATTCATCGTCAGCAGCACTAGCGCAGTAAGTGGCATCCGGGGAGAAACTAACTGCCTGAACCCAGCCAGTGTGGCCTCGGAGAATCTGGATGCAGTTGCCATTCAGTGGATTCCATATTCGAACAGATCTGTCCCAGGACCCTGAAGCCTGATTGTAATAAACAGTAGATCATATGTGTCTGCACATAAACATCATTCAAATATATGCCCCAACAGGAGAAAGCAGTGAAGAATATATAGAGGGCTTTAATAATGACATGGAGAATGCTTTAAAGAAATGTACAAATTCAGAAATAAATAGCATAATGGGTGACTTCAATGCAAAAGTAGGAAATCAAGGCGATGGATACACAGTAGGTAAACATGGTATAGGGGAATGAAGCGAGAGAGGATATAGACTTGTAGAATGTGCAAAAGAGCATGTACTGATTGTTGGAAACACCTGGTGTAAGCAATACCCTAGAAGATTACGGACATGGAGGAGTCCTCACAGCAGGATTAGAAACCAGAATTCTGATTGGCAGATTTTGAAATGTGTTAACAATCACAAAAACAGTTCCCAATGCAGACTGTTACAGTGATCATAGATTGTTTACAGGCACATTGAGGGTAAAGTTAAAGAAAGTCAAGTATACACCAGGAAACACTAAATATGATCTGTGTACATTGAAAAATTACAAGGAAATACAAAACAATTTCAACATAGAAGTAAAGAACAAATTTAATATATTGTCTGATCTGGAGATCCTATTTCAAGATGCGGATGATCCAATGGGAAATGTCGAAGACTTCAATCAGTTTGGCTGCGGAAACAACTATTCCAAAATTAAAGAAAGTGGGTCATAATAAATGAAAAATTTAACATTGATGGCAAAGATCTGTGAATAATAAAGCAAATAGTAATAAATAATAAGTAATAAATATTTAGGAGTATTTCAGTATATAAATAAGAGTGTCAGGCAAGGATTTGTACTCTACCCTGATGTGTTTTCCCATACAGTGAGATCTATAGTAAATGTAGGTAAGCCAGGGATCGACTTTGGTGATCATAATACAAGCAACATATCTTGTGCAGATGAGACTGTCTTGATAGCAACAAATCAGATGGATCTACAGAAAATGATACACAGAGCAGTTGCAGAAAGTGAAAAAATGGGCCTCAGCTTGAATAAGTGAAATACAGAAGTAATGGCAATATAAAAGAAACAGATGATGCCTAAATGTACAGTTAAATCCACTGGTTTTAGTTTGCGGTAAGTACAGAAATGCACATACAGAGGCAAGCAAAGACTGCATTTTATCAACTGAAGAATATCTTCTACAATAAATCCCTCTCATTGGAAGTTAATTCTTGCATGTTCCCACCACATGAGAGTGACGTTCTGCTACCTGATGATGCTGATGATGACAGAACCAGGTTAACATACAGCTATAAATCCTGGACAGCTAGTAAACAATTGAGCTGTGAATCCTGGACAGCTAGTAAACAATTGAGCTGTGAATCCTGGACAGCTAGTAAACAAGCAAGCTGTGAATCCTGGACAGCTAGTAAACAATTGAGCTGTGAATCCTGGACAGCTGGTAAACAAGCAAGCTGTGAATTCTGGACAGCTAGTAAACAAGCAAGCTGTGATTCCTGAACAGCTGGTAAACAAGCAAGCTGTGATTCCTGGACAGCTAGTAAACAAGCAAGCTGTGAATCCTCGACAGCTAGTAAACAAGCAAGCTGTGATTCCTGGACAGCTAGTAAACAAGCAAGCTGTGAATCCTCAACAGCTAGTAAACAAGCAAGCTGTGAATTCTGGACAGCTGGTAAACAAGCAAGCTGTGATTCCTGGACAGCTGGTAAACAAGCAAGCTGTGATTCCTGGACAGCTGGTAAACAAGCAAGCTGTGAATCCTGGACAGCTGGTAAACAAGCAAGCTGTGATTCCTGGACAGCTGGTAAACAAGCAAGCTGTGAATCCTGGACAGCTGGTAAACAAGCAAGCTGTGAATCCTGGACAGCTAGTAAACAAGCAAGCTGTGAATCCTGGACAGCTAGTAAACAAGCAAGCTGTGAATCCTGGACAGCTAGTAAACAAGCAAGCTGTGAATTCTGGACAGCTAGTAAACAAGCAAGCTGTGAATCCTGGACAGCTAGTAAACAAGCAAGCTGTGAATCCTGGACAGCTAGTAAACAAGCAAGCTGTGAATCCTGGACAGTTAGTAAACAAGCAAGCTGTGAATCCTGGACAGCTAGTAAACAAGCAAGTTGTGATTCCTGGACAGCTGGTAAACAAGCAAGCTGTGAATTCTGGAAAGCTAGTAAACAAGCAAGCTGTGAATCCTGGACAGCTAGTAAACAAGCAAGTTGTGATTCCTGGACAGCTGGTAAACAAGCAAGTTGTGAATTCTGGACAGCTAGTAAACAAGCAAGCTGTGAATTCTGGACAGCTAGTAAACAAGCAAGCTGTGAATTCTGGACAGCTAGTAAACAAGCAAGCTGTGATTCCTGGACAGCTGGTAAACAAACAAATAAATCCCTGGAGGTCCCAGAAATATGGTTTTACAGAAGAATGCTGAAAATTCCTTGGACAGTCAACATAAGTATCTAATTGGTTTATACAAGGCTAAGACAACGATATCTCATCACAAACATCAGAAAGAGACAGTGTCATTTTTGTGTCACATTATGAGAAGAGACAAACAAAAATAAAACATATTGTGACGATTGGAAAGATTTATGGAAAGACAGACAGAGGAAGACAGCTAGAAGATTCTTGACCGCCTTTTATCATGGCACAAGAATATGTCGGCACATTAAGGGGTACATACTGTTTGAGATCGCAAGATGAGAAGAAGCATGATCGCCCACACAATCAGCATATAACATGAACATCAATCACAATATGACTAACCAGCATTCCATACTTTGAAAACGCAACAGCATGAACATTGCCAGTATGGCCTGTCAGGACCGTACAGTTCTCTGTGTCAGTTTCATTACCATCAGAATCACACTTCATTGACTCATTCTTGTCAATGCCTTTAGTGTTATCCTGGCTAGTAAGTTCATCATCGTGCGTTTTATCAATTACTTTGCAGCTGATTTCATCTATTCTTTTGTTGCTCATGGCATCATGGTCTTCAACACTTATGGTATCATTCGCTTGATCTGCTATATGATCATCTAATCTATCTGCATGTCCCACATTTCCCATTATCTGACATGCTTTCTTGTAGCCTACATACATTCCCCTACTAATATTTGTTTTGGATTCTTTACTATCAAAGCTTGTGTTTTCCATAGCTCTCTGTCCATTATCTTGTTCAATAATTCTCCCATCATCATTTGTATTTGTTAATTCACCTTGTAGTACATTTATCACATCTGTAATCACATCTTCCTTTACAATGATATCTTCGCGCACTTCACTGTGTACATTTGCCTTCTTGCTTTTAATGAAAGAATCTACAACTCTCATATTCTGAATGTGATTTAAAGTCCACACTCTGACACTGAAGTCCCAGGAACCAGACGCCTGAAACAAGGAAATGAAATCACCAATATTACTGGAGAAATTCAATGCCAATAATACCAAGTTCAGAAAAAAACGGATAATCACAATAATGAAATGATGTCTACCAAGTAATCAGGGAGTTGTGGTAACATAGTGGTTAGGTTGCTTGCCTGCTGACCTGGTGGCCATAGGTTCAAACACATGTGGGCAGATTTCTCAAATGAATCTGAGCTCTCAGATTGACGCAGCCTAACATAGGAATCAGGAAATGTCTTGGGAATAAAGGTAACTAGTGTGATACTCACCGCATCGGTCACCGACAGCCGTTTAGTCTATTAAATCATGCCCAATGCACCTCAGGCATGTGAAAGAGTCCTTGAATTGACACTAAATTACTATCAAACAATTAAATCCTAGCCAACCAGGGAGAAGGAAGATCATCATCACCATCATGTGCCCTGCTGGCTGGCTCAAGTGTTCATGCATTTCCACAGATCTCAGTCCTTGGTGCAGTGGATCAATTCTATTGATGAGAATCCTCTATGCCAATCCATCCAACATAACTTCTCTCAGCCTGCCTCTTCTGCTGCTTATTTGTCCACTCATTACTATGCTTTCTGATGCCTCTCTTATCATTACATGAAATTAAGTAGCAGTGTTGAACCTGGCTACAGAACGCCATGTCAGTCAGGTTATTCTTTCTGAAGACTGTTTCCTTCAGCTTCAGGTTTCCTTTAACTTGTTACTGAACTATAAATCTTGTTTTATAACAGCCCACAAGCTTTTTCTTGTGAAATGTATATGGTTTTCCCTTTACTCCCACATCCACTTAAGAGATTTACATACCATTATATTCTATTACTGGTAGTTTATTTTTCTTTCCAATTGTTTTTGTTTTTACTTGTTAAGGACAGCAGCCTACTATACCCCACTGTTGAGGATTTCCAAAGGCTAACTGATCTGTATTTTGCATTATCCACACAGGACCTCTGATTTTTCTGCTCCTATTTGCAAAGACTAGACATCTTAGATACTACCCTAGGATCAGAAAAAGAATAATGTGCTCAGGTTTCTTACTTTGCTACACAGTGCTGTAAAATCTGACACTAAATTAAGATATCCAACTATCCCACATTAATAAAACTAACTACAAATGTAAACAGTTGGTGTAGGACATTATGCTTATGATAGTTTGATGCCTGCACTCACCAGTTGCTATGGGAGCAGAGGACAAGTCATCACTAAAAGCGTGATGGTCCTAACACTTCACATACTCCCAACAGGCTCCTACTACAGGACTTGTCAATTTATAACAATAATCCAAACAGGCACACCATTCATGTTTGATAACAACCAACACTACGGCAAACAACAGCCAAGTCTTACCAGGAGCTCATGTCTCAGGGAGAATGCCACGGACTGAACAAGACTTCCATGGCCACTCAATCTTCGAATACGGCATCCGGTCTGAAAGTTATTGTTATTACAATGAACAATGGCAAACAATATTTCAGATCATGAGACTTATATGTTATTACAATGAACAATGGCAAACAATATTTCAGATCATGAGACCTATGTGTTATTACAATGAAGAATGGCAAACAATATTTCAGATCATGAGACTTATATGTTATTATGATGGGGCTTCAAATGAAAACCTAAAATCCCCTGGGAAGGTTAACCCGGTCAACAAATGCCCGCAGAAGTCGGATGTGTCAGCCTAACGATGCAAGAACTCAGCTCTGCTATAAACAGGCACAACGCAATCAAGTCCGAAAAAGCTCTCAGGATGAATGCAGAAGAAGAAGAAAACCTAAAATGTTTTTTGTGTGTGAATATATTCTATAACAGTAAAGAAAAAAAAGTATAATTTTTCGATGTAGTCACCACTGCATTCAATGCAAGATCTCCAAGGTTCATAAAGTGCTTGGATTACTGTAGCAAAAAATTATCTTGGTTGCACATTTAACTACTCATGCACCACCAGCTGTACCTCTTCATCAGATAGAAAAGTCTTTCCTACCAATGACTCTTTGAGTTATCCAAACAGTTGAAAATCACTTGGAGCTAGGTCTGGCGAGTATGCTGGATGTGGTACACACTGAAAGTGGAGGTCTTCGATGGTTTCAACCGTTGCATGGGCATTTTGGGGTAGAGCATTGTCATGTTGCAAAAGGACACCTTTACTCAGAAGCAAACGTCGTTTGGATTTGATTGCAGGTCAAAGATGATTCCTGAGAAGATCTATATATGTATCACTGGTGACAGTTTTTCCTCTTGGCAGCATAACCTTCCCTGCAGATGGCTGCGTGGTTTCAGTGAGGAGGGATGGCACCATTCCTTGTTTCCGGCTTGTGGTAGTGAACCTGGGTTTATCTCCAGTAACAATTCTTGATAGGAAACCATCACCTACTGCTTCAAAGCACAGCAAAAGTTCTTGACAAGCATCAATGCGTTGATGTTCAATTCTGGAGTAAGCTGTCGTGGTACCCACCTTGCAGACACTTGCGGTACTGTAGAACATCATGGATGATGTGGTGTGCTAAACCTTGATTGATGTTAAGATGTGCGGCAATGTCACTCACAGTCAACCAGTGGTCTTCCTGTACGAAACCTTCAATGGCTGCAATTGACTGCCGATGAATTTCTATTAGTTTTCACCCCTGCACTGATCAAAAAATGGATAACATGCATGTGCATGTTAATAGTGGGGTGGCCATCTTTAAACTATCCTTATAACGTCACCATGTTTGTCTGCACAGTGATGTCACATGCTCAACACTCTTGACATCCTTAACAACAATACTGACAGGTTACAAGACAATGGCATGGTTATTGTAATTTCTATCACATTTGTAAGGTTTTAATTTGAATCCCTCTCGTATAAGACAACACTGGCCAATATGGCGTATGATGACGATCACCAGACAGGACATGGCCAGAAGTGTTTATATTCCAAACAATAATGAGAAAGTGTACTAGTGTGGTGGCGGGTGCATTATTGCAGTTGACGGGAGGGTGGGGGAGGGGGGCGGTAATACTGATGTCATGTGTGTAGTCGGGTGAGGGATCAATGCCTGTGATCATCATTTGCTAGCAGAGAAAAAGACTGGCCACCTAATAATACGTGCATTCAGGCCTACAAAATGTGATGGTTCTATCACATCACAGAGCCATAACTTCAGGACATGAATTGTTTGATATTTACGAACTATTGGGTGAGAAGTATTTTTCTGATTTATAGGGACGGAGGAAAAAACCTTGCAGAAACATCTTTAAATGTACGTGTTTCACTGTGATAGACACTAGGGCAGCAGCGTACCTGACAACGCAACAATTGTCGAGCTTCTGCAACAAACCATACATTGATAGTAACAGCTAATCCAGAACTTCTATCAAACATACATACCTGAACGCACCACAAAATGGCAGTCCTGTCCCAGGAACCAGTGCATACGTACACAGAATGGCTTGAGAAAGCTACAACTTCTACACTCTTTGTATGACCTACAGTAAACAAAAGGACATGCACACATTTTCTGATGCTGGACATTTGAACTTACAATAAAACAACAATTATGACAAGATAGGAGGAAGTGACACTCATGGAGTAAAATAATTTAATGCATAAAATTCATCATCATCATCATCATCATGTGCCATGCCAACTGGCATAGGAGTCCATGTCTCAGTCCTTTGTATTTTGGATCAACTCTGCTGATTAAATTTATCCATGCCACCGTCTCAATCCATCCAGCATTTCTCTAGGTTTGCCTCTGCCTCTTTTCCCACTAATGTTTCCAGTTGCCATGATGTTCTCCAATGCTTTTCTTCTCATCACATGAACAAAGAATGTTGTTTGTCTAATTCTTATAGTGTATGTAATGTTCTAATTTCATTAGACTCTTCCAGGCAGTCATTGTTAGTGACTCTGGCAGTCTAAGGAATTTGCAACATTCGTCTTAGAAACCACATCTCCATTGCTTCTATGCTCTTCCTCATTTGTTCATTCTCACTCCATGATTCACTTTATTTCTGAATAGAAGCTTGGTGACATAGATTATGAGGCTGATCGAATGAAAAGCTTCACATTAAATTGCATACAATTATGAAAACAAAATCAAGTCACATCCACGTATCTATCATGTGCCATGCGGATAAGTGTGGGCGGTCATGTTTTGTCATCTCACTTGATCACCAGAGTCGTGGATCAGCCCCGTGTTTCTGTCTCGATCATGCCATGTGGCCAAGCCATCCAGGTATTTACTTCTTGATCTTCCCCTTGGTATCTTCCCTTCGATCTTGCCAGTTGTCATCAAGTTCTCCAATTCATTTCTTCTCATAAAATGCCCAAAAATCTTTGACTGTCTATGTCTAATGTCTCTAATCAGTTTACGGTCTTCATTTGTTTCTTGAAGGACTTGTTCATTGGTTTTTCTGTCTGTCCATGATATTCTTCACATTTTACTCAGAAACCACATTTCGACAGCCATTAGATGTTTTTCAGCTTGACTGCTCATTGTCCACGTTTCACATCCGTACAAAAATACAGGTTCTATGTAGCACTTCAACACTCGTTTTCTCGTTTCAATTGATATCTTTTTATTGGTCAGTATGGTTTTCATCTTGCAAAAGGCTATCTTCGCAATGGCAAATCTCTTCAAGGCATCTCCCATCTAATGTTATGACTGTTCCGAGATAACTGTACCGATTCACTTGTTTAAGAATATGCCCATTTACTTGTATATTCATTCATTCAGTAGCATGTCCTTTGCAGAACCTCGCTCCCATAACAACCTTCCGGAAAACCTCTCGATCATGAGCAAGATGTCTGATACACCCATCTGGAGATCATCCGCCACATCCTGCACCCATCTTCTCTTTGGCCTTCCTCTTCCTCTCTTCCCAGGCATATACCCTTCCATTATTGTTCTCTCTAAACTTTCGTGACGTTTCAAGTGACCAAAATACTTCAATTTTCTTTGTTTTATCGTCTTTAATAGCCAACCCTCCTCAATATTCAACTCTTGAAGTATGGATGCATTTGTTCTTTTCTTTACCCAAGATATTCTTAGAACTCGTCTATAACATTTATACTCAAAGGCGTGTATGCGCTGTTCAGCTTGTTTAGTAAGTGTCCATGTCTCACAGGCGTATGTTGCAATGGGAAAGATGCATGCTCTTAAAAATCTAATTTTTGTAGTTCTGTCTGTCCCACTCCATAATTTATTCAGCTGTTTTAGTCTTTGAAGAGCAATGGATAGTCGCTGTTTAATTTCTTTCATTTTGTCTTGTATACTACATTGTGACTTGTGGTATTTCCTTCTTCCCAGTGACACCCATAATCTGTGTCTTTTTACAATTCAATTCTAACCCTAGTTGTTCACTGTGTGCAACAACCACATCTACTAAATGTTGCAGGCCCTGTTCACATACTACTTCTTATTCACAATTGATGTGCTTTATTCAGAGCAGACTCTTGCATGCAAGACTGCCTCCTCAGATGGTTACAGAACATGTTGGTGCTTCCTCTTCACCATCTAGTTGAGTATCACTCAATAATTTTTATTTTCTTCTTATAGTCCATTGCATGGTTTTTTACCATAATGTACTTACTCCTTGTGTGTTGTGAATTATTTCTGAAACAGATGTTTATTTAATGATGTCAAGTTACCATCTTCTCTCTATGTTTGTAACCTGTTTCTCTTTCCATCTAATTTTCTAGTTGTCACTAAATCAAGTCATGGATGCTTTGACACACGATCAAGTCAGGATATTCAGCCTGAAGACTGGAACAACAATGTCACTCCATCATAAACCTAGCTTTATGACTGCTCCTAAATTTATTCTTGAGAAAATAATGTGGTGGTTTCTCCTTGCCTTACACACACGATCATCATATAGCAAGTACTTGGCAGAAAGTCATCAAGTTCCAACATGCTGAAAATATTCTTGATTCTTCATCTGTTCCCCTGCCTCATGCATTATGTCTTATGTTCCCTGTCATGCTATCTATCAACCCCTGCCTCATGTATTATGTCTTATGTTCCCTGTCATGCTACATGTCAACCCCCTGCCTCATGCATTATGTCTTATGTTCCCTGTCATGCTGGTCAACCCCCTGCCTCATGCATTATGTCTCATGTTCCCTGTCATGCTGGTCAACCCCCTGCCTCATGCATTATGTCTTATGTTCCCTCTCATGCTGGTCAACCCCCTGCCTCATGCATTATGTCTTATATTCCCTGTCATGCTACATGTCAACCCCCTGCCTCAAGCATTGTGTCTTATGTTCCCTGTCATGCTACATGTCAACCCCCTGCCTCAAGCATGATGTCTTATGTTCCCTGTCATGCTGGTCACCCCTGCCTCATGCATTATGTCTTATGTTCACTGTCATGCTACATGTCAACCCCTGCCTCATGTATTATGTCTTATGTTCACTGTCATGCTGGTCAACCCCCTGCCTCATGCATTATGTCTTATGTTCACTGTCATGCTGGTCAACCCCCTGCCTCATGCATTGTCTTATGTTCACTGTCATGCTGGTCAACCCCCTGCCTCATGCATTGTCTTATGTTCACTGTCATGCTACATGTCAACCCCTGCCTCATGCATTATGTCTTATGTTCCCTGTCATGCTGGTCACCCCTGCCTCATCCATTATGTCTTATGTTCACTGTCATGCTGGTCAACCCCCTGCCTCATGCATTGTCTTATGTTCCCTGTCATGCTACACGTCAACCCCTGCCTCATGCATTATGTCTTATGTTCACTGTCATGCTACATGTCAACCCCTGCCTCATGCATTATGTCTTATGTTCACTGTCATGCTACACGTCAACCCCCTGCCTCATGCATTATGTCTTATGTTCACTGTCATGCTACATGTCAACCCCCTGCCTCAAGCATTATGTCTTATGTTCACTGTCATGCTACATGTTAACCCCCTGCCTCAAGCATTATGTCTTATGTTCACTGTCATGCTACATGTCAACCCCCTGCCTCAAGCATTATGTCTTATGTTCACTGTCATGCTACATGTCAACCCCCTGCCTCAAGCATTATGTCTTATGTTCACTGTCATGCTACATGTCAACCCCCTGCCTCATGCATTATGTTTTATGTTCACTGTCATGCTACATGTCAACCCCCTGCCTCAAGCATTATGTCTTATGTTCAGTCATGCTACATGTCAACCCCTACATCTTTTCCTAAGAACCATCAGTTTCTTGGCATAGAAAATGTGGTGGTTTCCTCTGACTTTTACACCCACATGTCTTTGGACTGTGTCCTCAGTCTTTAGCCACCTTTCAAGTTCCTAGGGCAAGTACTCTACACTATGGTACTCTCACTAGAAGCAAATGGCACCTCATAGGTTCCCACTTATCCCAGTGGACACTCAGTCCCCTTATCCTAGTGGATACTCATTTCCCCTATCCCAGTGGATATTCAGTCCTCCCATACAAGTGGATACTCAGTCCCCCTATCCTAGTGGATACTCAGTCCCCCTATCCCAGTGGATACTCATTCCCCTTATCCCAGTAGATACTCAGTCCCCCTATCCCAGTGGATATTCAATCCCCCTATCCCAGTGGATATTCAGTCCCCCTATCCCAGTGGATACTCAGTCCCCTTATCCCAGTAGATACTCAGTCCCCCTATCCCAGTGGATATTCAATCCCCCTATCCAAGTGGATATTCAGTCCCCCTATCCCAGTGGATACTCAGTCCCCCTATCCCAGTAGATACTCAGTCCCCCTATCCCAGTAGATACTCAGTCCCCCTATCCCAGTAGATACTCAGTCCCCCTATCCCAGTAGATACTCAGTCCCCCTATCCCAGTGGATATTCAGTCCCCCTATCCCAGTAGATACTCAGTCCCCTTGTCATAGTGTGGACAAGACAGGTTAAGCACGTGATCGTATAGACCCAAGTCTCCGCGTTGTTTTAAACATACTTTATTGGCCGAATAGTTATACTACAGCATACATGATGGTAGACTCCCTGCCTGGTGTTGACATGTCTTCTCGCTGGCCCCAAGTGACGTGTGTGTTCTCCTAGATACACTTCTTCATTCGTGCACACACGTTCACTATGGTTTTCCCCCTAGTCAAGGAATGCGCAGCATTCCTTAACTCTTTACTCCTAACCTAATTCCCTCACTGTTACAATGCCTCCCCTTCTTCAAAGAGAATTTTTCCTTGAAAAAATCTCAACCCCAACTTTTAATTAGTTAACTTTACATCTCTATACTACAATAACAACAATTCCATATATTTCCTAACTCAATTCTCGTATCTCCTCATAGCCAATTGCTAACCAGAGACAATAATATCGAAACTCTCTACAAAACTCGTTATAAAGTTCTCTAGAAAACTCTCTACAAAACTCTCCATAAAATTCCCCACAATACAAAAGTCTCCATAAGCGAACCGCTTTTACTTTAAAATGTCCATCCAAATTATGATTGACAAAACTGAAGATATTCCCTTATCCTTTATTTCCCCCTTATTCACATTCTCACACTCTCAGGATTCTAGGATAGACAGAAAAAATATAGTTAGATTAGATTTGGGTTGGTGCGCACCAAAAAAAAATAAGAAAGAAAAAGTAAGGAAAAAGTAAGAAGTAATCACCTTTCTCTTCCCATACATTCTCAAAACTTTATCAAAAAATAAAGTTTCCAAATTTATCTTCAGTTTCCGTCAATAATAATTGTTATTATCAAAAAAAAATATGTTAATCCAAAACTGCCAGCCTTTGTACTATTCAGGTCATCAATTTCCCGTTTACCATTCCTTCAACAACAAAAAACCTCCTAACTATTATTATACTGTTAAGTACAGTCTTCTTCTTCCAATATCCAGTTATTTAAATGCCAAAACTCAACCTGGCATTCCCCCCATATTCTCCCATTAAACGCTGTTCAACCCAGCTCCTATTATAAACCTTGTATATACATTGCATACCCCACATGTAATAACAACATACCCCTCCATTACTACATATTGAGTCACTTCACTAACCACCACTTTAATTGAACTTCAAAGTAATAATCATTTTAAACACACTCAATAAAACCAAAACATTGTAAAAATAACCATCTAAGTTAACTTATTTTTCACATTTCATAAAACACAATTGTAGTCCCAACAATTGAGCAAACCATATCAATCCCCTCATCATATTTATCCCCACACATTAATCAATTTACACATACATTATGAATTTCAAGACCATATTATGAGTACCCAATAATAATTTTCCGTTTTAGAAAAAAAAAAAACTCCACCAAGTACCTTCTTTGTAAACACAAAAATATCGTGTCTAACTTCTTCTTCTATCTGCCATCTGCAGAATATTCTACCAAGCTATTTATCTATCTCTTCTCCATTTTCTTAATAACTTCAAATTTTTTTCTATAATTGCAATATCTACATCAATGTCGCTATCCTCCCGAGGAGAGCTATCTTCTTTCATATCAGCTTCTTCATCAGTTTCTGACTTTTCATCCATTTCTTCTTCCCCGTCTGTATATCCATTACTAGCAACCGCTAATTTCTTCCTTTCTAAATCCAATCTAATTTTCCTGTCTTGCCAGGAATTCTCCAGAATTCCAATTTACTGGTCTGCCATTTGCAATTCTATTCTGTATACTCGACTGAACACCTCTACTATTTTGCGTATTCGATGGGCCACTTCTGTTACCACAAAAGCAAAAAATGTGCCCCCGTTTATGACACCCCCAACAAACCACATTCGAGTTATTAGTGTTTCCTTCCATGTTTCTTACAGTATTTCTCACTTGTCCTCTTCTATCTTGATTATATACGTTCTCGTTTCTTTGTACCATCTGTATTTCTCCTCGTCTTCCTCTCCATCCATGTCTATACTGTCCTATTTCCATAGGTTCTTCAATTCTATCTTCTGAACTACTACCTAACTCTCGTCCTACTCTTAACCTAAACCTCCTCCTCAAGCTTTCCTCTTGTATAGCGATATCTACCGCTTGTGACAATCTTGCAGGATTCTCTCTTAATAATTTAAATTTCAATCCATCTGACCTAATCCCATCAACAAAAATCCCTACTAACATCCGTTCCACCTCTTCAGCTCGTACATTCTGTCCTAAAAATGACTCTTCAGCCAAATTGATTAACCTGTCACTATATAACTGGACACTTTCTGTGCTGCTTTGTCTAGTCTGTCGCAATACTGAGAATGCGTGTTGTGGATCAGTAATTTCAGCATATTTTCTTGCGAGATCATCTTTAAATTCTTCCCAGGTTTCACCTCCTGCTGCTTCTAATTTTCTTCTTATATGGTCAGAAACTGGACTTGTACTTGTTCTGTATGCCAAATTCTTTTTCTCCCCATCTGTAGCGTTTATTAAATATGCATGTTTCTCAATAGAAATGATCCATTTCTTAAACTGATTTGCTTGACCACTAAATCTTTCAACATCACTGTTTACATTTTGTTGTCTTAACACTGCATCCAACCTTGATATTACCCCGCCAACTCCAGTCAGTACCTGTGAAAAATCTTGGGATTCCATCCTAAAATCTATAATTATCAAGCAATATACAAATATTTCAAACAATGTTAATTTCAAATTCAGCAACAATACATAATCTGTTAATTACTCTAATATTATCTAATTAACTTAACTAAAGCCTCCAATCGAAGATCCTGACGAAGAATATTCCTGTTTCAATCCTGAATTTTGATAAAAGAATTTAAATGAGCTACTGATTCAGAATTACCTACACCACATTAACAAAGGACTCAAATCAAGCTCGTTGAAATGAGCAGAACAAAGAAGAGCCTCTGGACTTCTTTCCATAATAATTTAATCGAAGTCGAAGTCAGTTCTTTCCAATTAATTCCTGACGAAGAATATGCTCGATACCAGGCTCGCAACAAGACTGCTTGTTTACTTGCTCGATTAACTGTAGATTCCCTTCAAGTAAGGTCACCTTCACGCAAACGACAACTGCTCACGACTTCAGCAACAAAAAACTCAGTTTCCAACAGCCATCTGGGTTTTTCATATATATATTTCAGCGCAAACGTAATCCAGTCAACAACAATTTGATTTAAAGCTGACGCTATCCAATCTCTTATTTTCATGTGGGACTCTCGCCATGGTCAGTTTAAAGTGCTTTAACTTATAAGTTGAGACAAATTTTATCAATGCCTTCTAAATGTGAAGTGACTGTAGAAAGTATTGCAGATCTTGATTTCATAATTATGAAACTTGCACCATAACCTTGACTTCACCTTCAACAGTCCCACGGGTTAAACTTCATAATTTGTACTGATTTTTGATGCAGAACGGCATTACTTGATCAATTTTTCAATTAGCGTTGGTCAATTCTCCAGTTAATTTATAGGATTAAATATGTAATAACATCAGTCTTTCAAAAAAATAAGTTTATCAATCAAACCTTTTTGAGCGCTGTCCTTGAAAATGGAACTCCTTGTTAAACAGGTATACAATAACTATCAACAGGCGGCTTTCATCTGTTGCGTTTCTCAATATTTACAAACTTCCTTCTCCAGACGCCCAGACACAACAATTTTCCATAGCGGATGACTCTCTCCGCGACCTCCCATGTTTCAGACTTTCACGGCACCAAATCAACCTGCTGTCATAGTGTGGACAAGACAGGTTAAGCACGTGATCGTATAGACCCAAGTCTCCGCGTTGTTTTAAACATACTTTATTGGCCGAATAGTTATACTACAGCATACATGATGGTAGACTCCCTGCCTGGTGTTGACATGTCTTCTCGCTGGCCCCAAGTGACGTGTGTGTTCTCCTAGATACACTTCTTCATTCGTGCACACACGTTCACTATGGTTTTCCCCCTAGTCAAGGAATGCGCAGCATTCCTTAACTCTTTACTCCTAACCTAATTCCCTCACTGTTACACCCTTATCCCAGTGGATACTCAGTCCCCCTATCCCAGTGGATACTCATTCCCCTTATCCCAGTGGATACTCAGTCTCCCTATCCCAGTGGATACTCATTCTCCTTATCCCAGTGGATATTCAGTCCCCCTATCCCAGTGGATATTCAGTCCCCCTATCCCAGTGGATATTCAGTCCCCCTATCCCAGTGGATATTCATTCCCCCTATCCCAGTAGATACTCATTCCCCTTATCCCAGTGGATACTCAGTCACCCTATCCCAGTGGATATTCAGTCCCCCTATCCCAGTGGATATTCAGTCCCCATATCCCAGTAGATACTCATTCCCCTTATCCCAGTGGATATTCAGTCCCCTTATCCCAGTGGATATTCAGTCCCCCTATCCCAGTGGATATTCAGTCCCCCTATCCCAGTGGATATTCAGTCCCCCTATCCCAGTAGATACTCATTCCCCCTATCCCAGTGGATACTCAGTCCCCATATCCCAGTGGATATTCAGTCCCCCTATCCCAGTGGATATTCAGTCCCCCTATCCCAGTGGATATTCAGTCCCCCTATCCCAGTGGATATTCAGTCCCCCTATCCCAGTGGATATTCAGTCCCCCTATCCCAGTGGATATTCAGTCCCCCTATCCCAGTGGATATTCAGTCCCCCTATCCCAGTGGATATTCAGTCCCCCTATCCCAGTGGATACTTATTCCCCCTGTCCCAGTGGATACTCATCTCCCTAGCCACGTGTGCTACAGCATAGTTTGTTTCCCATCCTCTACCACTTGGAGGTGAATTTGGGATTTCCCCTTCATTGAGTTATGGGACTGTGGTGGCATAATCTAGTACAGTGGTTCTCAACCATTTTTGGCCCATGCACCCCTTCACCATATGTTCAGAATGTCACTCCCCCCCTTCGTATTTCCTCCCTATAAATCCCCCCCCCCCATCCCTACACAGTACAGGTAAAAATGGAAGCTAAATTTGATAACACATACTAGAACAAGTCTAGACGTCTACATAAAACATGATTTGCAGGTCTGCTTATGTTGTAAAACGAATTTCAGAAGAGCGAGAAGTATAGAACCGTAAAGTATGGAGGGAAAAACAATATCAAGTAATTGGTCCTTGTATTAATGCGATCTTAAAATAATCTTAATTCTACCCCCCCCCCCCCCCCCCTCCCCTCCCCCAAGCACACAGCATACAGACATCACACAGGTTATAAACAGTCTACAGCTGGTAGATTTTTCTCACGTTTTGAATAATTTTAGGATACACAATTCACAATTTTCATCAGCTGTTGGATCTGTCATGTCAACAATCTGCACATACTGAAGGATCTGTCATGTCAACAATCTGCATATACTGAAGGATTTGTCTTGCCAACAGCCTACTCATGCTGAGAGATCTGTCATGTCAACAGCCTACTCATGCTGAGAGATCTGTCATGTCAACAGCCTACTCATGCTGAGAGATCTGTCATGTCAACAGCCTACTCATGCTGAGAGATCTGTCATGTCAACAGCCTACTCATGCTGAGAGATCTGTCATGTCAACAGCCTACTCATGCTGAGAGATCTGTCATGTCAACAGCCTACTCATGCTGAGAGATCTGTTATGCCAACAGCCTACTCATGCTGAGAGATCTATCATGCCAACCAAGTGCAGATCCGCCTCACATTTCCAACTGCCACAAGCCTGTACATGCAACCTCAGATTTTCCCACACTTATTCAATTATTCAAGGTCACATCTGATAGATGACCCTAGACCCATGCAGAGAATATAAGAACCTCAGATTTTCCCACACTTATTCAATTATTCAAGAATATCTCATCTGACAGATGACTCTAGACCCATGTCTGAGAATATACCATCCTCAGATTCTTTATCTTATAACCATTACCCATAACTGGATTCAGACCTGGAGTTAAAGCTAGAGGTGGACACCAAACTTCCAAGCTACTCCACCCTCAGGTCATAATATGCCCATACATCGCACTTAACGGGTTGGGTGAAAATAGGACTTTCAAGCGAATGAATCAACATTAACAGATGACATGCAAATGTTGAGATTGAAGATCGATATAGCCAAAAACAAGTATGAAAGCAAGTGTGTGAAGAAAGTCATCAATCAACAAGGAACTGGCACAGTTAGCCGAGAATCTCAACTGA
Organism: Cepaea hortensis; assembly: GCA_963921405.1. Classification (NCBI taxonomy): domain Eukaryota; kingdom Metazoa; phylum Mollusca; class Gastropoda; order Stylommatophora; family Helicidae; genus Cepaea; species Cepaea hortensis. Next base: position 84,451,444 of record OY992884.1, on the reverse strand, counting down.
ACTGATTATGCCTGTACTACTCATAAAGCAATTTCACAATTTTTGGGGAAATGGATGCTTTACGTTTTAATTTATGTTAGTGTTTCTGATATGTTGGGGAAATGGATGCTTTATGTTATACTTAATGTTACTGTTTCTGATATGTTGGCGAATTGGATGCTACACGTGTGACTTTATTTTAGTGTTTCTGATATTATAGGGGGAAAATGGATGCTTCAGATTTTAATTTATGTTAGTGTTTCTGATATGTTGGGAAAATGGATGCTTTAGATTTTGCTTTATGTTAGTGATTCTGACATATTGGGGAAATAGGTGCTTTATTATTTACTTTATGTTAGTGTTTCTGATATGTTGGGTTAAACATCATGAAATAAATTTGTTTCTCCAAATCTCGTTAATTTAGACAGACTAACAAGTACAATTCACACCAAACCTTTAAGGATATGTAGACAGGTTCCGTCAGGCGTCTTCCATATCCTAGCAGTTTTGTCAAAGGAGCCGCTGGCAAAGTACCGATCACATGGAGAAATTGCAACACTTTTGACTGCTCCTGGAAATCAGAAATAATATATTTGTTTCAAATGTGTACATTTCTTTTTAGCTTTTTCTGTAATTCATTTACACTGACACAGAAATTCTTGGGTAAGAATGTCCTTGAAGAAACAAATGAAGATCGTAAACTGATTAGAGACATTAGATGTAGATAGTCAAAACTTTTTGTGCAAGTTATGAGAAGAAATGAATTGGAGAACTTGGTGACAATTGGCAAGATCTAAGGGAAGAGACCAAAGGGAAGACTGAGAACTAAATACCTGGAAAGCTTGGCCATGTGGCATGGTCGAGACAGAAACGCGGAGCTAATCCACAACTCTGGTGATCGAGTGAGATGGCAAAACATGACCGCCTATGCTTATGGGCACGGCACATGTTGGATGGAAGAATGTGTCTGAGAATATGAATAGATGAACATGAAGAACCATGCCAAATTTTACAACAAGATGAATATTTTCTTCACTTAAACATGTTACAGAATCATCAGCATTATTTTCACAATTCATCATAATCATGCAGCGCCACAGTGCCATCTCCACAGTCATCATCCAGTGCCACAGTGCCATCTCCAGTCATGATTCAATGCCACATCATCATCTCCACAGTTGTCCTCCAGATCTTCACATTGTAGTTAGTTAGTTAGTTAGTTAGTTAGTTAGTTAGTTAGTTAGTTAGCCGAGGTTCCAACTTCACGGCAACGGGTCGTCCCCATTATGCTCCATTCCTGTGCCAGTGAATATCACACAAAATGCTCCCCACTGTCCAATGTGAAAAGTGGAATAGGCAGAAGGCTTGGCAATCCAACAGCCCACACAGGTACACTGTGCAAAATGCCGCTGCCAGAAAGCCAACACAAAATTAATCCACGAAAACTACAGTTCATCATCGATGAACTCGGCAGTCACCAGAAAGACCTCATTGACCCGGGTTTTCTCACATGGCTCGGTCTTTTATCACAGGGCGACCCGCCGAAAGTGTCGCATAAAGGACGAACTCCGTAGCTTCAGCGCCGACTCCAAGGAGTCTCCTGAAAAATGCACTCGTGAACTGAAAAGGCAAATCAGTCTATTCAGCAACAGCCGGTAGCCATTGGTCCGAACATGCAGGTCACTGTACAGGACAGATGTAAAAGCATTCCCCACGAATTTCACAGCTCACAGCGTCGCCTACGCACTCCCTCAATAGCAGGGCGACAGAACCATGTACTACCAGTCAGACATCCAGACCTACACAATGTGATGGTTCTATCATATCTCAGACATCCAGACCTATACAATGTGATGGTTCTATCATATCTCAGACATCCAGACCTACACAATGTGATGGTTCTATCATATCTCAGACATCCAGACCTATACAATGTGATGGTTCTATCATATCTCAGACATCCAGACCTGCACATTATCTCAGACATCCAGGCCTACACAATGTGATGTTTCTATCATATCTCAGACATCCAGGCCTACACAATGTGATGTTTCTATCATATCTCAGACATCCAGGCCTACACAATGTGATGTTTCTATCATATCTCAGACATCCAGGCCTACACAATGTGATGTTTCTATCATATCTCAGACATCCAGGCCTAAACAATGTGATGTTTCTATCATATCTCAGACATCCAGACCTACATAATGTGATGTTTCTATCATATCTCAGACATCCAGGCCTACACAATGTGATGTTTCTATCATATCTCAGACATCCAGGCCTACACAATGTGATGTTTCTATCATATCTCAGACATCCAGGCCTACACAATGTGATGTTTCTATCATATCTCAGACATCCAGACCTACACAATGTGATGTTTCTATCATATCTCAGACATCCAGGCCTACGCAATGTGATGTTTCTATCATATCTCAGACATCTAGGCCTGTACAATGTGATGGTTCTGTCATATCTCAGACATCCAGGCCTACACAATATGATGTTTCTATCATATCTCAGACATCCAGGCCTACACAATGTGATGTTTCTATCATATCTCAGACATCCAGGCCTACACAATGTGATGTTTCTATCATATCTCAGACATTCAGGCCTACACAATGTGATGTTTCTATCATATCTCAGACATCTAGGCCTACACAATGTGATGTTTCTATCATAACTAGAATGGCAATGAGGCCTGGTGATGCAGACACAGCTATTGACTTGGCACTTGTCTCCCAGTCATCAGTCCTTGATGTAAAGTGGACTGTTTTGAATGACCATGGGAGTGATCACATACCATGCTCAGTCCTGATCTCTAAATCCAGGAAAGTTAAGGCTGGGAGAGTGTGCAAGACCTTCCGGTATGAGTGGACCGATTGCCTTCTTGGACGCCTCAGACAGCAGGCATGCAACAGGACTGTTAAAACTCCTTTTTTGCAGCCCCCATGGTGGACCCCAGAAGACAATGCTTGGAAAGCAAAGAGAGCTGCAGTGAAGCAGCTAGGGAAAGTGTGACAGACACCCCGAAGCTCACGAGAGGAAGTGGACCTGTATCTGTCTGTCCTGTTGTCCCTGTATCAGTCTGTCCTGTTGTCCTTGTCTCTGTCTGTCCTGTTGTCCCTGTCTCTGTTTGTCCTGTTGTCCCTGTCTCTGTCTGTCCTGTTGTCCCTGTCTCTGTCTGTCCTGTTGTCCCTGTCTCTGTCTGTCCTGTTGTCCCTGTCTCTGTCTGTCCTGTTGTCCCTGTCTGTCCTGTTGTCCCTGTCTGTCTGTCCTGTTGTCCCTGTCTGTCTGTCCTGTTGTCCCTGTCTCTGTCTGTCCTGTTGTCCCTTTATCTGACTGTCCTGTTGTCCCCGCCTCTGTCTGTCCTGTTGTCCCTGTCCCTGTCTGTCCTGTTGTCCCTGTCTGTCCTGTTGCCCCTGTCTCTGTCTGTCCTGTTGTCCCTGTCTCTGTCTGTCCTGTTGTCCCTGTCTCTGACTGTCCTGTTGTCCCTGTCTCTGACTGTACTGTTGTCCCTGTCTCTGTCTGTCCTGTTGTCCCTGTATCTGTCTGTCCTGTTGTCCCTGTATCTGACTGTCCTGTTGTCCCTGAATCTGTCTGTCCTGTTGTCCTTGTATCTGTCTGTCCTGTTGTCCCTGTCTCTGTCTGTCCTGTTGTCCCTGTCTCTGACTGTCCTGTTGTCCCTGTCATCACACTCACAACATGTAGACTGCTATGCCATTTGATGTGGTCGAGGAGTCTATTATTATATTTGGTCAGGATGCAGCCTGAAAGAATATACAACCAAGGTTCCAGATAGGCTTTTTACCAATCATCAATACGGAGATAGCACTGGATGATGATGATCTTTAGCAGAAAATCAAGAAAGTGAAATAACTGTTTTGCGCTACTAAATGTTTTTATGGTGTAGCATCTTACTGTCATTATCAGTTCGGTTTTATGGATTAATTCTGTTCACAATCACATCACCAGCTATATCTAAATGATTGAACAAGGGAGCATTTGTGATAGGAACTTCACTGCGGAGCCAGCACAACAGGAGGTTTCTGATCATCAGAATAAGTCCCCTGTCAGCATCCTGGGAACATGATATCCCCCTTCCCAGAATGTTTTGGCCGATTACTTTCCCGTGGTGGGGAAAGGGGAGGGGGGGAGACCCTATAATGACTCCAGGTGTCTTTCTCCTGCTTTTCATTCTTACCATGTATCAAGACATCTTCCCGCTTGTCCCATAACTGCAGTACACACAACATAAGTACACTTATGCGGACCTGTCATTAGTATAACAGCAGTTTCTAAATCACAGACTGTCAGATATGGGTGCAGGAACAAACACAAGGATTGAGGCTATATGGCAAGATTATCAACTTGGGACTTGTATAACAATTTAGTCTAACTCTAGTTAAGCAGGAAGAGAGATAGTTTCTAGTATTTCTAGAATTGCTTGAATGTGCAAAGAGTAAACTAAAAGGAAGGAATAGAGCATAGAGCAGCAGAAAACTGGATATAGAAATTAGCCATTCTGAACAGGTGTTGAATTAACCCCTAGAGATTACAACAGTTGGATGCCATGTTGTAGACCTTTTCTTCATGGGATGAAAACAGAATAATTTATCAAAAACTTCAAATGTGTGATAACAAAATAAAGATTGATTGATTTAGGAACCGACATCACAGCATTCGGGCCCTTGCCATAAGCGCTCCATCCCCATCCTCAGCAGCCAGCGAAGAGTTCCAACCCCAAGAGTACCAGTAGCAATCTGATTATATGTGTGTCTCGCCTTTCCTCTAAGCGTCGAGCATCGGCCAGATCCCCTCGTCACTCCATGCTGCCGCATTCTTGCCAGGCCATGGTGATCCATTTGCTCCTCCGAGGTGTACACGTGCTCCCACAAGGCCGCAACCACGTCTGCTTTATCATGCATCAATACTCCATCAAAATAAAGATTCATCATCAACACATATACAGTTACTCAGCAAGTCATGCATCAATACTCCATCAAAATAAAGATTCATCATCAACACATATACAGTTACTCAGCAAGTCTAGTTCCATTAAAATTTCATTATGTTTATTTCTGATACATGCCATTACAACCCAACATAGGCTGACTAAAAGGACTGACATCATTGTGACATTATTAAGTAAGTTGCATTGCAATGTTGCATTGTTTCCTCAAGCCTGTGGCTCAGTACATCTGACTTTGACAAACATTTTTTGGGGTTTGCCTTCCCTAGCCTTTGACTGTCCCCAGTCTACCTACAAGGCAGCAGACTTGTGTCTCTCTTCTGGAGGTCCCTATCCATTGATTTGTCTGACATGGGAGATCCTACCAGTAGCTACACTACTGCCGGTATAGCACTTGGGGTAATTGGAGCATGAAAGCTCCTCAACTAGACCAAGGTTGATACACCACGGAGGGGGCTAAAAGAATTAAAGTGGCATGACTCTTCCTAGTGCTAAGACTAAGAGTGATGCTATTTGCTTGATTCTGTGATCTGTTTAATGAAGAATTAGTTGTCTCCATGAGTGTTTTTACCTTTGTGTCCTCTAAGCCTCAGGTTGCACTGCTTAGTTTTGATGTCAAACACACGCACACACTGGTCATCACTTCCTGTTACCATGAAGCTGAAGTCCGATGAGAAACTGACACAGTTCACCTAAAAATAATATACAGAGTGATTTTACAATGTGCAGGTTTTTTGCTGCTGAAAACAATTTGGGGTGATTGCTAAGAAGAATTATGTTTGAAACTGTAATCCTGAAAACACAACTGAAGCATTAATGAGGATGTCTATGTGAGGGGCGACTTGATTAGCCTGAGATAGGAAAAGTCTAGTTACTGTCAAGTTCTCATCACCTTTGGTAGGGTATGCAGAGAATGGTGTGATGGGAGAACTGATATGGAAGTACAACAATTAATAGACCACAACTGTAGAGGTAATGATGTCATAATATGTACTAATAACTGTCTTTGATGCAGGTAGAGGCCAAGATGGAAATTTTCAGCCAGATTTCAAAGATGAATTATTGCTGAGCATAGCAGAGCACAAGTCACCATTACAGCCAGTATGGAAATGAAGCTTATATAGCTGAGGTTTTGGGTGAATTATTGATAACTTGATGTTCTTACTTCAATAGAACCAAATGTGAGGACACCCAGGGTGGGAAAAGGACAAATAATGATGTCTCGTGTGATAGGCTGCTGCAGGGTGAGACAAAGTTAGATGAATCAATGTAGCAACACGAGTGGCAGCAGCAAACAGGATACATGATCACAAGTGGGGACAACACAGGCAAATACACAATCACTGCACTGCTGACACAATCTTACAATCTGACATCTGCTAATGGAGACAAAGCACAAATGGATGTATCCCATAGCTGTGGGATTGATTCTAGTCAATTGATCAATTGTATTTATATATAATGTCTTGTAAAGCCAAGATGGAATAATAGTTAGAGTCTTGCCAAGAAAGTAGTCTAGATTCAATCCCCAGCAGAAGCAGTATGATATTTTTTGGACCAGTATGGCTCTGGGAGCTGTGGGGGCATAGTTGTTAGTGTGCTTGCCTGGTCAGACAGTGGTTCAAGTTCAATCCCCAACAGAGGTGGGATTAATTATTCCAACCAGTATAGCACTAGGGTCAGCCCAGTCTCATAACAATGGTAACAGACAATTATCTGAGAATCGTCTGAGGAAGGCGTGTAAGGGAGCTGTTCACCTCACCTCATATAACATGGCCTAGAATATATGAAGACTTACAACCACACACCCTAAAGGCAATCTCTGCTAGGGGACTACCTTTCTAGGTAGTGGAATCGACCCAACCTCAAAATGGGTACCAGTCAATTATCAGAAAGAAAACAATGAGGTACAAACTGGCCACCTCATCTCATATGTCACGGCCTATAATAAATGAAGACCCAACACTGGGGCAGTGGGGTTACAAATGCAGTTCAAAATCCTGCAAACCTGTTCAATACACAGCTGCAGGCGATTTTGAAGCAGACCACTTGTGTTGGTTTCCATACAAAGGTATGAGTGCCAGTCATTCAGAAAGCAATGGCAAACTACTTAACATAAACTTGCCCAGGAATCACCAAAAACATTCTGGAGATAGCTGCTATGACCTGTAAAGGATATGCAACTAACTTTAACATTTTTATATGGGATTATCTTAAAGGAAATAGAAAGTTTACTTATATAAGTAAATTTACTTGCTTACTGGTTTAGCGACTTTTTTATCAACTGACTTCAAAGTATTTATTTTGTGGTCAGAATGTTTATATTATTGCCTGCTTGGAATCGTGTGAGGCCCTATGTGTCACTAAATTTATTGCACCATGAACGTAGCATATGTGTGTGTATTTTTTTTTTCCCCGCGTTTCCATCCTGTTCCAGGATATTGCGGTCAACACCTGCATCTTTCAGCTGTATGTTGATTCTTAGGCTAGATTACGCTCATCAGCACGCCACGACTTTCTGAGAGACCGGTTCCATACTCTCATAAGTCACTGGCGTGACTTGAACTACTTCTAATTCTCGTGCGCTAACCCCTCGGCATATGTGTGTGTATGCAGATATTAATTGTGACTGTTGTCGAGATTACTAACTCGCATGTACTTAAATTATCTTTTTATTGACATACTTGAAATAGATCCCCTATTTGTTGTAGTTTTGTGTTTATTTGAAGTTGCTAATTATCACATTGTCGTATGCTTTGTTGTTGGTTTCTTGTTGGAAATATTCATGTATATTTAATAGGAAGCAATTATTATACTGTTCTTCTTCTTCAGCTTTCTGAGCCATTGAGGTTCTTTGCTGCAGATACAATCCGTCTTCATTCGTCTCTCTTGTTGACCTTCTCTTGCCAGTAGTTGATTCCAAGTGCTTGTAGGTCTGTATATATATTATCTCTCCACCGTCTTCTTGGTCTACCTCGGGGTCTAAGGTCATTTATTTCCTGAGTGTAAGCGAGTTTTGTTCCCCTATTATCTTCCATTATTTCAATATGCCCCAGCCATTGTAGTCTATTAGCCTTCATGATACCAGTGATTAGCGGGGACTTAAACAGATCATAAATGTCTTTGTTACTTCTTCTTTTCCACTCTCCACTTTGTGTATCCCTAATGGGTCCAAAGATGCGTCTTAAAACTTTGTTCTCAAAGGTTTATATCATCATCATCATCATCATCATCTTCCACTTCTGCCGTCAAGCGTCGTGGGGAGGAATAATTTGCGTTCCAGCGCCCGGTGGACGGCACTGGATAGTGTCATTCCGTGCGGTTGTACAATGTCTCTGATGTCGTCAATCCATTTTCTTCTTGGACGTCCTCGTGGTCTCGTCGCAGATGATCTTTGATGTAAGGCCAGTGATGGTAGTTGCTGATGTTGCATTCTAACGACATGGCCAAACCAATTGATCTTCTGTCTTTCGATAAATGTGGCACAAGGTGTTGATCCCACAGTCTGTCTGATAGTAGCATTTCTTACTCGGTCTCGGATTGTTAAGTTGGCAGCTCTCCTCAGGCATCTCATTTCGCAGGTGTTGATTTTGCGAAGGTGTAATTTGGATAAAGTTTGTATACTGTTGCTAAATTATCATTTGTAGGTTTCACCCTTCACTGATTACAAAATGGATAACAGAACACTGTTCCTCTTTGGTGCATGTCAAAAGTGGGGCGGCCATCTTTAAACTGTCCTTATGATGCCACCATGTATGTCTGCTCTGTGATGTCATGTGCTTAACACTCTTGACATCCTTACCAACAATATTGACAGGTTACAAGACAATGGCATGGTTATTGTAATGTATATCACACTTTTAAGATTTTCATTTGAAGCCCCCTCATTCAATACATTCACACAGTCTGTAATAGTGGCAACATTAAATCTTTTGAATTGTGCATATTTAAAGCATTGCAATGTAACTTTTGTGTAATTTTGTTTTCTAATATACACTGCTGTTATGTGACTATTAGCTCCCAAATGCAAAAAAAACATCCAAGTCTAGTGTTTTTAGCAGCAACAGACAAAGACAAAGTACATATTTAGATATGAAACAAAAGGTACTTAAACAACATAACAGAAGAAAACCAATGAATGATATAGCTTGTCATTTGGGCTTGTCATAACAATGGTCCTTAAGAAGAAAGAAAACATATTTAGAGTTATTAGTGATGAACTCCACTGAAAGTTATCAGGCTTTCAAGAATGCATGAGGTATCTATACTAGATGTGGCAGATTTTAATGCTGGATGTCACAGGAAAAAATGTTCCTTGGCACCGTCAACACCAGAAGAATGTCTGAAATGTGAAAGAAAAAGCAGGAGCAGGCCACACAATCATTTGTACTGCTAGCTCTGGGTGATTCAAGTACTTCAAACAAATAAATCTGGTCTTCTTGAGCCAGAGCGGATACCATCATCTCTGCTCTACTCTACCCCATGTATGAAGGTATGACAAGGAACCCAGATAATATACCTGCAAGCAAAGAGAGAGAACCAGAAACTTTATTTGAGGAAGTCAGTAATACAAAGTCTGAAAACAGGAAAGGTATAAGCTGCAATAATAAACCAATGGAACCAAGACAGGAGGAGAAGTCAGCATCCATTATCTGTCATGAACTATGTGTGGAAATCTGGAACTATGCTGTCTGGCCCAAAAGCAGGAAAGAGAATAATCTACATCCCTCTCCTCAAATAAAGGACATTTCCAATTGTGCACAAACTACAATACTATCAAATTAATCATTCATGTTAGCGAACATCTTTTGTGAATCATCATGAAGAGAGTTGACAGGAAGTTAAAATATGAATTACAAGAAATACAATGTCCATACATGGCAGAGGGACCAAAGGCCAGATCCTCTGTGTAATAACCATCTTTCAGAAATGAAGAGTACAATGCAGATTTCATACTTGTTTCATTGATTACAGTTCGACTGTGTTCAACATCAGGTATCCATTGAACTAAGTTGACAACTCTGCAATTGAACAAAGCATTCAACTGAACAAAACAGGGTTAAGCACTCCCCTTGTCCTGACAGTTAGAATTTGCAAAGGTGGTGGTGACAAACTGTCTATACTAATTGTGGAAGGTAAGAGGAAACCACAACAGTATCTTTGCAATGACAAGTTTATCATAGTTTATGAGCAGGTCACAAATCTAGAGGAGTGAGATGTCTAGAAAATGTATGCCAGTCTTCGGACGGAATAATAGGGCATGATATGATTTATGAAATACACTAATCAATATTATGAATGAATTGGGAGTCTCTGTGGCGAAATGGTAAAGCCGTTTAACTCGGTCTCCGAAGGTTGTGGGTTCGATTCTGGGCCGTGTCCTTCAGTTCACGAGTGAAAATTTTCAGAGGCTCCCGTGGATTGTCACTAGAGCTACGGAGTTTGTGTTTTGTGCTGCGCTTTCCGCGCTGCGGAAAGAGACCGAGCCATATGGGATAAATACCCGGTGCAATGAAGTCGACCCTGTTGACTTTTAAGCGACTTTTTAATATTATTAATCAGAATAGAGAATAGAGTGTTCACCCAACGTCCAAAGCACATAGGATAGTGTCCTCTCTCATAGAACATATCGTTGATATTGTTATTATAAGCAGCTCACAGTATGAGCCTCATACCTCTGTTAAGCGTCTGAATACTAAATACACTAAATTCAGACTTAAAGTTAAAGTACTATCATGCTTTTTTTATGACTTGTTTTATATAGTATTACAGTTTTCTAATTTGTGCAATATCAATTATATATTATAATCAATATTCTAATTGAATTTGCAATATCAATTATATATTATAATCAATATTCTAATTGAATTCTATCTAACATATTCAGCTCACAATTGCAATTTTGCGATCACTTTACTAACATTCATATTTACCTCATCTTTATGCCCATCAAATTCCGTTAACCGTTTTGTGTGAAGATATTTCGGGGACGAATACATTACGACGAATACTTAAACTGCAAATTGAATCAAATTAGTAAAGGACGATTCAGGTAAGCAGGCTAATCTTATATAATTATAATTATATATTTATTTATAATTTATTATATCAATTGATAGATTAAATATAAATTGATATAAATTATATCAATTTATATATAATCTATCATTTATCATTATTTTAATCATTAGTACTAACTAATTTAATACTTATTAATTAATAATTATTAATTATTCACTCTGTGTATAATATAATTTAATATAATAAAAATATTGATTATTGATTATTGTTGTTATTCATTCAATCATTGTTTTGTTACTTAATGTTATTGATTTATTAACAATGTGTTAATCATCAGAGACGCGCGCGACATTACTGATACCATGAGATTAATAACCACAACTGAACTGGACACTGGCAACTTGTAGCTAGTTGCACTTCTAAACAACAGTATTACTATACTATTAGTATAAATTATATTAAAGTCCTGCCTGCTCTCAACTCAAATACTTTATACAAACTAGTGGGACGACGCCATTGTGTTACCATGGACGCTAACCTTCGTGAAAGTAATATATCGTTTCTCAACTTCTTAAACGACAGAAAGTGCACAACGGGTTGAGTTGAGTTAAGAACTGACATCACTGCACTTAGGACATTCCCATACGCGCTTCGTCCATTCGTTCAACATCCAGCGAAGAGTCATACTACCAATCGTTTCTACCACTATCTGATTGAAAGTTATCCAGGTCTTCCCTCTCAGTTTTGAGATTCTACCAGAACCCTTCCGAACCACCAAATAATCAATTATCATCCTCTCCTCATACGGGTTATCACTCAGTCTGTTCCCCCGCCATCTCCACCTGTGCCACAGGAGCACGACCACCTCTCCCTGCACAGCGGGATAAGGCTAACACCTCGGACACTGAACATAATACTGTGCAACACGGAAGGAGCCCTAAAAAGGGGGGGGGGATATTTTAGACAATATGTGAAGGACACAAGGGTGACGTTCTAATACTCAATGAGTACTATTACTAAGTACTCTGTCGTGCACAGTTCAATTACTTCAATACCATAATACTCCATACAGTGACATCTCCATGAATACTGACAGCCAGACGGAAATAATAGGGGTTGATATACTGTTAAAAAGAGAATGAGTATGTTCCACAGGAGCAAAAGCCGTTGCCAAAATGGAATTGCAAACGGGCTGCTTGGGATAGATATGTCATACTTACAGACAAGTACTGTCAGAGCATTAAAACAAGGCATGGCAAAATGAAAACAATGGTGGAAACTTTGAGCAAAGTAATTCTTTAGGCAGCCACTGAATGCATTTCTGGAAGGGCTAAGAAGAATTACAAACCGCACTGGACTGAAGAACTACAGAACTCTGGAGGAGAAAGTCAAGGATGCCAGGAAGACAGCAGAATGAGAACAAACCACTAATGCAAACATCTCTCTCAAAGCTATACACCATACACAAGAACCTGAATCAAACAAGTAGACACTGTCTGTGAAAATAAACAACTAAAAACGCTAACTTAGACAGAGATGGAAATAAACTATGGAAACTGGTAACCGCCCTGAAAAATGAAGGACCCGTTAAGAAACACGTGACAATTAAACCGGGAAACATCTTGCTTACAAAAGGGGTGTGGATGAGCTGCAAATGTACTGAGAAAGTATTATACTAGGACAAACTACACTGATGTCACAAGCCGAACAAACATACAATAACAACACATAGCCAGCAACAGAATATACGATGGCAAATTTAGAAATGAAAGAAATGGAACAGGCAATGAGAGCCCGCATAAGAAAGAAATCTGTAAATGGCGGATTTGAAATGAAATGCTAATAGAAGTGTGTGCTAAGGGGGGGGGGGGGGGGGGAGCGAGCTATTAGAAGAGCTAAATTACAGCTGGAAGATAGGAATAGTCCCATTAGCATGTTCAGAATCTATAATAATAAGGGGTTCAATGCAATGAAGATTGAAGACCTGTCAGAACCAAATGGTTATCGATGTATAGTCGCATTAATGGAACGCATTATTAAATACAAGCACCTGAAGAAAAACATATTTTAACTCCACAACAAGCAGGATTAAGAAAGTAGCCTACAGATCCACAGAAGATCAAATAACCTAAATAGCTCAGGAAATAAGTGATGCCTTTCAGTAGAAAAAGCACACATTAGCGTCTGGGTAGATTTTTAAAAAAAAAAACATTTGATGAAGTATGGAAGGAGGGACCGAAAGTTAAAATTGCTAAAAAATGCAGGTGTCTGAAAATGTGCAGATGGATTAGCACACTGCCAACTGTGACGGGATGAGTCTAGATCACTATGCAAACACCACCACTACTACGTTAGTGGAATTCCTAATTTACATTCTGGATTCAGTAGGCAGCTAAATTACTAATAATGACGTCATATTGGCGGACGCAGACATTTGCTGCACTAAAACTACACACTGTACTATTGGGGACAGCACATTTCCACGTCATCATCAAATGATGTCACAAGGGAAATCCCCTGTCTTCAACCCTTATTAATATCAAGTCAAATGACTGGGGATATAGGTCCGTCACTCCCTAGCAACGGGAATACGGTGATATGCTATTAGTACGGCTGCACCGGAAATTGTGACTAACAACTTCCGTCCGGTTCACAACGACCATAGCTGCTGTGCTAAGCAGACCTTATATGAAGTGAGCTGCCATATCCAATTGCATCCTTGGTAGATTATACCAAAACCTATCTTAAGTGCTGCACTAAGACTGGGGGAGCCTCGCTGCTGATACTGCTGAAGCCTAACTGGTCCGGTTACCGAAACTTTGAGCCACCAACTAGTGGAGACGGAACCTGGAATCCGGAGGAGCATCGTACACCTGTCGAATGCCAGGGTCGACTCCAAGACATAATACAACCGAAAGCCAGCACTATTCCTAACAGAGATCAGATTGTCTCAGGTGACTCTGTGTCTACATGTGTTCTGAGAGTGTCACTGTCTGGATGGTGTGAATGATGATATGCTATCTGTCTAAGCATCAGAAAACTATTTTATTTTTGTACCTGTAACATAAATGTAACTATCATAGTTTACCAGTTGAACCACAATTTTCATTTTCTCTTTTATTATTAAAGAGTATTATTGTTTTATACTTTCACCAACGTACTCCACTCGTGATCATTTGGAACGCAAGGTGTGCGCGTGAGTGCGTGAAAGTATTTAAAACAGGGGGCTCCATCAATTGACGAAGGATCACCGACAGATAAACTAGACATTCGTGTTAGGTCTTCCTACATACACGAGTGTTCTTCACCTTCTGCCTTTGTCTACCAAGTGAATCCCAGTCTCTCCTATCGGGACCATCCCTTTAGACATTCTGATAACGAGCCATACTTTCTAGAGACTGTCGGCAAACTCTTGGATAGGGATTTCTGTCTATTTCCATAGAAACACCCTAACGGTCGGTGACAACTGTGGTCTCGGTCCGGGATCTACCCAGCTAATTAGAAACAATATTTCTAATAAATTATGTTACTTGGTACAAAAAAAAAATTTTTCTCATCTCAGTAAAGGGTAGAGTAGTTTAGGAAACTCTGTAATTAGTTGTTTCCATTCGATTGAGAGAGTGAAAGTGTGTTTTGTATCATTGTTTGTACTAACCATTTTTGTGTATGTACTAATAAGATTTGTAAATTATTGCAATTGTATTAGTATAACTTGAATTGGGAAGTAGTATAATATTGATATAGAAATTGTAGTCCACTGATCACTCACCCTCTCAGTCAAAACTCAGTCATGAGTTCATCAGCAGATTTGCACGCAGCAGCGGTAGCTATGGGGTTATCGGAGCCCGAAGCAGCCAAATATGTCCATGATATGGAGAGGGAGTTAAGAAAAGAAGACAGGGAAGATAAAATACGTAGGCATGAACTCGAGCTTAAGAAACTGGAAGCAGAGACAGAGCTTAAGAAAATCGAGGCTGAGAAAGAACTTAGGCAGTTACAGGAAAACGAAAAAATCCGACAGCATGAGTTTAGGATGAAAGAGCTAGAAAACCAAGCTCTATCAGCAACCTGTTCTAACGCCAGCTCTCCGGCACCCAGCATTGAAACCCAGCTACATTCGACTTCTCATGTGGGTCCTATGAGTTTTCCTTTGATACCGTTCGAGGAAAATCAGGAACTATTGGATAGTTACCTTCAGAAATTCGAGAAATTAGCTGAGTCATTTGGGTTGGCTAGGGAACACTGGAACTTGAAGCTTTCTCAGGCACTGAGGGGACAAGCGTATGTAGTCTTTCAGGGACTACCTCCAGGCCATGAACATTCTTATGAAAGTTTGAAATCGGCTTTATTGAAGAGATATGAGTTAACCTCAGCTGCTTATCAGCGGAAATTCCGAACTCAAGACGTCTGAGGGGTGAGTCATTCTCACAATTGTCCGCTCGTCTGCAGAGTTATCTCTGTAAATGGGAGGCATTGGGAGAGTATGAACACTCCTATGCGGGCTTGCGGGAGATGGTTTTATGTGAGCAGCTGAGGAACTGTATGTCGAAGCCAATGGAAACTTTCATCGTTGAACAAGGGGCGCAAAACCTAGAGGAAATGATAGTCTTGGCTGAAAGATATCTGACTGCCCATGGGGACTCTGTCTCAACACAACCTCCCCAACCTCAAAAGAACCAACCTCCCCAACCTCAAAAGAACCAACCTCCAACCAACATGGGACAACCCCGATACAATAACCAACCAGCAGATAAGAGGCAACCCCAGCCACAACCAAACAACCCCACCGCAACTGGTTTTAGACAACCCTACTGCAAGAACTGTAGGAATAACTCCCACAGTACGTCAGAATGTAGGCGCCAACCTAATCCCAAGATTGCGGCATACTTGTCCACAGACAAGGAAATCGCTAAGAGGCCACCTCATCAAGAACTGAGAAGACCTCCAGTGACAGAGCAGATCACTGTCAATGGACAGTGGGTCGAGTGTCTTTACGATACGGGACTACAATATGATGCCATCGTAGCATCTCACCTGGTAGACCCTGATCAAATCACCGAAGACACAATTGAGATAAAGGGCGTGACAAAAAGCTCACCTACCCTGACCTTGCCGATCGCTAGAATATTAGTTGACTCTAAATTCGTTAAGGGTACGATATCGGCAGCAGTGATGGCTGACTCCATCTATGACATGATACTAGGATGTAGATATGTCTACTTGGGGGAACCAGTCACACCCATGATAGTGGCTGCTGTGCAGACCAGGGCTCAAGTTACAGCAACCTCTGAGCCTGATCTACCCATGAATCCACTCCCAGGGGAGATTAGAGCCGCACAGAACCAGGACCCGACTCTAGCACACTGTTTTAAGAAACTTCCAAATGCTAGAAACCCCCCGCAGAGAGGGGACTTTTATAAGAAGGGAAATTTGTTGTATCGTAGGGCCGGTAAAAATGAACAGGAACATGGTCAACTTGTAGTACCAGCAGCATATAGGCCACAAGTTCTACACATGGGCCACACACTGTCGTTTAGTGGGCATATGGGTGGTGGTGCAACTAATCAACGCATTTCATGTCATTATTTTTGGCCGGGAATGAATGGGGACATCAAAAGATATGTGAAATCTTGTCCTGAGTGTCAGCGAGTTGCACCCAGACACACGACTGCCCCAGTTAAGTTAGGAGAAATGCCCATCATGAATACCCCCTTCGAGCGAGTGGCTGTCGACATTGTTGGACCTCTCCCTAGAACTAAAAGGAGAAACAAATACATATTAACTCTGGTGGATACCTGCTCCATGTGGGGAGAAGCGATCGCCCTGCCAGCCATTGATTCTAAAAGAGTGGCAGAGGCCCTGGTCACGATTTTCACTCGGCTAGGATTCCCTAACCAAATCCTCACTGATAACGGCTCTCAGTTTAGAGGGAGATTGATGGAAGAAGTCTTCCATATTTTCCAGACTCGCCACATACATTCCAGTCCATACCACCCACAGTCAAACGGCCTGGTGGAAAGGTTCAACGGGACCTTGATGTCTATCCTGAGGAAGTTGGCACAGGAAAAACCAGAAGTCTGGGATGATTACCTACCGGCAGCACTATTTGCTTACCGGGAAGTTCCTCATGGCTCCACTGGCCTTCCACCGGCAACCCTCCTCTTTGGTAGGCCCATCAAAGGTCCTCTAGAAGCTCTCATGAGAACATGGACTGAGGAGAGAACAGACGAGACAGTAGTAAATGCGTCCACGTATGTGGAAGAATTGAAACACAAGTTAAAGATGGGATGGAAGTTAGCGACGAGTAATCTTAGAAGAGCCCGAGCGAAACATGCCCAGTATTACAATAAAAAGGCCAAGGATCGTTCACTAGAGGTAGGGGACAAAGTCTTACTACTACTCCCTAGCGGAAACAATAAGTTGGAGATTGGGTGGCAGGGGCCGTTCCCCGTGGTAGAGAAACTGTCCCGTACCAATTACAGGATCGCCATCAAGGGTAAGCAGAAAATGTATCATATCAATTTGCTCCGCAAATATTATGCGAGAGCAAATGACCCCCCAAGGCATTTGTTGGCAATGGCAGTTGCAACTGAAGTAGAGAATGGGGAGAACATAGCGGTGGAATACCCCCTACAACTTCAGGAGACCTACCAGGATGTGGAAATAAATCCTAACCTGACCACTTCCCAAAAGGGAATATTGGGGGAAGTATTACAATCTCACGCAACACTCCTCACCGACAAACCAGGTCGCACTAGCTTGATAGAATTTGATATGAAGCTGACCAGCCCTGATCCTATTAGGCAGAAACAGTATCCCATTCCCTATGCAAAGGAAGAGGCACTCAGAATTGAGATCAACCAGCTACTTCAAGAAGGAATAATCTCACCTTCTGAGTCACCGTACAGTGCAAATGTGGTGCTGCTTAGAAAACCTAGTGGGGAGCATCGGCTCTGCATCGACTATCGCCAACTGAATGGTATAACCGAGTTCCAAGCAGAACCGCTACCAGACCATGGGCAACTCTTCGCCAAGTTGAGTAAAGCCAAGTATTTCTCTAAGATAGACTTGAGCAAAGGATACTACCAGATCCCCGTGAAGCAAGAAGTTCGACCCTACCTGGCATTCAGCACCTCAACGGGACACTACCAATTCAACGTGCTCCCATTTGGCCTTAGTAATGCACCCAGCGTTTTCACCAGGATGATGAGAATGCTTTTGGACCCTCTAAGAGACCCATCCATTACCAACTTCATGGACGACATTCTCATTGCCTCCAATACCTTTGAGGAACATTTATCCTCATTGGAAGTTCTGTTAACCAGATTAGCTGAAGTAGGATTGACTGCTCGGCCCACCAAGTGCCAGCTAGCATTTCAAAAACTTGAATTTCTGGGACATACCATAGTCCAGGGTTACACCTCGCCTGACCCGAAAAATGTAGAAAAACTACAAGCCGCACCGCGACCCAAGACCAAGAAAGATGTGAGATCCTTTGTGTCTCTGTGTGGGTTCTACCAAAAATATATCCAGAATTTCAACATGGTTGCAGCCCCTCTCACAGATGCCACAAAGAAGGGAGCCCCAGAGAAAGTTAACTGGACTGCAGATTGTGAGACTGCGTACACCATCCTTAAAGACAGACTTTCAGCAAGACCCATCTTGCAACTCCCAGATCTTACCAAAACATTTACCTTGCGAACGGATGCCAGTAATGTTGGCATTGGGGCAACACTGTTGCAGGGAGGACGAGAAAACCCGACCATCCTTTTCCCAGTAGCATACGCCAGTCGAAAGTTAAACCAGGCTGAACGGAACTATTCCACCATCGAAAAGGAATGTTTATCTCTAGTATGGGCGGTACAGAAATTCCAACCATACTTATATGGAACAAAATTCATGGTTCAGAGTGACCACCAACCTCTGATGTTCTTAGCTGCCTCCAAGAAGTTAAACACTCGGTTGATGAGATGGTCACTGCTCCTACAACCATACACATTCAATGTGGAGTACATCCCCGGAAAAGAAAATGTGGGAGCAGATTTCCTGAGCAGACACCCTACTGCTGAGGTTGAAGACAATGAACAGACGGACTCAGGAGGAAAATAAGCCATAGTCGATCTAGGCTCACCTACCCCAAAAGTTCACCTAGTCGTACTTTTCTCTAGGAGGGGCATATGTGACGGGATGAGTCTAGATCACTATGCAAACACCACCACTACTACGTTAGTGGAATTCCTAATTTACATTCTGGATTCAGTAGGCAGCTAAATTACTAATAATGACGTCATATTGGCGGACGCAGACATTTGCTGCACTAAAACTACACACTGTTCTATTGGGGACAGCATATTTCCACGTCATCATCAAATGATGTCACAAGGGAAATCCCCTGTCTTCAACCCTTATTAATATCAAGTCAAATGACTGGGGATATAGGTCCGTCACTCCCTAGCAACGGGAATACGGTGATATGCTATTAGTACGGCTGCACCGGAAATTGTGACTAACAACTTCCATCCGGTTCACAACGACCATAGCTGCTGTGCTAAGCAGACCTTATATGAAGTGAGCTGCCATATCCAATTGCATCCTTGGTAGATTATACCAAAACCTATCTTAAGTGCTGCACTAAGACTGGGGGAGCCTCGCTGCTGATACTGCTGAAGCCTAACTGGTCCGGTTACCGAAACTTACAGCCACCAACTAGTGGAGACGGAACCTGGAATCCGGAGGAGCATCGTACACCTGTCGAATGCCAGGGTCGACTCCAAGACATAATACAACCGAAAGCCAGCACTATTCCTAACAGAGATCAGATTGTCTCAGGTGACTCTGTGTCTACATGTGTTCTGAGTGTGTCACTGTCTGGATGGTGTGAATGATGATATGCTATCTGTCTAAGCATCAGAAAACTATTTTATTTTTGTACCTGTAACATAAATGTAACTATCATAGTTCACCAGTTGAACCACAATTTTCATTTTCTCTTTTATTATTAAAGAGTATTATTGTTTTATACTTTCACCAACGTACTCCACTCGTGATCATTTGGAACGCAAGGTGTGCGCGTGAGTGCGTGAAAGTATTTAAAACAGGGGGCTCCATCAATTGACGAAGGATCACCGACAGATAAACTAGACATTCGTGTTAGGTCTTCCTACATACACGAGTGTTCTTCACCTTCTGCCTTTGTCTACCAAGTGAATCCCAGTCTCTCCTATCGGGACCATCCCTTTAGACATTCTGATAACGAGCCATACTTTCTAGAGACTGTCGGCAAACTCTTGGATAGGGATTTCTGTCTATTTCCATAGAAACACCCTAACGGTCGGTGACACCAACAAACTGCCATGAAAAAGTACAAGGACAAACCAGCAAGACAATATTATTGCAACAAGTTGTCCCCCAAGGGGGAGTCTTTCACCAATGCATTTCCTGACATATATAAATGACATAACAGAAAATGTCCCTGCCAAAGTGCACACCCCCATCTATGCAGGCGACTAAACCATGTGGACTTCTGAAGGATGTATCACAGCTAATAACAGAATGCAGCAATGCTAGAAGTCTGGTCAAAGCATAGTTAGTGAAGATCAGTGACGAGAAAACATCATGAACGGTTTTCTCCCTCTCAAATAAATGACAGCAAACTAAACTATTGCTGAATGGAGAAATAATGCGTCAGGTAAGAAAGACCAAAATATGTAGATGTCACCTTTGACCGTTGCCTAACATGAAAACTTATGTTGAAACAAATTA
Organism: Cepaea hortensis; assembly: GCA_963921405.1. NCBI lineage: Eukaryota > Metazoa > Mollusca > Gastropoda > Stylommatophora > Helicidae > Cepaea > Cepaea hortensis. The sequence continues at coordinate 84,430,701 of OY992884.1, read as the reverse complement.
AACAAGAACAAGGCAACGAATGGCGAACATTAAAAAGCTTGCTGATACAACATGATATCTGTCCACAGCCTTTTGTCTCGAACACTGCCAATCTTATTATGGTCCGTGCGTGTGGCGTTGGTGATCATGTCTGTCCACGCCTTCTGTCTAGTATACTGCCAATCTTATTATAGTCCATGATGTGTGGCATCGGTAATCATGTCTGTCCACAGGAGTTAACTTCCTTCATTGCTCTTTCAACTCATCCACAGTTTTCTCATAATTCTTCTTTAAAACCACACCCCCTCAGCTTCCACATAATCCCTCACTTAACTGCTAATTTCCACCTTTTGACAGCACATCCAAGAGAATAACCTCATCAATGCCCCCCCCCCCCCCCCCAAAAAAAAAAATGAGCATGACTTTACCTCTGCTTGTAGCGTATGTCATTAATATCTGCCATTTGAACGATTTCATGTCGCGGTTAGAATTAGTTTACAGAGGTGCAATTTGGTATACACTTTAAATAAATTATAAGCTCACTTTGGTGCAAATTTAATGCTTCTATCTTTATTGTTAGCTGAGATAAATAATTGTAATGCATAACTTTCTGACCTATTTCTCGTACATTTAACTGCCTTAATATATCTTGTATCTATTTTTATTAAAGTGTTTGTGGTAAAGTAGATTCCGAACAGGGAGAAATAGATCCCTATTCGATAAGACTACTACAGAAAACCTGAAATGGATCTTAAAACTGCCTAGGGGTGGAGACAGATCATATAGTAAGGTTCTAATAGATATAAAAAAGTTTTTCTGGTAGAAGGACAGGCGAGCCAGGAAAGTCAACACACTTTAGAGAAGAGAAGACTCACTCTTGGGTACCTGAAGACGTGTCGTCTTCCTGCCACATACTGTTCTCCAGTGTTGATGTTTAATTATATAATAATATCACAATTAACACAATAAACCAAGACACACGTAAAAAAAGAGACTAACTCCAGGATATAAATCATGATATTAAATTGGGATAACATGGAGGATGGCGTGTGCAACTGGCATATTAAAAATATACACGATTCAAAAATAACACACAAATAAAACACATAATACAACCACTAATTATCTCCAATGTTTAGTTAAATTATTCATGTGTCCTAACGAGTGAGTACTTAAATTAACACTATTCAAACTGTTCGTTAGTTCACAGAAAATATAAGACTACAAAGTCCATTAAATCTCCACAATATCTATTTAAAAAACTGTCCATGTGGTCTACACAACCTATCTTGAACATGTCCATAAGGTCTATACAACCTATCTTGAAAATGTCCATATGGTCTACACAACCTCTTTAAAATGTTCATAATGTCTTCACAACCTCTTTAAAACGTCCATAAGATCTATATAATCTATCTTGAAAATGTCTATAAGATCAGGATGCTAAAGTTGTGGGTAATCGTGTTGGAGAATGGCTACTATTGTTGGTCATGGTATCAGATAGCAAATACATAAAGTACATACAAGTACATCGGGAAAACAAAGCACCTCGTCAACCAACACAGAACTGGCACTATTAGCCACCGGACGCTGATGCATATGCTAGGGGGAGGATCTGAGCACCTATGGGCATGTCCGGAGTGCAATGAAGATACCCCAACTGATAACTGATAACTGATAAATACATAAAATACTTAGCTGACTTCCACAGTGCTGGGGATGCTTTGTAACCGGAGGATTCAATGATGTTCAATGGCATTTTGCTCTTCCAGCAGTATCAAGGCAAATCCCCTCATCTTTGATCGATGACTTTGACCCTACTGATAATATTATTCAGCATTCTGAATTCTACCCCAGTGTCAGCCAAAAACACTAACATTCTCAATGTCTTCAGAACTAATAAATTTCCTACACAAAGTTTCCTAATTGAATACGCGTCCTTTCTCTTGAACAAATCTAGACCAACTGCGCCGGAGATCTGATATCTCTTACCACTTTGCATCCGCCCATCCTAGCTCATTTTACTAAGCTATGTAAATTTCTCTCCCCTCACCAATCGTAATTGCTCCTGAGCTTAGCCTTCTCCTGGCGCGCAAAACGTTGTCAATCTGGCAGGTATCTGGCAGGTACTGCTGTCGATGTTCTGGAAACTGCGGAGAGGAAGGGGTAATTTTGGAGTGGCATGCCTCAGTCCTGTGCAGGTGGTCCGTAGTTGCCAATTTCAAAAAGTAGAGCCGAATTTTATTTTTAGCCGTTGTTTTGTTACGTTAAGAAATTGAAGGAGTGGCTTTCCATAATAGTATTCCAAGTTGAAACGCTTTTCACTCTGTATTTTAAATGATGTTGTGACGTAAACATCCTAAATGTCACAGTGTCCAACTACCTAAATACATTGACGTATTTCAGATTGGTTCCATTCACTTTTATGTTGGGTTTGTAATAGCCTAACCATTACGTCCGTTTTTTTTTCCTTGGTTTCCAGACTAAGTTCTTTGTTTTGACTTTCTGCAGCAATTATATCTACGTATCATGTCTTGTAACTGCGTTTCATTTTCAGCGATCGAAATCATGTCATCAGCTTAATGTAGATTGCTTATAGTATGTCCACTAACTGATATTCCTGGCATGTCGTTATGGGTCTCATTATTAATTTTCTGTACAACTTGAAAAGATCGGGTGATAGAACACAACTATGTCTAACACCTTGTTTAATGTGTTGAGACGTTCCAAATTTTTATGGCTATCTTTGTTGCCAATACATGTTCTTGATTATTTTCAGATCGTTATCATTAGTGTTTAAAATCTCCGACATTGTAATAATTTCTTCGTGTTTCACCTTGTCAAATACTTTTTTTATGTTGCATATCCCTTACAGGACGTTGCAGTCAACACCAGCATTTTCAGCTGCTGTTGATGTACTAGTCAAATACTTAGGTGTAATCAATAAAGCCCAAAAACAGGGCGTATTTTTAATGACTGTAGGGTTTTTGAAAATATTGCCGTTCCAAGTTTTGTTTCAACATCTCATCTCATCAGGTTCCTCTTATACCTTGCGGTGTCGAGGTGAAGCATAAACAGCGGGAGAGTGCCCGTGTGTGGTCTTCATATATATCGAGATTCCCATGGCTTCTGTAATTCCCTCTGTAAATCGTTAACGCGGCCAGCCTCTTCCTCTGTTTGAGTCTGGTCTGTACATCATTGCTTGTTGAGGTATACTGTTAGATGGTAATCTAGTTATATGGCCAAACCATTTAACCTGCTGCTGTTTTCTGATAAAAACTAGCGCTGCTATAACCCCAACTTTAGACCTGATTTCTTCATTTCTTATTTTCTCTCTTTTTGATACATTGAGTATTCTTCTCAGGAATCTCATTTCTGTTGTTGTGATTTTTCTTTTCTCTTTTTGTATTTACCTTTTATGTTGCATGAACTCCACAGAAGGTGAATACAAATCTTGGAACGGCAATATGTTCAAAACTCCACAGTCATTAAAAATACACCCTATATATCTTTCTGCTTATTTAAATTATTCTTTATGTTGATGTTCTCAAGATTTACTTGGCAGATTTTGTGACTTTACTTTCCACGAATTCAAACTGCCCACCTCCAATTTATGGTTTTATTCTATTTCTAATTCTTCTCATTATAATTATCATTCGTATTTTAGTCACATGACTCATTAACCTAATTGTGCAATGGTCTCCACGATATGTTACATTAGATGACACTATATTTCAAGAGATCATCAGGTGTATATCTAGATACTATTATGGATATCATTCAACAATTGGGGTGCTGAGTGGTCTCGAGGTATGGTGTCCGCCTCGAGTGTTGGAGGTCCCTGGTTCAAGCCCCGGCGAGGACCTGCAAATTTCACCTGGTCTCTGGGTAGTGAGATCGGACGCCCGTGTGTATTGTTGCGCATGTAAAAAAAATTCCTTGTCAATTGGAAATCGAAATAGAGTAACCTAACGGCGATGCCCGGGCAAAATTGCGAGTTAAAATTCTACCCAAAGTATTTCAGGACCCTCGCCTATGCTACGGAGTTCGTGCACTGAGCTGAGATTCTCCGGACTCAGGCTTGAGTTAGGAGTAGAACGGAGCACTTATGGGTTACACCCGTGTGCTGTGATGTTGATCCGTCGACTAAACTAAATTATTCAACAGTTTTGTTACCACTTCAATGCCGAATTCACCAACAGCTTTAATTTCTCTTTTTTTTTCGACAATGAAGTCATCTGGCCCCGGGGACTTACCTTTCCTCGTGTGTTGTACACCATCTTCAACTGTCAAGCGTGAAGTTCCTACAAATATATGTTGAAAGATACAACAAGAATCGATCAATACTTCTTGTCGTCAGAACGTTAGGTTTACCTGGGGGAAAACGGGAGAGGGGGGATGAGAGGGCGTCAGTGGGTCCGTTATACATTCCGTAGCCATTAAATGAAAGAATGAAACACGATGGAGCTGTTAACAAAGTTGACAGTTGCTTTCTTTGCATCTATCAGTTTTGTCATCTGGAGAAGAACCACAAGAAGAACAAGAAGAAACTAACGAATGATGATTCATTGATTGTGACAACAAGAAAGCCGACATTGCAATCATCAATTCTTAATCTTCGTCTGTCTACTCTACCCGGTCGAATATGGAGGTACTGGGTGATGATCATCATCTAGCACAGTGGTTCTCAACCTTATTTGGCCCGTGCCCCCCTTAACCATATTTTCAGAACGTCATTCCCCCCCCCCCTTTCCATATTTCCTATCTAAATATCCCCCCACCCCTACACAGTATACGTAAAAGTGGAAGATAAATTTAATAACATATACTAAAACAAGTCTAGACATCCACATAAAACATGATTTGTGGGTCTACTTACTTTATAAAATGAATTTTAGAAGGATGAGACGTACATAACTGTAAAGTATGAAGAGAAAAATAATATCAAGTAATCGGTTCTTGTATTAACGCGATCTTGAAATGGTCTTCATCCCCCCCCCCCTGGAAACCCTAAAAATCCCCCCCCCCCTCCTAGGGGGAATTCCCCACCGGTTGAGAACCACTGATCTAGCAGGTCGTTTGCAGAACTCGCTCTCAATACGCGCCGTGAAGGTTATTGACTTCTGGCCATTTCTCCCGCATCATGCACCACCTTGTCCCAAGTGTCTGTATTGTCCTCTGTCAATCTGCGTGGTTGTCGACCCCTGCCTCGTCTTCCAGGAACCACTCCTTCCGCCAGTTTTCTCCAGACCGCTGTGACGTTGGAGATGACAAACATACTTATCTTCTGAGACATGATTTATGAGCCAGTGTTAATTGATGTTCACATCTTATAGAATTTCAGCATTTCCTGTCTTTTTTTGGTTTACGATATTCTAAGAATGTTTCTAGAACAAAAGAAAAAGCAGCGGCTGCAGCAGGATATAATAATATGAACTGGAAACAATTAGGTATATTTTGCTCCTGCGAAAAGAAGAGACTTACTAAACACAGACACAATGCACATTCACATACCTTACAAGTTAAGAAAATCCATTATACACAGGTGAAAAACAAAACAAAGTGCGACTTATTCAAAAAATCAGAAGCAATCAATAAATGTATAAAATGAAATAATGAAATAACAATGACAATGCAAAGAATAGCATGGACAACAGAAAAACCAATGAACAAGTCCTCTAAAAAACAAATGAAAATCGTAAATTGATTAGAGGAATTAGACGTAGACAGTCAAGACTTCTTGGACATGTTATCAGAAGAAATAAATTAGAGAACTTGGTGACAACTGGCAAGATCGAAGGGAAGAGACCAAGGGGAAGACAGAGAAGTAAATAACTGGATGGCTTGGCCACGTGGCTTGGTCGAGACAGGAACACTGAGCTGATCCACGACTCTGGTGATCGAGTGAAATGGCGAATCATGAACGCCCACGCTTACCGACATGGCACATGATGGATGGATGGATGTATTGAAATCGTATTGTTTTAAAGCTGATTCCTTGTTATGGAAACAGCCTCAGCATTCTTCTTTTCTTCCATTTCCGCTGTTGTTGCTGTCGGAATTTTATCGGAGTCTTCGTCGTCTCCACAAGTTTCTCCTCCAGCGAAATCATCATCATCATCATCATCATCATCATCATCATCATCATCATCATCATCATCATCATCATCATCATCATCATCATCATCATCATCATCATCATCATCATCGTCGTCGTCGTCGTCGTCATCGTCGTTGTCACGAATTTGCAGCCTTTACTTCCCAGAACAATTTTCGGTTCACCATGTAGAAAAGTTACAGAAGAACAAATGCAATTCTCTATAATAAAGGAGGAGAAATGGAAGACAGAACAATCAGGCCTGCACACATGGAGGCATAAAATGTTGTAGCAAAAGGAACCCATTCAACTGTGAAGTGTCAGAACAGATGGCTGCTGGCTACTAACACAGGATGGTGGGAATTGCAATAAACCCAGAATGAAATCACACAGACCATCAGACTAGGGTTGTAAAACCAGGCAGTCCAGCTTAAAGGTGTTACAGGTCAAACTGACAATTACCCCCACTGTAGGGCAGACTGTGAAACTGATCTGGGGCTGGCAACTCAAAACCATCCAGGTGTGACACTATGGTGAGGGTTAGTGATTCAGAAAAGATTTATGACTGCCAAGGGGGAGATAAGTCAGTCTGCATGAGAAAAGAGGTGTGAACTGGCCCCACACTTGAATAGAATTAATTACCTTAGGAGGTCAGCATGTTTCTGTCATACCAGACAGAAAGGTGCCAAGGAGATAATACTGTCTGCTGGATTCAGCTTAAATAAGGGTCCCTAGCTTGTTTCATGTTAGAAAATGTTTGACTTCAGAACAGGTGAGACAACCAGCTCGTTTTGTAGTCATATGTATGATTCTTATGTTGCTAGATTTCACTAAGAGAATTATTTCTTAGTAACTAGTCTTTTAGATGGATGTACTGACTTTCAGTCTATATCTGATCTAGGTTATTGCAAGAACTATCATTGTCGTAGGGTACTGGAGTGTGAATTATTCCTTCTTCAGTTCTGTGTTCAATATCATTGTGCTGTAAGTGCTACTCTTCTGAGAAGTAGAAACTTATGGAAGGCAGGTCTTGTCTAGATATACTTGAGGTGTCGTAGCAGATGCTTGCCATCTCTTTCTAAACTAGACTAGTCTCGTTTTGGTGTGTGCATTTTTTCTTGTACAGAATATAGTCAACTGACTATTTATTTAATTCTCACAACAGCAGTAACTAAGTGGTGATTAAACCGGGCAGATCAGCAAATATGGCTGGTCTGTGTGGTCACTTCAATTAGACTTGTTGTATATCTCATTTTGCAGCTATACAATATTAGTACTCATTAATAATGCCTGATGCTATTATGTTGAGTATCATTAGATGTCCATCTTGAAGTAATATAATGTTTATGGATATGTTGGATGTATGTATGTGTAATTTCATATGAATATACGATGCTAGGAATATGCTTCGTACATATTCTTTTTGTGTATATACGTCTCATTTCGTATACATGCAAACTAACTAGTGCATTATGCTATGATGTTAAAGTATCATAATATGTCTAGTTTAATCAATATGTTTATGTGTATTGGATGTTTGATATATTGATTTGTCATATGCAAACCTACCAATATGAAGTGTTATGCTATTGTCTGCGCATTGGCACATTGGCCAACGATTGTATTGGAAGCAGAGGTGTAATGGTACAGACATTACCCACAATTGGTATAGGGTATATGGTGCTAAACTTTCTCAGTGTATTGTGGGCGTGCGTTCACGGTAATGCATGGGAACCTGGCACAGCTACTGGTCACGGCTTGTAAGCCCGGATGACCCGGTACTATTATAATACCATTACCGATCCTGTGAGCTGCTAAACCAACTTTGGAGGGAGCGGCTGTACGACACATAATTTCTGTATTAGCGACATGGACATGGGCGGCAGAAATGTAATCATTACAGGCGTGTGAGACAATTGAAAAGCCCGTCCCAGACTAAAGACAGTAGGGAGAAGGAGGATGGTGAACGCAGTAGAGCTGGAAGATAAACTTGGCCAGACTGGTCATTGTATATGTTTGTGTTATGATATGTTTTAATTAGGATTGCGCTGATGTAGAACTAGATATAACACATTCTTGACTTTTTTTCAAGCTCTCACAAGGAGCACCTATGTTATAGATCTCAAGACTAGAGACTACTGACTAGGTAGTGTCAGGACTGACAGGATTCGTCAGAATACCGGCAAGCTGTTTTTGTGTGTGTGTCTACTGGAGAGTGGGGATCTGGACCACAGTTCCAGATAGATCAAGTAACAAGTAAAGTTACGTAATGTTTCTCATCACAATATGTTATATGATTTCATCATCCCCATATTGAAAACCATCAGATGTCTATGATTAGCAAATAAATGTTGTAGTATGGTAACTCATAGTTCTGTCATTATATTTTTTTCCAATTGTGCATACGTGTTGTTGTGTACATTGGTGGGGGTTCACTTAGACACCAAGGAAGGGAGCAGTCAGGGAGAAAAACCTGTACTGAGATAGTCGTCTATACTCATATATTTAGATTTAAACATCTATCTGAGCTAACCTTCTCTTTCCCATTCCTTGGCGAACATTCAGCACAGTTCATTTCATTTTGTAAAGAGCCACTTGGAGCTGTACGTTGGATATTCATGGGCTTAATCTGTAGTTCAGCCATATAGATTTTGTCCCTAGTCAGTTTCTGACTATTTGGGGTTGCTCGCCAGTGAATAATACTTCTCATCTAGCCGGTGGGGCACCCCGATTTATGACAGTCGTCGTCGTCGTCATTTGTTATAGACTTTACATTTGCGTTTCGAGACTGTACGCAAAAAGGTATCAAATCCTCCACGGAAAACCTATGGTCATAACTGGACAACGGTGTGCACATTTGCCGTCATTTGTTTTTGGGAATACACAGATACAACATCGATTCAACCGTCCTTCTTATATCATCTGCATCCTCCAGTAACGCTGTGTGGAAATATCCTGATGCTTTCAAATTTAAACATCCAGTTGTTGTCCTACCGCTGCAGTGAATTGGTTGGCCATTGATTCGTGGTAATTAATTATGAGATCACATAGTGCCCCTAGGGCTACATATAGGGTGAGATGAGAATAAGAACAACCAGAGCCACTGCTGGGTATAGCTATTTTATATCAGACATAATATATCATATGTCAGACATAATCTTGTCTAGCTTGGGTGGTAATCATTTCTTTAAAAAAACTGTCTTTGTTGATAGACTACAACTTATATAGAAAAGCAATTCCTATCCTCGGTTTACTGGACAATGACATAACACTACCCGGAGATTCATCAGTAGCTCTCTTGTAAAATGTAGCATTGTTCTTGGTCATCGTGCTGATAGTTGTACAACTACTCGCCTTTCTAAAGTCCTTCAAGTGTCTCCGTGGCGAAGTGGTCAAGCCGTCTGCCTCGGGCTCCGAAGGTTGTGGGTAATCACTATTGCACATACCCAAACCGCTCGATCCTTTCGACCCCAACACGGAGTATTGCTTAAGAGCCAGGTTGTGTTCTGAAATAAGATTTTTTGTTGTCCATACTCTTTAGCGCACTTTATAATAACATTCCTGTAAATATATATACTGGAAAGTCGTCAGATTATTTATTATTCTTCCGTTCATGTTCAGTCTAGGCAATTCTCTAATTGGTATTTAAAATATTTTCTTGACATAAAAATAAACGTTCAAAACCTGGTTTGCATTGACATGACCTAGTTGTACCCTATTTATTCACCAGCGCTTTTGAAGGTGTAATATAACACGGCGAACTGAATTTCTGTAACAATCAAATGACAATCCCACATGCCTAACCCAACGCTGAAACAGGATGTAGACAATACGCTAATACAAATCGAGACACTGGGTTTTTTAAGCCAGCCAAGTTAGGTTAGGGAATATTTTAAGTCTGACTCAGAAACATTTGTAGGTGTGTGTGTGTGTGTGTGTGTGTGTGTGTGTGTGTGTGCGCGTGCGTGCGTGCGTGCGTGTGTGTGTGTGTTTACTTACATCACCATCATCATCAAGTACCCTGTCAGATAATGTTGGAGTTCATGTCTCTCCACAGATCTCGGTCTTTGGTGTTATGGATCAACTCTGCTGATGATAGTTCTCCATGCCACTATCTTAGTCCATACAGCATCATTTCTCTTGGTCTGCCTCCGCCTATATTCCCCTCGATCTTTCCAGTTGCAACGTTGTTCCCCAATGCCTTTCTTCTCATCACAAGACCAAAGAAAGCTGTTTGTCTCTTTCTCATTGTTGTATATAATGTTCTAGTTTCATTAGCCTCTTTCAGGCAGTCGTTGTTAGTAGTCTGGCAGTTCAAGGAATTCGCAACATTCGTCTTAGGAACCACATCTCTGTTGCTTCCAAGGTCTTTTGAATTTGTTCAGTCGCATTACAAGATTTACTGCTATACAGCAAGACCGATTCTATATAGGATTTCAATACTTTTCTTCTTACATTCAATGATAGTGATTTATTGCATAAATATATTTCGGAGATGACACTTATAAACGACATTATAGGCCCATATTCTCTTACTTTTCCTGACATGTTGCTAGAAGAGTGTATCATATCCCGTGAAATACAACTGAATGACTCATTATATTAGGGTCATTCATTTGAAATCCGTTCCAATGGCTTTATTGCAAAAGCATGAAAGAAACATTAACAGGTGTGGCAGAATTAAACAAAGCATTCATTTTGAATGAAATATGCATCATGGTTTGGTCAGAAGAAGTCGCTGCAGGCATTCAGGTAAGCATCCCATTGCTTAGGTAGGCGGTGAATGCCGTCCGCAAAAATGCGCTCAGCGGAAGCCTGTAAATTGAATTTTTTGGCTTTTGGTGATCCACCATGCTTCGATTGCATGCTCTCTCTTCTGCTGCTCGGCTCAAAGTGGTGACACCATGATTCATCGCCTGCCACTATGCGGAAGACAAAGCATCACCCTCCACTCTCTAACGCAGCAAAAGGTTCAAACACCATCCCATGCGTTCCTCTTTTTGGTGGTCGGTCAACATCCGTGGTACCCACTGTGAACACACTTTCTGATATTGCAGTTTCTTACAAACGACCTTTTGAATTGTCCCAATTGACACATCAAATTCTTTCGCTGACGAACGTAAGCTTTGACAACGGTTCATCTGTACCGCTGCATCAATTTTGACGATGCATTTTTCCGTTGCAACAATTTGCGCTTGGCCCGGCCGTCGAAGATCTGTCGTGAACTGACGTCCTTTCCGAAACATGCGAGCCCAGTCTGTCACTGTTGTCTTCGACACACATTTGTTACCGTACGCTGCCTGCATTCTTCGATGAATGTCCACTGGTCGACATCCTTCAAATGAAAGAAACTGAATCAACGCTCTTTGAGCTTCTTTGGACGGATTTTGGATCCATCCATCCATCCATCCATCATGTGCCATGCTGGTAAGCGTGGGAGGTCATGTTCTGCCATCTCACTCGATCACCAGAGTCGTGGATCAGCCCCGTGTCTCTGTCTCGACCATGCCACAAGGCCAAGTCATCCAGGTACTTGCTTCTAGGTCTTCCCCTTGGTCTGTTCCCCTTGATCTTACCAGTTGTCACCAAGTTCTCCAAATCATTTCTTCTCATAACTTGCCCAAAAAATTGTGACTGTCTACGTCTAATGTCTCAAATCAGTTTACGATCTTCATTTGTTTCTTGAAGGACTTGTTCATTGGTCTTTCTGGCTGTCCATGGTATTCTTTGCATTTTCCTCAGAAACCACATTTCTACAGCCATCAGATGTTTTTCAGCCTGACTGCTCATTGTCCAAGCTTCACATCCATATAAAAGTACAGGTTCTATGTAGCATCTCAACACTCTTTTCCTCGTTTCAATTGACATCTTTTTATTGGTCAGTATGTTTTTCATCTTGCTAAAGGCTACTTTTGCCAAGGCCCACACAACATGATTTTCTTGGCATCTGTAAAGAAGGTAGTTTGCCATTGCTTTCCTTCCTGGCAGTGACCATACTGGTCAGTGACCGTAGCCATTGTCTCATCATAAAGAGATCCTTTGCCTACCGTCGTGAATGTGGAGACCATAACCTAAAACTATCTGTCGGCTGCTCTTCATCTTCATCCGGATCAACCCGGCCATATTCTCAACAGTCAGAAACAGAACCTATGCATCATGGGACGATAAGCACGTGCTCTTTTATTCATTGGTCAGTGCTTATCACATGACTGCGCGCGCATACACACACATACACAAAACAGTCAATTTCTCTGTGTCCCTTGAGACACTGATATAGTGAATATGTCAGTTAATAATCTTCATTCTGCCAAGTCGTGTGTGTTTTTTATTTTTCCCCCTTCCCATCTCGATTTTTAGAAAATCCCCTGTAATGTACGGGTACAAGAATAGTTGTTTTCTAGTTAGTTAGTTAGTTAGTTGGTTGGTTGGTTGGTTGGTTAGTTGGTTGGTTGGTTAGTTAGTTAGTTAGTTAGTTAGTTAGTTAGTTAGTTAGTTAGTTAGTTAGTTAGTTAGTTAGTTAGTTAGTTAGTTAGTTAGTTAGTAAGTTAGTTAGTTAGTTAGTTAGTCGAGGTTCCAACTTCACGGCAACGGGTCTTCCCCATTATGCTCCGTTCCTGTGCCAGTGAATATCACACAAAATGCTCCTCACTGTCCAATGTGAAAAGTGAAACAGACAGGTGTCTCGGCAATTCAACAGCCCGCACATGTACACTGTGCATAATGCCGCCGCTAGAATGCCAACACAAAAGTCATCCACGGAAATTACAGTTCATCGTCGATGGAATAGGCAGTCTCCAGAAAGACTTCATTGACCCGGGTTTTCTCACATGGCTCGGTCTCTTTTCGCAGGGCGACTCGCCGAAAGCGCAGCACAAAGCACTCCGTAGCTCTAGCGTCGAACCCCTGGGAGTCTCCTGAAAAATGCACTCGTGGAGAGGAAAGCAAATCAGTCAATTCAGCAACAGCCGGTAGCCATTGTTCCGAACATGCAGTTAACTATACAAATAAAAGTGGACAGATGTAAAGGCATTCCACATTAATTTCACAGCTCACAGAGTCGCGCCACTCACTAACTCAGTAGAAGGGCGACGGAACCATGTACTACCAGTCCAAAATGCGGAGTTCGTGCTTTGGGCGACACTTTCGGCGGGTCGCCCTGCGGTAAGAGACCAAGCCATGTGAGAAAACCCGGGTCAAAGAGGTCTTTCTGGTGACTGCCGAGTTCATCGACGATGAACTGTGGTATTCGTGGATGAATTTTGTTTTGACATTCTGACGGCGGCATTATGCACAGTGTACCTGTGCGGGTTTGTTGGATTGCCGAGACTCCCGTCTATTTCACTTTTCACATTGGACAGCGGGGAGCATTTTGTGTGATATTCGCTGGCACGGGAATGGAGCATAATGGGAACAACCCGTTGCCATGAAGTTGGAACCTCGACTAACTAACTAACAAAATGAGGAAAATGCGAATGCAAACCACAGCCACAAGGATAAATACTCCAGAGACCGTAGCGGTTCAATGCCTAACCACCATGCTGGGGCCCGGAAGTTGTGTTCTCCTTGTTCGTACACTTTCAGATGTCATGTTGAATATATTTACTGAAAGCAACTTCACATTAATCTTGTTGGCGTCTCCACAGAGTTTGACCCAAACTGGAGAGGGTGTAGGCCAAAATAGTTTTCGCAGTTCTGCATATGCTGAGCACTCCTGCAGTTAATATTTAGTTGTCATTTTACCAGCTCCACAATTACATTCACAAGTATCTCCCATCTTTATTTCTTCTAAAAGTGGTATTTCAGCCTACTATGTCTTTTGTAAAGTCTGAAGATTGCTACTAGATCACTTCTGTCGAGTTGGTAATGTAGAGTATCTTTCTAGGTTCCATAAGTGCTGTTTATAAGCCTCTTTGTCTTGTTATAGGATATGCCTATGTCGGGCTGAGGCTGTCGTCCAAAGTCCTTTGCCAATATGTCAGCCTTCATTTCCAAGTATACTGCAGTGTTATGAGATCTACTGTATTACAACTTTAAAAAAATATTATTTCTGACATAGTGCATGGAGTATTGCTTTTAGATCTGCTAATTCTGTGTTATTTTTGCACTTCAGTGTTGAGACAACTGGTTTTCATCTGTGAAGAGAGCTATATGTTTCTCTTTGTGTTTTTGTTTTCGTCAAGAGCATTTCTGCTGCAGATTTCAATGCCTCTATCTCTACTCTGTATTTACTTGATTATTTTCATTGTCCCTGACTGTGTTTTCTTAGTTCAATTTTTTAGATTCAGGAGAATTCCCCCATTTTCATTTTCTATTCAGTTGTTCACTGATCTATCTGTTTATTCATAGATCCAAGTGCTACTTGGGTAATGTTCTTTTATGTAGTTTTTTGGGCTATGTTTCTTCTTCCTGTTTTATAAAGAGGTCACCGTAACACTAAGCTATTTTTGCTTGAACTATGGTTTTTCTATCATAAGGTATATGTATGTATAAATATGTATTGGGAATAATAGCGGAAGATAGGGTTACCGCCAAACCTAGGGTTTTGGCAAGAGCTGGCCTCACCCACGCTATCCGGCAGATGAAAAATAGAGGGGCCGCCGGGTAACGGTCTTAATTCTGCCTCATTTTGTGCACACTGAACTGGAGGAGTCTGGGGCCTAGCGAACTAGTAAAGCTAAGTAAATTTCATCAGAGGCTAACCAAACCTCTTAGACATAGTAACCATGTGTTTAACTAAAGTGTGAGTTCGAATAGCTCCGGCTCCCACAGGGAAAGCGTGAGTTCTACTAGAACAAAGGATTTGTTGGAACCATCATCGCTTATAGCAGCTACATCTCGCTACAACTAAACCAACCATCAACCCAGTAACAACATACTAACCGCCATTTTGTTGTCATTCATGACTTACTTGCCTTCATAGAACTGTAAAGAACTTTAACAATACTTAAACCCTGAACAGGGACAAATAGTAGCCACAACAGTGAAACATAGACAAAACTAATATCAAGGCCAACCTTGTACCCAGTTGAGAGAGCTATGAAAATCGTCGTCGCCAGTGAAGAGGGAGAAACCTGACTTCGAGAGCCACGCCAACCAGCTGCGAGGACCTGGAGCCGAAGCTTAGTAACCGACAACCCGTCTGTCACTGACATCCAAATATTAGAATACAGCCAGGGCTAAAGTGCAAACGCCGATGATTATAAACTATACAATCCTGAATATCAACATAAGAATAAGAATAGAGACAACCAAAAGTATCTATAGTAAGTTAGGAAGCTGGGGCTTTGTTTAAACTCCATATAAATGTCGGTGCTGTATCCTGTGTATAGCACTCAGTGTTTTCCTAAAAATGCCTTTTGTAGAGTGAAAATTTAAACCCAACGAATCTGTTGTATTATTCGTTAAGATTAGATGATACAATTTATGTGACTGAACGAAAGATTGTAACTTATATTTAGTCAGTCTATCTCCGTGCTGTGAGACAGGATACGACTTGGGGGCTCATTTATCTTCCAGGCATAGCAGCGGAAATACCTAGGCATACTGTCTATATCATAGTACGGTTGTTTGCTCTTCTTTTCAAGCTTGGCCACTGTCAGAAGACTTGATCATTTCTGGGACCTGTTCAAATCACAGTCTAGAATCACGAGCCATTTGATCTCTTCTTCGGCAGTGAGTAGTCTTTCTTTTTCCGCTACTTTTGAATAGTTTCTATCCAACTAGCTATCGCTACGTTACATATTTCATACTGAGTGTTCGTTTTTTTTTTTTTTTTTTTTTTTTTTTTTGATTTTTTTGGGTTTTTTTAAAAATCAGAAATGTTTTCTATCATCTCAGATTATATTCACCCCCCCCCCCCCCCCCCTCGGCTTGACCCATCCACGAACTTCCTCTTTCTAACCTGCTGCCCTTCACCTTCCTAATTTCACTGTGCAGTGGATGTTGTGTGTTTGTGTTAACTCTGAGGTAGGCACGTGCTCTGCAAATGTGTGTTGTTGGTGTTTGTCCATCAAGAATGATGATGACCATTCATTTCATCCAGTGGGGTTGAAGGTATGGAGCCCTGGGTTCTAAGATGGCTGATAAGGCCTATTTTGGCTCGAAATGTTCTTCGACAATGTGGGCAAAGAATGCTTGACGTTTCCGGAGGAGGATTTTCTGCAGTGGTTTTTCTGTTCTGTCTTTTCTTCACAGCTCTTGCAGTCCTGGATGCCTCACAAGTGACTGCACCTTTGCGCAATGATGCACGCCATGAATTTCGGTCTCTGGCTGCAGCCTCCCAGGTGTCATGATGAATTCCAAAAGCATTCAGTGAGATTTTCAGAGTGTCTTTAAAGCGTTTCCTCTGTCCGCCTTGGGAGCGTTACCACAACGCAACTCGCCGTAAATAATTCGTTTAGGGAGCCTGTGATCTGGCATGCGAGTCAAGTGACCAGCCCAGCGAATCTGATTCTTCATCAGTAGAGTGTGGATACTGGGCATGGACGCTCTTTCTAGGACTTCAGTGTCTGGAATCTTGTCTTGCCATTTAATCTTCAGTAGCTTTCTTAGGCAGACTGTGTGGAAGTGGTTTAATTTCCTAGCGTGTCGCTGATAAACAGTCCAGATTTCACAAGCATATAGCAGTGTGGATAATACAACTTCTTTGTAGACTTTTAGCTTTGTTTGTAGGCTTATTCCAGTTTTGTCCCATACATTCTTGTACAATCTGCCAAAGACCGCACTGGCCTTGGAGATTCTTGCATTCACTTCTGCTGCCAAGATAGGTGATTATTCCCTGAAGCTGGCTGGTACATAACTACAGTCTTCTCCAAGTTGATATTGAGCCCAAAGTTGGAACAGGCATGTGAGAAAGCTGAAACATTATGTTGCATGCCCGCCTCTGAGTTGGCGTATAGAGCGCAATCATCAGCAAACAGGAGCTCTCTGACGGTGTCGCTGTTAATTTTGGTTTTAGCTTTCAGCCTTCTGAGATTGAATAACTTTCCATCCATTCGGTAGTTGATGTCTACTCCAATGTCATCGTTCTCGAAGGCATTCATCAACATGGCTGAAAACATGAGGCTGAACAGTGTTGGTCCCAGGACACATCCTTGCTTCACTCCATTGGTGACAGGAAAGGGCTCAGATAGTTCACCATTTATTTGTACTCTTGCCTGCATGCCATCATGAAATAGGCCGCACTATTTGGACAAACTTTCGTGGACAGTGTCACGAATTGGCCGCCTTAACATCCCAGAATATTTTTCTCGGTCTCCAAATTTGAGAGGCCAAATTGAGAAAGAATGAATTAATCACACTACTCCAAAATTATCTAGTCGTGAGGTAAGATTATTCACAAAAAGCCTCTAGCCATGACGTAAGCTTGCAGATGGCAAGTAAAATGGCAACTAGATAATTAGTATACACCTTGGGAAACTGCTGACCCAGACATGCTGAATCAACAATGAAGGGGCCATGGACTGTGTAATTAAAACTGACCAGGCATGACACCTGATAAGCACAGGTAGGAAATCGCCAGGTGTGAACAACATTGACAGAGGGAGAGATAATAGCCCCAGGGCTGTAAACTAAGCCCCGCCCACTCTGACTGGCAGACTCAGGGAGGTGTGAACCAGGTCTGATAAGACAATTACCACTGTAGACTGTACCAGACAGAGAGGAGCAAGGTGTGATGGCCAGGTTGCGGGGATAATTGCAATTACCGTCAGCGGGAGATAAGAAGAATTTATGACGGGAATGCCAAAGAGATAATAGTGTCTCAGACACTGTCTGCTTGACTCAGCTTAAATAAGGGTCCCTAGCCTAGTTTAGGTCAGATTAAGTTTGACTTCAGAACAGGTGAGAAGAGAGAGTAAATGTAGATTTCTTAGTAACTAAGTATTTTAGGTGTATGTACTGAATTCCAGTCTATATCTGATCTAGGTTATTGCAAGAACTATCATTGTCATAGATTACTTGAGTGTTCTTTCTAAGTTCTGCGTTCAATATCATATTGCTTTAAAGTGTTATTCTTCTGAGAAAATAGAGCCTTATGTGAGACAGATCTTGTCTGGGTAGACTTTTAGGTGTCTTGGTAGATGCTTGTCATTTCTTTGTACACTATCCTAGTTGCTTTTTGGTGTGTGCATTTGTTGTACAGAATATAGTCAACTGACTATTTATTTAATTCTTACAACAGCAGTAACTAAGTGTGATTAAACCGGGCAGCTCAGCAAATATAGCTGGTCTGTTTGGTCACTTCAATTAGACTTGTTGTATATCTCATTTTGTAGCTATACAATATTAGTACTCATTAATAATGCCTGATGCTATTATGTGAGTATCATTAGATGTCTATCTTGAAGTAATATAATGTTTACGGATATGTTGGATGTATGTATGTGTAATTTCATATGAATATACGATGCTAGGAATATGCTTCGTACATATTCTTTTTGTGTATATACATCTCATTTCGTATACCTACAAACTAACTAGTGCATTATGCTATTATGTTAAAGTATCATAATATGTCTAGTTTAATTAATGTTTTATGTGTATTTCATGTTTGGTATATTGATTTGTCATATGCAAGCCTATCAATATGACGTGTTATATTATGGTGTGCGCATTGGCACACTAACCATCGATTGCATTTGTAGCAGAGGTGTAATGGTACAGACAGTACCCACAAGTGTTATGGGGTATATGGTGCTAAACTTCCTCAGTGTATTGTGGGCGTGCGTCCCCGGTAATGCATGGAAACCTGGCACAGCTATTGGTCACGGCTTGTAAGCCCGGATGACCTGGCATTGTTATAATACACTTACCGACCCTGTGAGCTGCTAAACTAACATTGGACGGAGCGGCTGTACGACACAGAATTTCTGTATTAGCGATATGGACATGGGGCGGCAGAAATGTAATCATTACAGGCGTGTGAGACAATTGAAAAGCCCGTCCCAGACTAAAGACAGTAGGGAGAAGGAGGATGGTGAACATAGTAGAGCTGGAAGATAAACTTGGCCAGACTGGTCATTGTATATGTTTGTGTTATGATATGTTTTAATTAGGATTGCGCTGATGTAGAACTGATATAACACATTCTTGACTTTCTTTCAAGCTCTCACAAGGAGCCCTATGTTATAGATCTCAAGACTAGAGACTACTGACTAGGAGTGTCAGGACTGACAGGATCGTTAGAATACCGGCAAGCTGTTCTTTTTCTGTTGTTGTCTACTGGAGAGTGGGGATCTGGACCACAGATCCAGATAGATGGAGTAACAAGTAAAGTTACGTAATGTTTGTCATCAATATCAATATGTATATGATTTCATCATCCTCATATTAAAAACCATCAGATGTCTATGATTAGCAAATAAATGTTGTAGTATTGTAACTCATAGTTCTGTCATTATATTTTTTCCAATTGTGCATACGTATTGTTGTGTACATTGGTGGGGGTTCACTTACACACCAAGGAAAGGAGCAGTCAGGGAGAAAACCTGTACTGAGATAGTCGTCTATATTAATATATTTAGACTTAAAACATCTATCTTAAGCTAACCTTCTCTTTCCTATACCTTGGCGAATATTCAGCTCAGTTCATTTCAATTTTGTAACGAGCCACTTAGAGCTGTACGTTGGATATTCAGGGCTTAATCTGTAGTTCAGCCATATAGATTTTGTCCCTAGTCAGTTTCTGACTATTTAGGGTTGCTCGCCAGTGAATAAATATTTACATCTAGCCGGTGGGGCATCCCGACTTATGACAGACAGCCATATTTTGCCATAATCTCCCACAGTCCTTCTCTGCTGACTGTATCAAAAGCCTTGGTAAGGTCAATGAAAGTGGAGAACATTTCGCAGTTCTGTTCCTGACATTTCCCTTGCAGCGAAAATCATGTCAACAGTTTCACGTTCTTTTCTGAAGCCACATTGACTCTCAGGAAGAAGACCTTGATCGAGATGGGCTGTGAGGCGATTGAGAAGAATTCTGGCGAGTATCTTCTCTGCAATTGAAAGCAAGGAGATGCCTCGGTGGTTGTCACAGGATTGGCGGTTTCCTTTACGTTTGTAAAGGTGGACTATTGACGCGTCCTTGAAATCTTGTGGCATGGTCTCGTTCACCCATATGTTTGTAAAGACTTGGTGAAGCTGCTCTGTTAGGACCGGCCCACCTGCCTTGTATATCTCTACTGGGATGGAGTCAGGACCAGGTGCCTTGCCACTGGAGAGTTGCTGGATGGCTTTGTTTACTTCCACTATTGTTGGCAGGTCATCAAGTGTCTCATTGGTCGGAACTTGAGGAAGGCAGTTGATGGTTTCATCATCGAAGAAGGAAGTTGCATTTAAGATGTTGCTGAAATGCTCTGCCCAGCGTTGAAGGATTTCTTTCTTATCGGTGACCAATGTTCCCCCATCTGCACTGAGGAGGGGAACTATGCCTGGTGATGTAGGACCATAGACCGCTTTCAGTGAGTCGTAGAAGTTTTTCATATCATGTCTGTCAGCAAAGCCCTGAATTTCATCAGCTTAGCTGCTCAGCCAGGAGTCCCGCATGTGCCGAAGTTTCTGCTGCACTACTCTCTGAATGTTCTTGAAGGCATCTTTTTTTATGTTGACTTCGGGTAATTCAAATGTGCCTTGAGGAGAAGATGTTTCTCGGCCAGCAATTGGTTGATGTCTTCGGAATTTTCATCAAACCAGTCTTTATGCATTCGGGGGGCTGGACCCAGGATTTCCATAGCAGTGTTGTAAATTATGTCCTTTAGGGCTCTCCATTCTGTTTCTGTATCCTGTTTAGCTGCAGCATTGGGCTTGAGGCGGTCTTCCAGCATATTTTCAAACGACTGCAGCATTTTCTTGCTGTTTAAGCGGGTGACATTTAGCTTTGTTTTCATGTTCACCCCTTGAGGACGCCGTGGTGGCCTGATGTGAATGTTTATTTTCGACACAATGAGAAGATGGTCTGTCCAACATTCGGCACCACACATGGATTTTGTCACTTGAACGTCTTGCATGTCACTCCTCCTGACGATGACATAGTCAATGAGGTGCCAGTGTTTCGAGCGAGGGTGCATCCACGATGTCCTATTTCTTATGGGGAGACGGAAAATTGTGTTCGTAATCAGGAGATCATGTTCTGCATATGTCTGAAGGAGGAGGAGTCCATTGCTGTTACAATTTCCGACTCCATGCTTTCCAATAATGTCACTCCAAGAGGTGGTGTCCGTGCCTACACTGGCATTGAAATCCCCAAGGAGTATAAGTTTGTCTCCTTTGGGAACAGATGTTAATACATTGTGCAGGTCCTCACAGAACGTGTTCTTGACATCATCTTCGTTGGTCATAGTTGGTGCGTAGACACTCACAATGGTTGCATGCTTCCTTCCATTCAGCAGGGGCAACTTAATGGTCATGAGCCTGTCGTTTGTAGCCTTTGGAAATCCAACTAATTTGCCGACCAGGGCCGACTTAATGGCAAATCCCACACCGGATTGGCGTCTTTCCTCGCTTTTCCTTCCACTCCAGAAAAATGTGTAGCCGGCACCTATTTCACAGATTTGGCCTTCTTCTGCAAGTCGTGTCTCGCTCAAGGCTGCAATGTCGATGTTGTAGCTGCCCAGCTCTCTCCCAATCAGTGCTGTTCGTCTCTCTGGACCCGACGCGCCGTCTCTGTCAAGTAGGGTGCGTACATTCCAAGTTCCAATTGTTAAGGGAATATGGTTTACTCTTTTAGCTTTTCTTGTTTTATCTTTGCTTGTATGTCGATCGCAGTTAGGGTACCCACCAACCGCGGCTAGCTGGTTAGGTAGTGATGGAGCAGACAATGTTTAGGGAACATTTTCTAGCCCCTTCCTCATGCTATAGAGTTGAGCAGTGTGTTCCTATAGAGGGCTGCTCAGTCGCTCAGCAACTTGCCGAATCCCACTGCTGCTCCGGTCAGTAGAAGACGACCATATGGCCTGAGCCGCCTGTGTGCAGGTCTGCGACTACGGCTGCCAGCGTACCCACGCCTGCCTCTTCGCCGCTCGCCCATCGCCACAGGGCTTGACGGTGATATATGATGTTGGATGAAGAATGACTTGCGCGATGAATTGGATTAAAGTGAGGAAGAGTTGCGCAATTCGTCGACCTCACTCTCTCGCCTGAGTCCATCTGAGTCCAGTGGCAAGACAAGTCGAGACGACTGGAGACGAATACAGGTGCAGTGGATGACCAGGGCGCTCCACGTGCCTTGCCGTGCTCATTACGTTCCACAACGCATTGCGGGTAAGCGCCGTCTTGCCCGTTGAATCAGGAATGATTTCTTCCGCGCAGTCTGCCGAATCCTGTCTTCACATGCTGGGTAGGCATACCCTAGTTTACCGCTTGGTTTGACACCAAATCGGCTACCCGTGCCTGGTTTAGACAGCCTCTCACAGCTATTGCCTGGGGGGTGGCCGCTGTCGCATGCTGACAGCTACTAGGAGCCACAGGCACGAGCTGGGTGTCAGGCTTGGGCCAGTGGGGGATGGGTCCTGAAAAGGACATGAGAGTCATCCTTACCAAATGTGCTACCAATGCCTGACACCCCGTACCCCCCCCCCCCCAATTTGTATTCTGTCTTCAATGGTTGGAAGATCAAGAATGCAGCGCATCGCCCTGCATGCTGTATCTCTTGTACATCTAAGAATAATGCGCGTGGTTTCGTTCTGTATCCTTTCTATCTGCTTACGGCTGAGAGTCAGGATCGCCATCGCATACTCAAAAACAGACATGACCAGCCCTTCGTACAGAAGACATAGATGGCGCTGCTCACAGTTTGCTGCCGCCATCACCCGCATCGCAGCCAAACCCCGCTTGGCCTTTGTTATCACCTGGTATATGTGCTCGTTATAAGTAAGGCTTCGATCAAAACGTATCCCCAGGTAGTTCATTGCCTGCGTTCTTTCCACAGTCTCTGAACACAGCTTTACAGTTGATGTTGGAGTGTTGACAATATGATTATTCAAAGAGAACCATGTCACCGTTGCCTTTGTTGGGTTGAGTATTGCCCCAGCTTCAACACACCAAGTACTTATGCGATCGAGTTCGGTTTGTAGTTCAGAAGCAGCCTGATCTCTATCCTTACACAGACGATATACTAAAACATCATCGGTATATGACAATGTCCTCCCTGGTCCCGTGATCTGCTCGCTGGTGATTCTCAGTGTAGGCGTTGAACAGCACTATAGATAATGGTGATCTCTGTGGTAGGCCAGGATATATTGTTGCTGGTTCTGAAGAACAACTGCCACATCTAAAAACTACTTTCCGTTGGAAGAGGGCTGCAGCGATCCAACTCGGTAGGAAAGGACTTATCTTGAGTTCAAGAAGCTGAAGCATTTAAAAATCCAATGGTACTCTGTTGTACGCGTCCTCAAGATCGATCGCTGCCGCAAAGGTTTCAATGCCTGAGTGGAAACCTTCATAGACGCCATGGGCAAAAACTGCTGCATTGGTCCAGATTTCTCTTTTTGGACGGTACCCACCCAGGGTAGGTGGGAAAACACCTTGCCTCTCTAGGTTTTCATTTGAAGCCCCCTCAAAAAAGTTGCTTCCAGACCATTAAAACTGTAATACATGGGATGGTCTGTCAATATTCTAAATGTTCTGCTTGCAGCTGGGCTCTACTATTTTTTCTATCCTGCAGGCGTTGTCTCCAGTAATGATCCGCACTCCTAGATTGTGTACTCTATATATTGTTTTGAAGTTTGAATAAGCTGCTCTTGAGCAAGCTGCAGTACAGTATTCCAGTACAGGCCTCACCCATCCAGCTTATGGCTTCTTGAGAACTTTCTCATCTGCTCTCCGTGTTGTACCAGCAAGCGTTTTCATGATTGCCATTCTTTGTTTTTCTCTTCTTCTATTTCTTTCAACCTGTGTCTTCCATGTCAGACAACGATCAGAGGTGACATCTCGAAAGTTTGGATTTTCTTCATGACGCAATATTGTTTTACATACAGCTGACAGATGCTGGTGTTGACCTCAATCTTCTGAAACAGGATGGGAACGCGGGGGGGGGGGGGGGGGGGAGAGAAGAACTAGCTTAGAATGCTGTGTATAATGTGAGAAATCGAACTTTGTGCATGTTGTTTTCACCCCAATTTTCTTCACTAGCTATGATGTTGACCATTCATCTAACGCTAATAAAGCTTTCTGCATCCTACTGTTAGCTGTACTAATATATGCTTCAGATGTTCAGGAGTCTCCGTGGCAAAGTGGTCAAGCCGTTTGACTCGGGCTCCGAAGGTTGTGGGTTAGAGTCCGGGCGGTGTCCTTCGGTTCACGAGTGAAATTTGTCGGAGACTCCCGTGAGTCGTCGCTAGAGCTACGGAGTTCGTGCTTCGTGCTTTGTGCGACGCTTTCCGCGCTGCGGAAAGAGACCGAGCTATATGGGATAAAAACCCGGTGCAATGAAGTCGACCCTGTCGACTTTTAAGCGACTTTAAGCTTCAGATGTCCATTTGGATAGGCCATCTTTAAATATGAATGTGTGTACTCTGGTTGGAAAATTTTCCGTACTGTAATTAATAAATGCTAGAAATAATGTTGGTGAAAGAACTCCCCTTGGGGGACACCCTACTCCATTAGCATCTTTTTGTTGATTTGTCCTTGTACTTTTGTCCTGGCAGTTCTGTTCTCAATGTAGTGACTCGTCCATCTGTATATTGTTCCACACACCTGCATTTTTTGCCATTTTACGTTGCCTCTACTTCCATTATTTACTAGATGCAGTTTCTAAATCTATCCAGGCCGCTCGTACGTGCTTTTTCTCTGGGAAGGCATCTCATATTTCCGGTTACTTGATCTTAAAAGGATCTGTACTTTCTGAATCCCACTTGGTGTGGAGTTTAGAGGTGGTTTTCTTCCAGATGTCATGATAGCCTACCACTAAGAATGCGTTCCATTCATTTTTCTACACTACTAAGTAGACTGATAGGTCGATAGCCATTTGGTTATTCTAAGTCTTTTCCTTTCTTTGGGACTGGTATTAGTAAAACTTCCTTCCATGCCTGTGGGACTATCCTTCATTTGTGATTCTGTCCATTCCTGGTGATTACTTCTTTTTTAGGACGCTCATTGCCTGTTCCATTTCTTCCATTTTTTTTTTAAATTTGACTTCATATATTCTGTTCCTGTCTCTGTATTATTATAACGTGCTTGCTCATCTGTGATTGCTTTCTATTGTTCTGTTGTGATATCAATGTAATGTCCACTAGGATACTATTCTATCTGTACATTTGCAGCTGTCCCCCCTGTAAGCATGGCAATCCCTTGTTTAATAGTTATTTGTTTGTTACTGGACCCTTCATTGCTCATGGCTTTCACTAATTACTATAGTTTGTTTCCATCACTATCAAAGTTCCGTTTTTCTGTTGTTGTTTTTTTCCCCTCTCCAAGAGCCTTTTGTTGTTTGATTTCATGTTCTTATGTATTTTGCTGAGATGGCTTTGAACAAGATGTTAGATTCCATTGTTTTATTCTCTCTCTCTCTCTCTCTCTCTCTCTCTCTCTCTCTCTCTCTCTCTCTCTCTCTCTCTCTCTCTCTCTCTCTCTCTCTCTCTCTCTCTCTCTCTGCTGTTTTCCTAACATATTCAATTTGTCGAGATGTCGAGATGAACTGCTGGTGTAGCGTGCTTGATACATAGTTCCTGTGATATGTTTGTCCGGGTGCTGAGTGTGGAGAAGCTGAGATGAACTGTTGAGATGAGTTGTTGAGTCGGCATCTCTAGCTTGGGTTGTAGTTTCGTTAGGGGTAGTAGACGCAGGTTCACAATTCCAGCATACCGGGATGGAAGTCAGCCTCACGCTGAACATATTGCTTTTTGTTGCTTTTCACAATGGTATGAGCATCGTCCGTTCGGAATGTACTGGCAAACTACTGGATGGCATAGAATACCACAAATTAAAATAAAATTGTGTGGTTGATTGCGACGTCCCGTAAAGGACATGTTAATAGCTTTATAGATTTGTAACCCGTGTAGTCGCCCACTGGCCGTGCGGGAGATGTAGCGGTTGATTTCGTGAACTTGAGTTGTTTTTTCAACAACTGAACACCAACAGTTTAAAGTTTAAACTCGATACATTTTTCAGACGCAAGTTCGTTACATCTGTGCACAAAACTTGCTCGACAACGCCGGTGTCCTCAAAACTTACCATGGCAGAAACACCTGTTTTTCAATAACTAAACACCGAACTGGATACATTTCTCAGGTACACAGGTGCGGACAGTCGGTAAAGCTATAGAACTCGCTCAATGACGCCAGTGTTGCAAAAACTTGCCACGGTGAAAAAAAACCTGTTTTTCAACAACTGAACACAGAATATTGAACTCAATTTTTCGACACCGTATTTATACACTTATCAGGACTATCAGCCACACACATCAGATGTACTGTGGCACAGTGATTCTTCATGAACAGTTCCCATGAACAGTTATTACAGTTGCTGAAGTAGAAGCCGTTGCACAGACAAGAAGTATTATAGATCAACGTTTCAACATCAGCAGTGTATCTCAGTTTTTCGACACCAGTCGTTACAACTGTTAAAATTATCAGCAAGCGGCCAAACAGACCACACACACCGCTCCACAAGATGTGGATGATCAATGGGAAATGTGGAAGAATTCAATCAATTTGGCTGCAAAAAAATAACTATTACAAAATTAAAGAAAGTGGGTCGTAAGACATGGGTGACTGCAGGAATTTTACAACTAATGGAAACAAGAAGACAAAACAAAAATAATCCTGCCATATATGAAGAAATTCACAGAAAAGTCAGAAAATTATGTAAGGAGGCAAAATAAGCATGGCTCGAGAAAAATTGCAGAGAAATTGAAAAACAACACAACAGTAAACATACCAAACTAATGTACAAAAGAATTCAGGAGCTTACTAATAACAAAAAATATAAACACGTACATCAGCAATCTGCCTAAAAACAAAAAATGGAAAAATCATAATAGAAAAAGATCAGATTTTACATGTATGGTCAGATTGTGTGAAAAACCTTTATGATGATAACACAGAAGAACAGTATGATATTCAAAATAATAATGAAGGACCATCAATTTTGAAGATGGAGGTTCAGAATGCTCTTAACCATATGAAAACTGCCAATACCCCCGGTTCAGACAGCGTCACAACAGAAATGATTAATGCTTTAGAAGAAAAGGGAATAGATAGAGTTACCAGACTCCTGAATACAATATATGATACTGGAGATATACCTCATGAATTATGTAATTCTGTATTTATTGCAATCCCAAAGAAATCAGGAGCATTGGAATATGATCATCGTTGAACAATTAGTATAATGAGTCATATCATGAAGATTTTACTAAGAATTATCATGCAAAGAGTTAGGGAGAAAATACAACCTGACATGGGAGAAGAACAATGTGGGTTTGTAGAAGGAAAGGGTACAGTAAATGCTGTGTATATATTGAGAACAGTAATTGAACGTTCTGTAGAAGTAAACAAAGTTCTACACCTTTGCTTTATTGACTTCACAAAATGCTTTCGATAAAGTGAGACATGTCGACATGATAAGGATGCTTGAAGACCTACAAATTGATGGAAAAGACCTTAGACTTGTAAAAAACATATATTGGAAACAACAAGCTGCCATAATGATTGATAATGAAGTAGGCACATATCAGCATATTAAGAGAGGTGTGAGACAGGGATGTGTAATGTCTCTAGATCTTTTTTCCCTGTACAGTGAACATATTTTCAGAAAAATAGAAGTTATGGAATGAATTAACATTGGGGGACGATACATCAATAACACTAGATATGCAGATGATACAGTCTTGATTGCAGACAATGAGCAGGACCTACAACATTTAGTAGATGCGGTTGTTGCACACAGTGAACAACTAGGGATAGAATTAATTGTAAGAAGACACAGATTGTCACGAATTGGCAGCCTTTACTTCCCAGAACACTTTTCGGTTCACCATGTAGAGAAGTTACAGAAGAACAAATGCAATTCTCTATAATAAAGGAGGAGAAATGGAAGACAGAACAATCAGGCCTGCACACATAGAGGCATAAAATGTTGTAGCAAAAGGAACCCATTCAACTGTGAAGTGTCAGAACAGATGGCTGCTGGCTACTAAAACAGGATGGTGGGAATTGCAATAAACCCAGAATGAAATCACACAGACCATCAGACTAGGGTTGTAAAACCAGGCAGTCCAGCTTAAAGGTGTTACAGGTCAAACTGACAATTACCCCCACTGTAGGGCAGACTGTGAAACTGATCTGGGACTGGCAACTCAAAACCATCCAGGTGTGACACTATGGTGAGGGTTAGTGGTTCAGAATAGATTTATGACTGCCAGGGGGAGATAAGTCAGTCTGCATGAGAAAAGAGGTGTGAACTGGCCCCACACTTGAATAGAATTAATTACCTTAGGAGGTCAGCAGGTTTCTGTCATACCAGACAGAAAGGTGCCAAGGAGATAATAGGGTCTGCTGGACTCAGCTTAATAAGGGTCCCTAGCTCTGGTCATGTTAGAAACGAAAAAATCTCTGAACAGGTAGGAACTATCTCAATGTTCTGTAGTCATATGCATGATTATTATGTTAGATTTCACTACAAAAGTTATTTCTTAGTTACTGATTTTCAGTCTATATCTGATCTAGGTTATTGCAAGAACTATCATTGTCATAGGTTACTTGAGTGTTCTTTCTGAGTTCTGTGTTCAATATCGGATTGCTTTGAGTGCTGCCTTATGTGAGACAGATCTTGTCTGGGTATACTTTTAGGTGTCTTGGTAGATGCTTGTCATTTCTTTGTAAACTAGACTAGTCTCTTTTTGGTGTGTGCATTTGTTGTACAGAATATAGTCAACTGACTATTTATTTAATTCTTACAACAGCAGTAACTAAGTGGTGATTAAACCGGGCAGCTCAGCAAATATGGCTGGTCTGTGTGGGAACTTCAATTAGACTTGTTGTATATCTCATTTTGTAGCTATACAATATTAGTACTCATTAATAATGCCTGATGCTATTATGTTGAGTATCATTAGAGGTCCATCTTGAAGTAATATA
The DNA here is from genome assembly GCA_963921405.1 of Cepaea hortensis. Lineage (NCBI taxonomy): Eukaryota > Metazoa > Mollusca > Gastropoda > Stylommatophora > Helicidae > Cepaea > Cepaea hortensis. The sequence continues at coordinate 84,401,553 of OY992884.1, read as the reverse complement.
ATGTTTACTGATATGTTGGATGTATGTATGTGTAATTTCATATGAATATACGATGCTAGGAATATGCTTCGTACATATTCTTTTTGTGTATATACGTCTCATTTCGTATACCTACAAACTAACTAGTGCATTATGCTATTATGTTAAAGTATCATAATATGTCTAGTTTAATTAATGTTTTATGGGTATTTCATGTTTGGTATATTGATTTGTCATATGCAAGCCTATCAATATGAAGTGTTATATTATGGTGTGCGCATTGGCACACTAACCATCGATTGCATTTGTAGCAGAGGTGTAATGGTACAGACATTACCCACAAGTGTTATGGGGTATATGGTGCTAAACCTTTTTCATCATATGGTGGAGGGTAATTCACGGAAGTCTGGCACAGCTACTGGTCCGGGCTTGTAAGCCCGGATGATCAGTCATTAGCATAATACCATTACCGATCCTGTGAGCTGCTAACCCAACTTTGGACGGAGCGGCTGTATGACACAGAATTTCTGTATTAGCGACATGGACATGGGGCGGCAGAAATGTAATCATTACAGGCGTGTGAGACAATTGAAAAGCCCGTCCCAGACTAAAGACAGTATGGAGAAGGAGGATGGTGAAAGCAGTAGAGCTGGAAGATAAACTTGGCCAGACTGGTCATTGTATATGTTTGTGTTATGATATGTTTTAATTAGGATTGCGCTGATGTAGAATTGATATAACACATTCTTGACTTTCTTTCAAGCTCTCACAAGGAGCACCTATGTTATAGATCTCAAGACTAGAGACTACTGACTAGGAGTGTCAGGACTGACAGGATCGTCAGAATACCGGCAAGCTGTTTCTTTTGTTGAGTCTACTGGAGAGTGGGGATCTGGACCACAGTTCCAGATAGATGAAGTAACAAGTAAAGTTACGTAATGTTTCTCATCACAATATGTTATATGATTTCATCATCCCCATATTGAAAAACATCAGATGTCTATGATTAGTAAATAAATGTTGTAGTATTGTAACTCATAGTTATCTCGTTATATTTTAATTCCAATTGTGCATACGTGTTGTTGTGACATTGGTGGGGGTTCACTTACACACCAAGGAAAGGAGCAGTCAGGGAGAAAAACCTGTACTAGGATAGTTGTCTTTAACCTTTAATTCAGACTTAAAAATCTATCCTAGCTAACCTTCTCTTTCCTATACCTTGGCGAATATTCAGCACAGTTCATTTCAATTTTGTAACGAGCCACTTAGAGCTGTACGTTGGATATTCAGGGCTTAATCTGTAGTTCAGCCATATAGATTTTGTCCCTAGTCAGTTTCTGACTATTTAGGGTTGCTCGCCAGTGAATAATATTTTCATCTAGCCGGTGGGGCACCCCGACTTATGACAGATTGGTGTCTCGTCTCGGGGATTTAATTTTAACCCAATCCTACGGATTGGGCTTCTCGTACGGTATTTGAATTCGGACTTCTCGCTTTCAATAGACTCCGGTACTAGACCCTAGACATACGATTTTAAAAGTTAACTCTTGTAATCTTCAGTCATCAAAATAGACTATCATCAGATGTAGCTAATTTTAGTTGAGGAAGTTACAGAGTATAGATATAACTTTTCAAAAGTGTATAACAGATAAGAACTTATGAGAAAACTACCTCATCTATCATTTATGGATAAGTATTTTAATTCTTATCATTTAGTGTATCATTCATCATTTAATTATAACTGATCACTTTAATCATATTTACATTGATGTGTTTGATGATTTAACTGCTTGATTGATTTGCCATTTTATGCTTACTTATGCCATTTTCATTATGACATGTATGCAGTGCATTTTAATATTTATTTAGATAAATATTACCGATTACTGTGTAGTATATCTCTCACACTTACTTCACTGCGGTCGCCAGAAACTACTTGAATATTACTTTCAGTTGTCTTTCACTGCTGAGGTTTAACTCTACACATTGGTTTAGGTTCTGCTGTCATTGGTTCACTCTTGTCTTTCTAGCTTAGCTCTGATTTTGATAGATACATAGGAGCTTACCTGAATTTAGCATTAGCAAATATGGACTCACCTTCCCAGGATCTGGATTATCTGAAGGCGCGCACAGATTACTTAGAGTCCACGAGAAGGTTGGGCATAATAGAGGGCTTAACAGGAGAACAATTAGAAATATACATCAGAGACAAGATGAAAGAGTGGGACATGGCGGAGGAACAGATGAATAAAACAATTGATGAGTTATTTGAAGCAAAAGAGCGTAGCAAAACTGAAGAAGCGGAGATTAATAAAAAGCATATGGAAGTAGTCAATGCAGAGAAGCTAACCTTTCTAGCGGAACATAAGGTAGGAGATATGGATGCTCACCCAACCAGGAAGGAAGGGACATCTTTGCCAACCACCGCGGAATCAGAGTTAGTGGACCGGGAACTACAGGTTCTCATTCGACCCAGTCCTAAATGGAAAAGAGGGAAGAAAAAACATGCCAAGGGCATTTCAAGCAGTCACAAACGTGATAACTGTTTGCACCACGGAAATTGTCGTTTAACTGGTCCGCCAGTACAAGACTCCCAGGAATCTCATTTTACTTCAACGAGAGGTGAAACTCAAGAGGAAGATGACCTTAGAACATCTTTTAAGGAGGTCGGAGATCGAAAGGTAACCGACTTTATTATTCCCTTCTGTTCAGGAGAGGATTAAGTGGGATTAAATTTGACTGACAGAGGGGTGAAGGAAGACCCGGAACCCCTTGTGATCTTTGAGGCTGCAGCTCAGGAAAAGACACTAGACATCAGTTCAAATGATTTACGTAATGTGATGGACTATTTAGACACCAGCCCACCACAGGATTTACCTCAACTGGACTTAGCCCATGAAAGCACGACCAGAGAGGAACATCCAGACCAGGAAACATTTCCAGTTGTTATCTCGGAGCATACCAGTTCGGAGACTCGGGAAACACAGGGAATTGTTAGGAGCCAGAATATGGACTCTGATATTGTGCAGACAACATTGTCTGTAGTTGCTAAAGAAGAAAATTCTTTGCACAAGATGGAGGAAGAAACGCCTATCATCTCATTAGCTGAAGTTATCAGGGAATTCCAGCAACAGGGACCTGAAGTAACAGAAGTCAAGAGTGGGTTGGAATCAACACTCTTAGGACTCAATCTACCCTTCAGTCAGGTCGATTTGATAGGAGTAGATCAGCTATTTGTGGATACTTTATTCAAAAGTAACACCACTTTATCGCCCTGGAGTAACTATGTTATTTCTCAAGGCAGGACAACTTGGCACACTAAATTTCCAATTTCTAGCACGGTTTTTACAAGAAACTCTAATGTAGAGAAACTCAGCCCATTAACTGATTATCAGGGGAAGAAACCGCGACCCCGAGGAGGGACGATTGTTACGCCCGACTTTGAAGGAGGAAAGCGCCAGTTGAATTTACATCATGGGACCATGATGTGTAACATTATTCCTTTCAAAAGGAAGCTATTGATGGATCTGTTAAGGGTCTATAAAGGACGGAGGAAAATCACGGAGACAAGCTTTGCTGTGGCCAGCTTATGCAAGACCTCACTACGGGTACATCCTCGGCTGAAAGGAGTAAATCACGTGAGTGAATGGTGTAAAACAATTGCTGCCCAGAGGCGTAGAAGAATCCCGTTGATTGTGATCTTTCCCAGAGGGATAAAATTACAACCTCCTGACAATTACCGGATTTTACCAAGCTATTGCATGGAATCCCGGCCGAAAACCAGGTACAAGGATCTATCCAGTGTATCTTTGGGTTATGGAAATGGAACGTCTTTATGCAGATGCAGGACAACCCACTGCCACAAGGAATATTGGAAACCTTTAGGCAGATACAGAACGGAGAGTGCTTAGGCATTATTCTGGGATGTACGGCGTGCTTTGACAAAAGATTTCTGGCAGAAACTTTTTTTTAAGGGGGAAGCTCTGTCACGAATTGGCAGCCTTTACTTCCCAGAACAATTTTCGGTTCACCATGTAGAGAAGTTACAGAAGAACAAATGCAATTCTCTATAATAAAGGAGGAGAAATGGAAGACAGAACAATCAGGCCTGCACACATAGAGGCATAAAATGTTGTAGCAAAAGGAACCCATTCAACTGTGAAGTGTCAGAACAGATGGCTGCTGGCTACTAAAACAGGATGGTGGGAATTGCAATAAACCCAGAATGAAATCACACAGACCATCAGACTAGGGTTGTAAAACCAGGCAGTCCAGCTTAAAGGTGTTACAGGTCAAACTGACAATTACCCCCACTGTAGGGCAGACTGTGAAACTGATCTGGGACTGGCAACTCAAAACCATCCAGGTGTGACACTATGGTGAGGGTTAGTGGTTCAGAATAGATTTATGACTGCCAGGGGGAGATAAGTCAGTCTGCATGAGAAAAGAGGTGTGAACTGGCCCCACACTTGAATAGAATTAATTACCTTAGGAGGTCAGCAGGTTTCTGTCATACCAGACAGAAAGGTGCCAAGGAGATAATAGGGTCTGCTGGACTCAGCTTAAATAAGGGTCCCTAGCTCTGGTCATGTTAGAAACGAAAAAATCTCTGAACAGGTAGGAACTATCTCAATGTTCTGTAGTCATATGCATGATTATTATGTTAGATTTCACTACAAAAGTTATTTCTTAGTTACTGATTTTCAGTCTATATCTGATCTAGGTTATTGCAAGAACTATCATTGTCATAGGTTACTTGAGTGTTCTTTCTGAGTTCTGTGTTCAATATCGGATTGCTTTGAGTGCTGCCTTATGTGAGACAGATCTTGTCTGGGTATACTTTTAGGTGTCTTGGTAGATGCTTGTCATTTCTTTGTAAACTAGACTAGTCTCTTTTTGGTGTGTGCATTTGTTGTACAGAATATAGTCAACTGACTATTTATTTAATTCTTACAACAGCAGTAACTAAGTGGTGATTAAACCGGGCAGCTCAGCAAATATGGCTGGTCTGTGTGGGAACTTCAATTAGACTTGTTGTATATCTCATTTTGTAGCTATACAATATTAGTACTCATTAATAATGCCTGATGCTATTATGTTGAGTATCATTAGAGGTCCATCTTGAAGTAATATAATGTTTACTGATATGTTGGATGTATGTATGTGTAATTTCATATGAATATACGATGCTAGGAATATGCTTCGTACATATTCTTTTTGTGTATATACGTCTCATTTCGTATACCTACAAACTAACTAGTGCATTATGCTATTATGTTAAAGTATCATAATATGTCTAGTTTAATTAATGTTTTATGGGTATTTCATGTTTGGTATATTGATTTGTCATATGCAAGCCTATCAATATGAAGTGTTATATTATGGTGTGCGCATTGGCACACTAACCATCGATTGCATTTGTAGCAGAGGTGTAATGGTACAGACATTACCCACAAGTGTTATGGGGTATATGATGCTAAACCATTTTCATCATATGGTGGAGGGTAATTCACGGAAGTCTGGCACAGCTACTGGTCCCGGCTTGTAAGCCCGGATGATCAGTCATTAGCATAATACCATTACCGATCCTGTGAGCTGCTAACCCAACTTTGGATGGAGCGGCTGTATGACACAGAATTTCTGTATTAGCGACATGGACATGGGGCGGCAGAAATGTAATCATTACAGGCGTGTGAGACAATTGAAAAGCCCGTCCCAGACTAAAGACAGTAGGGAGAAGGAGGATGGTGAACGCAGTAGAGCTGGAAGATAAACTTGGCCAGACTGGTCATTGTATATGTTTGTGTTATGATATGTTTTAATTAGGATTGCGCTGATGTAGAACTGATATAACACATTCTTGACTTTCTTTCAAGCTCTCACAAGGAGCACCTATGTTATAGATCTCAAGACTAGAGACTACTGACTAGGAGTGTCAGGACTGACAGGATCGTCAGAATACCGGCAAGCTGTTTCTTTTGTTGAGTCTACTGGAGAGTGGGGATCTGGACCACAGTTCCAGATAGATGAAGTAACAAGTAAAGTTACGTAATGTTTCTCATCACAATATGTTATATGATTTCATCATCCCCATATTGAAAAACATCAGATGTCTATGATTAGTAAATAAATGTTGTAGTATTGTAACTCATAGTTATCTCGTTATATTTTAATTCCAATTGTGCATACGTGTTGTTGTGTACATTGGTGGGGGTTCACTTACACACCAAGAAAAGGAGCAGTCAGGGAGAAAAACCTGTACTAGGATAGTTGTCTTTAACCTTTAATTCAGACTTAAAAATCTATCCTAGCTAACCTTCTCTTTCCTATACCTTGGTGAATATTCAGCACAGTTCATTTCAATTTTGTAACGAGCCACTTAGAGCTGTACGTTGGATATTCAGGGCTTAATCTGTAGTTCAGCCATATAGATTTTGTCCCTAGTCAGTTTCTGACTATTTAGGGTTGCTCGCCAGTGAATAATATTTTCATCTAGCCGGTGGGGCACCCCGACTTATGACACAGATTATGGTCGCCACTGGGCATATTCTTAAACAAGTGAATCGGTATAGTTATCTCGGAACAGTCATAACATCTGATGGGAAATGCCTTGAAAGATTAAAACAAGAATTGCCATTGCGAAGGTAGCCTTTTGCAAGATGAGCAACATACTGACCTATAAAAAGATATCAATTGAAACGAGAAAAAGGGTGTTGAAGTGCTACATAGAACCTGTATTTTTGTATAGATATGAAGCGTCGACGATGAGCAGGCAAGCTGAAAAACATCTGATGGCTGTGGAAATGATGTTTCTGAGGAAAATGCAAAGAATACCATGGACAGACAGAAAAACCAATGAAAAAGTACTTCAAGAAACAAACGAAGATCATAAACTGATTTAATAAGACATTGGATATAGTCAAAATTTCTTAAGCATGTTATGAGAAGAAAGGAATTGGAGAACTTGGTGACAATTGGCATTATCGATGGGAAGAGACTAAGGGGAAGACCGAGAAGTAAATACCTGGATGGCTTGGCCACGTGGCATGGTCGAGACAGAAACACGGAGCTGATACATGAATGGTGATCGAGTGAGATGGCAAAACATGACCGCCCACGCTTATCGGCATGGCACATGATGGATAGATGGATGGATGGATGGATGGATGGAAGATGCATAAGAGAGATTAAGAGTAGTATATGGCAAGTAAAAGCTGCATTTCAGAAAATGAAGAGTACCTTATGCAATAAGTAACTATCATTGAATGTAAGAAAGAGAGTGCTGAAGAGCTATATGTGTTGCTGTATGGCAGTGAATCTTGGAATGTAAATGAACAAATTCGGAAGATGGAGGTCTTCTTGTGACCGTTATACGTAGTAACGGGTGTTTGTAAAGTCTCACAACACTTTGCGTGTAAAACAAATTTGAAATATGAAGTACATGACGTCATCCAAAATGTGCTCCACAGTCCTTCGTGAAGCAATATGCAGAGAATGCGTGTTGTCTGCTGGAGTAATTCTTTGTACTCCAAACATAATAGTGTTATCAACGGAAGAAAGCTTCTTTTTTTTTTTTGGGGGGGGGGGGGGGGGGTTGAACAAGTGATTCAAAATGGCGGTCGAGACACACGGATGGTTGTTCAAAGATTTGTAGCAAGATTTCCTGATAAACAACCCCCTCATTGCATTACAGTTAGAAATGTGTTGAATACGTTTCTTGCTACGGGAAATGTGGTAAGCCTGCTGTGTCTGAAAAAAAGAAAATGTCTATATATCCTAGACAAAATCCTGAAAAGTCCAAGCAGGTCCTTCAGGAAAAAGTCGCAACAAGTGAACGTATCAGTAAGCACAGTGCACACAATTCTTAAACAACGCTTAAATTTTCATCCAGACAGGATTTCTGTTATGTCCGAACTAAAAGAGTGTGATAATCAATCCAGAGTAAATTACTCCAAGTGGTTTTAAACATTTTTAGTTAAAGAAGACGAGTCAATTCTCGATGTAACATTCTTCTCAGATGTTTCATCTATCTGGAAACGTTAATAGTCAAGATAATCGTATTTGGAGCACTTTTAACCTCAATGCATTTCATGAAGCGCCTCTGCAAGATGAGAAAATTGGATTATAATTGAACCAATGTTCTTCAACAACACTATAAATGCCTATGGGTAACGTACTGATATTCTGGAACCGCTTTTAGAACAGCTGAATGAACGTAACATTGAAGAAGCGTGGTTCCAACAAGATGGTTCAATTGCACACACGGCTAGAGTATCACTGCGTTTTTTGTTTGTTTTTATTTATTTTATTTTTTTTTAAAGAAATTTTCGCAAATCGTATAATATCACATGGAATTTGGCCTGCTCGTTCTCCAGACCTAACTCCATTAGATTATTCTCTATGAGGTTTCTTGAAAGCAAATTTTAGAAAAGTAGTGTACACACAACTGAGAATCTGAAAGAAGCAGCCAGAATTACCATTCAAGAAATAACAACAGACACGTTGCAGAAAGTATTTGACAATATGAAGAGATTCTATATTCATGTCTTGAAGCCCGTGGTTTACATTTCATCTGTTATAATGAATACTTCATTGGTACTTTCCAGCTTCCCCAAAACAGCGTTAGACCATAGTACTGTATTATACCATAAATAATTTAATGAATTTTTAGCAACTTTTTTGATGACGTCATGTACTTCGTTTTGCAAATTTGTTCTACATATAAAGTGTAGTGAGACTTTACAAACACCCGGCACTTGCCTTGGTTGTAAAGTTTCTGGTCACTATGTTAAACTTTTTAGCTTGGTTGTAAAGTTTCTGGTCACTATGTTAAACTTTTTAGCATTTCATGATCTCTCCAATGCTTCTGGTGTTCTTTCATCGCTGCACTCTGGTCAATTAGGAATTACATATTGTGTGTCTTCTTACCTTCTGTCTTATTTCTTTTGTTAGGGGTTTATAGGCTACCCTTTTCTCATTATTTGATATTTGTTTTGCTTGCTGCTCTCCTGCCTATAACTAGGTGAGTGTATTCGGGAATCTAGGGTTAAGTGGCTATGTTGTATTCAGGCTACATTTCCAAATGAGAAACTCCACTCACAATAGAGTATTTATCATGTAAATGAAGATAAGGTGGGCACCACGGCTAGATTTCCTGCCCTGTGAAATATCACCATGGCTAGCTGATACAGGGAGCATTGGTAGCGTAGTGGCTTGAGACTCACCTGCTGACATGCTGTTCATGGGTTCGATTAGCAGCTGGGTGAATTTGGATTTAACAAAACAGACCTGCTCTCCCAGGTCGACACAACCTAAAATAGGTATCAAGAATGACTTGAGAAGGAAAGGGGCTGGTGTGATACTTACCACATCACACATCGAGTGCTGATTGGTCTATGAAATGTATGGGTCTGTCACGGCATGGCCCGATGAGTCATAGGGCGCGATAAAGGGTTCTTTACTCTTATACTGAATGCTGATATGTCCATGTTGGTATGCCAACAACATACTGTTGTATGTTATGTTATGTGTTACTTTTACTTTGAGTTTGATGTTTATGGTAATTAGTCCTCATGGCTGTTTCCTGCCTCAAGTCTGGCACTAACTTGAAGTGTCTCTGTATGTTGAAAACGATCTTAAACAATTGGACCACTGATGTATATGGTGGAGAACAAGGTAGATATGACTTATTGATATAATATTTCATTTATTACTAGTATCATCATAGCTATTTGCGCCAGTTAACGCTTGTATGATCATCAAAACCTTCATGCGAATTGTGTGGAAACGGTTGTTGTTTGGTCATCCTTGCCCGAGGGCATCATATCTTCTGTCAATCCTGAACATGCCTGTTGTAATGAGGGCAGAGAAGTGTTGACCGTTGATCAGTCTGTGGTGGATTGACATTTTGTCAAATTTACATTAACGAGAATCTTTAGGAAATTCAAAACGATGTATTCGCTAATTCAATTTAAACACAGAAGCCACACACAAAAGCTAAAGTATAATTTATTTATTCACTTTATATGATATATAACTCTGCAGTATGTACCTTCCGTTAAAAGTTAGTTGCATATCCTTTAGAGGACGTTGCAGTCAACGCCAGCATTTTGTGCTGTTTGCGAATTCTTGACAAATTTACGTTCAGTAGTTTGGCATTGCTATCTGAACAACCAGCACCCATACCATTTCGAGAAAAAAAAACACAACGCGGTCTGCTGCTAAATCGCGCGCAGTTGTGTTTCGAACACGGGAATGCAGGATCACTAACTGCGTTGGTAACACCTTCGCCACGGACTCGGCGGCACCTGACGAAATGCAGCGAAACATGCCAGGCTATTAATCGTGCAACATATTGTTTATGGCTTACGAGTTTTAACAGATTTTTTTCTGTTGCGTTGGCTGTAAACTGGCCCAAGGATGATTTATTTATACAACTTCACTGCTTTCTCAGCTAGACCAAGACACTCTAGTCCGTGTGTTTCTGGGTCCCATAAGAATAATAACACTGTAACCTGCCATGCATATCATAAGGGGCAACAAAGGAGGGATGGCATGAGACTGGCTACCTCACCCCGTAGAAAATCTTAACTGCAAAATCCGGGAAATTGTGAAGTCTACAAAGAGCTTGAAGTGTGTTAATTGAAGAACCGTGCTCGACTGAGCGGATTAGAGGCAACGGCAGCAGAAGAAGAAGAAGAGGGGGAGGAGAAGGAGGAAGAGGAAGAGAAGGTGGAGGAGGAGGAGAAGGAAGAGGAGGAGGAAGAAGAAGAAGAAGAAGAAGAAGAAGAAGAAGAAGAAGAAGAAGAAGAAGAAGAAGAAGAAGAAGAAGGATAATGAAGAAGAAGAAGGAAGAAGAAGAAGAAGAAGGAGGAGGAAGAAGAAAAAGAAGGAAGAAGAATAAGGATGAAGAAGAAGGAAGGAGAAGAAGGAAGAAAAAGAAGGAAGAAAAAGAAGGAAGAAGAGGAAAAAAGAAGAGGAACGAATAAGAAGAAGGAATAAGAAGAAGGAATAAGAAGAAGGAAGAAGAAGAAGAAGGAAGAAGGAGAAAGAAGAAGAAGAAAGAAGAAGAAACAGAAGGAAGATAAAGAAAGAAGAAGAAGGAAAAAGAAGAGGTAAGAAGAAGCAGAAGGAAGAAGAAGAAAGAAAAGGAAGAAGGAAGAAGAAAGAAGAAGAAGCAAAAGGAAGAAGAAGAAGGAAGAAGGAGAAAGAAGAAGAAGAAAGAAGAAGAAGAAAGAAGAAGAAACAGAAGGAAGATAAAGAAAGAAGATGAAGAAGATGAAGGAAGAAGAAGAGGTAAGAAGAAGCAGAAGGAAGAAGAAGAAGGAAAAAGAAGAAGAAGAAGAAGAAGAAGAAGAAGAAGAAGAAGAAGAAGAAGAAGAAGAAGAAGAA